>OX940900.1:2417500-3017500 GCA_954871355.1 Cabera pusaria | reverse complement strand
ACAATGGGACGTTGAAAAAAATCGGAATAAATACTTAAGTACATATTACCTGAAGATGTTGCAAGTCGTCTTCCTGCAAGTTCATGGAGAGGTTGTAAATCTGGACCGAAGAAATGAGGGTAGACAACGCGAAGATCGTCGAGTTGTCTCTGACGGTACTCTTGCTGTCAAAGGTGCCTTGCGTATCCATCAGAATTACTGCCACCTGACACATATTATAATAAGTGTATACCTCAGACTACCATTCGGCAGTCGGATTCGTGCCGAACACACGCGTGAACGCAAGTTCAGTAATACTAAATGCCTGAGTAATAAGTTTCCGCGCTCAGTCCGGCATAGTCAATACGGCATGATTACTACGTAAGCACCGCTGCGAAGTAATACCGCACAGACGCGTCCGTCCCTGCTGCCGCTTGGTAGCAAACTTAGCGCGGAGGCGTATTACTCAAGCATTTAGTATTACTGAACTTGCGTTCACTCGGGTGTTAGGCACGGCTCCGTCTGCCTTTTTTATGGTAGTTTGAGGTGTTTACTTAACTCCTCAATTAAAATTAAAATTTAAAAATGATCAAGGTTACCATATTCTTGCAAATATCATATATAAGTGACAGGATACCAAATTTCGAAAAGTTCCTGTGGACGTTGTACTCATACACCTCGTTAACTAGAAAAGTTCCTGTGGACGTTGTACTCATACACCTCGTTAACTAGAAAAGTTCCTGT
Organism: Cabera pusaria; assembly: GCA_954871355.1. Lineage (NCBI taxonomy): Eukaryota > Metazoa > Arthropoda > Insecta > Lepidoptera > Geometridae > Cabera > Cabera pusaria. The sequence goes on along the minus strand of OX940900.1, from coordinate 3,016,777 downwards.
GGACGTTGTACTCATACACCTCATTAACTAGAAAAGTTCCTGTGGACGTTGTACTCATACACCTCGTTAACTAGAAAAGTTCCTGTGGACGTTGTACTCATACACCTCGTTAACTAGAAAAGTTCCTGTGGACGTTGTACTCATACACCTCGTTAACTAGAAAAGTTCCTGTGGACGTTGTACTCGTACACCTCGTTAACTAGAAAAGTTCCTGTGGACGTTGTACTCATACACCTCATTAACTAGAAAAGAGCTGATAGTATTAAAACAGCTGAACAGATTTTCTCAACTCATAGCTAAGAAAAACTCCCGTTCAAGTCACACATAAAAATAAATAATCAAAATTCATTCATCCGTTTAGGAGCTACGATGCCACAGATAACGTTCAGAATTCGTCGGGTTTTTTTTTATCTAATTTTTTTGTAAGGGCTTTGAGTCGCTTAGCCTTCGTCAGTATTAAACAATTATTTCAGGCAATAAAATAAATTATTTTTCAAAAAAAATAAAACCGACTTCATAACCACAAACAGGTACTTAAAAGCGAAAAATAAATTACTTAATATAATTATTATAAGCACTACCCACTTATCTATTTGAAGTCGGTGCCAGCCAAGTCTATTGGATCATCATCATCATCAGCCTGTATCAGTCCACTGCTGGACGTAGGCCTCTCCCAAGATGCGCCATTGAGTCTATTGGATAGTAGATAGATACTATGTATGTAGTAGCAGCAGTAGTAAGTAGGTAGATACATGAAGGTAGCATCTATCTACTACCTATTAGACTTGGCTGGCACCGACTTCAAATAGATAAGTGGGTAGTGCTTATAATAATTATATTAAGTAATTTATTTTTCGCTTTTAAGTGCCTGTTTGTGGTTATGAAGTCGGTTTTATTTTTTTTGAAAAATAATTTATTTTACCCTTTTAGTGCAAAACAAGTTTTAATTAAATTACATGTATCTATAAATTTCGTGTCTGGGCCGTTATACACTGACGGATATATACTTTGTGAAAATTTCAAGTATGTAGTACCCATTATGGTTAAGAAGATATAGATCTGTAAAGTGCGCACATATAGACACACGGACGGACGGACGGACGGACGGATAACAAAGTCTCAAAAAGTGACCCTTCGGGTTCGGAACCCTAAAAAATTGTGAAAATATTCACTAGTCATAATGATATCATCAAGGTATCTGAGGACAATGTCCAAAATGGCCCTGTGCAATAAAAGTATCTGACACATACGATAATTAATTGTCTATGTTATTACAATAATTCCAAATACTTTTATAACACGGACTAAAGTCCCCGTCACGAGAAGCTTTAAATTATGTAAACAAACATCTTTTACTAAGTAAACATTTTATACTGCGAGATAATAATAAATTGACCATATTCAATCGACATGAAATATAGACGGGTTATATGAAAGTAACAACCTATTTAATTTAGTCGGATCATATTTTAACGACGCAAAGCGCTATCGTTTGTGTTTCTTGGTACCGGACGCAGGGATTGTAAACTATCGGGACGCCATTTTGAAATAAACGCGTCATTCGAGTTTCGAATGCGTACGAGTACGAAAATTCATTTTTTTTGTTGGTCCAAATGTTGTGAACTCCTGAACACTTGTTTACATAATTTATAGCTTCTCGTGACGGGGACTTTAGATGTATTCTAAAATAAATATTATAAAGTATTATTTGCGATTATTAACATTAATTGCCGCCATATGGCCGACAGGCCGACAGATACTACTGAATCCTAGACTGAATCACTCTACTATGTTATAAGATAATTTATAATAAATTTATACGGCTTAACTCACGTAATCTCAGTCGAAAAGGCCTCCGACCGGTTTCAGGACGAATCGCGTCCCTTTCTCAAGGAGTGCGCGCGGCTCCGACGGCTAATGAAATATGTTATAAGAGTTGGCACTTCCCTACATTGTTGATACCTACCCGAATTACGAAAGCACTGTGTAGCCAACCTAACAACGGAAAGTATTATTTACCTAGTAACTATTATATAATCTGTGGTATTATGCTTATAATTTTTTTTTTGCAGTGTTTGTTGGTACAAAGTACGTTCATAATTCTGAGTTATTTAATTATGTATGCAGTGTCGCGGGACTGATATGACCGTCCCGCCATCTTCGCCAAACGTCATGTCATGTCAAAAAATATTAACTAACATTGCACCCTAACAAGACTTTGCCCGGTAGAACATTCCAGTAAAGCCAAATTAATTCTCCCCACCTTTGTTTCTATCTCGCTCACAGTTACCGTAAGAATATCTGTCAAAAACCAAAATCAACGTGATGAAAGATGTAAAAACATTATTCAAGGTCATATTTTTAGGGTTCCGTATCTCAAAAGGTAAAAAAAAGAAATCTTATAAGATCACTTTCTTGTCCGTCTATCTGTCTGTCTGTCTGTCCGTCCGTCTGTCTGTCCGTCTGTCCGTGTGTCACCACCGATTTTCTCAGAAACGGGTGGACTTAGCAAGTTTAAATTTATACCAGATACAGAAGTCTATAGTCCCTATAAGGTGTATCAAGGTCCTGAGTCAACACGATAAAAAGATATGAGCAAATTTAGATTTTAGCAAAAACAAGTACTAAAATGTACCTTAATTTTCAACTTTTTTTATTTTTCGGAATTTTTCCTTTACTTGTGCTGTAAGACCTTGCTTTTGACCTAAATTGACAATTCTAGGTCAACCGGAAGTACCCTATAGGTTTTGGGTCGAAAACCTATAAGGTACTTCCCGTTGACCTAGAATCATGAAATTTAGCAAGAAGCAAGGTCTTATAGCACAAATAAAGGAAAAATTCCAAAAAATAAAAAATGTTGTTAATTAAAGGGTATCCCTATACCTACATAGTGAACTCCAATCAATGTAGGTATCATATAACTCAGAGGGTTATATGAGCGCTCATACAATTTAGAGGTCTAGCCTAATTGGTACCAAACAACGTTGGTACGGAAGCCTCGGTGGGCGAGTCCAACTCGACTTTGCCGGTCTTCATTTAGTCTTCAAAAGTATATGCAATAGCAACCTCCATTGTGTATAATCTTCTTGGGACTTTTCTTCTAAAATCAGTACATTCTCCTATGTTTGAGGTATTTATCTCCATATGTCTGGAGATACTAATTAGATCTCGATAAAATTAAAATGGGACCACCTCGGAAACGTACCCTACCTATTAAAAAAATAATCATTTGAATCCGTTCACAATTGACGGAGTAATCGCGTAACATACAAAAACATTTTAAAAAAAACATACAGACGAATTGAGAACCTCCTCCTTTTTTGTGAAGTCGGTTAAAAAAACATATTGCCTTCTTATCATTAACTTTCAAAGTTTATTTAAGTAAAGCGCACCGGGCTGGAATTTGACGGAAGTGACGTAAGTGTAAAGTAAGTCATGTTATGTGTTATATTTATAAACGCCGTCTATTATAGAACGGCGTAACTGTGAAGACGTATTTGCTAAAGTTCAACAGATAGAGTCGTATTAAAAAATAATTAATAATGACGTTAAGAAATTAAATAAATGAACCTGGAAGTTCCACTTCTACCGCGTAGTTTTCTACGCACCCTCTTTTTTTAACCGACTTCATAAAAACACGTAACGTAGTACTTCTTACTTTACGTTATGGAGGCCATACACGTTAGGGTTTGCATGCTGGTTTTAGCCTTGCATGCATAACCGACAGGCATAACCGAGTTTCATATAACACATACACGTTTGGGTTTGCATACACAGTTTTGCCATTAACTCTCAGTTGAGCTACGTGACGGTGTGTGTACGACGCCTAGGTACTGGTTCCGATTTATAAATTTCTATGAATTCTTCTAATTTGGCATTGCGCTTGCGACTCGCCATTTCCGAAGCGACGCGATCAAATTAGTGCGCGCGCGACTTTCCGCCGTCACAGTCAATTTAATACTGAGAACTGTGGCAGGCATGCTCGCCGGACGCCACACACGCTCGGTTATGCTCGCGCGCAAACATAACCGAGCGGCATAAAATATCAATTTTGATATTTGCTCGGTTGCATGTACATGCACCGATAACTGTACAGTTTTATCACATACACGCTAGGGTTTACCTGTTGGTTATGCATGCAAGGCTAAAACCAGCATGCAAACCCTAACGTGTATGGCCTCCATTACTTACGTTTCCTGAACGTAGGTCTACGTGTACCTATTTTACCTAATAATTTTCTACTTTAATTTTTTTCATATTTTCATTCATGAATGTTTGCTACCTCATTACAAGGATGCCATTATACTCAAGTACTGGCTTCAAAAAATGACCATTTTGCTCGGGCACATTTTGCTCGCAACGTACGAGAAAATCTTAACGTTCACTTTCCGCGAGGATGGATCGGCCGCGGGAGACCGGTGCTATGCCCTGCTCGTTTTCCGGACCTCATACCCTTGGACTTCTTTTTGTGGGGTTATGTGAAGGACAGAGTGTATTTCTCCGATTGCTCAACGGTTGCCGAGATGGAATCGTTACAAGTTAAGTTTATTTCGGTGTAATTTTGCTTCAAAGTTAAGTTTTTTTGCAGAATGCAATATAATTGTAGTAATAGGATGCTAAATCACTGAGATGTAGCAACAAATAAGGAAAAATATGAATAAGTCATATGCGTATGTTGCGACAGAATGTTTTCCTGTCATCATTGTGCGATAAAGTCCTTTATTTTAAGAGTATTATTAGTACAGAGTAAGTCAATTAAGTACAAGATTTTAGAGAGCCTAGCTAAACGGTATACTTTTAAGCAATGTTTGATATGTAGGCATCGTCTTGTTTGCGCGTTTTATTTTGTAATATTGACACAAACACCACAATAACTTAATCATATTTAAATGTGTGCCTATTCACAGACATCCAGATTAATATTATAAAATTGTTTGTAACTGTGTCTGTCTGTTACCTAATCACGCCTAAATGGACGATACGGTCTTACTGAAATTTAACAAGGAGATATACTTTATAGCATAAAGATGAACATAGGATACTTTTTGTGAAAATGTGAATTATTCTTACACATAAGATAATTCAGATTACACAAAATATGTTGATTGACAGAGCTTTACAGGGATGAAATTCTTGGTGTACTTCAACGAAGTCGCGGGTATCTACAAGTACAAAATTTAATCTTAACCTTATCTCCAGAAGCAGTGGTGGTAACAAAAGGATCCGACCACAGAAGAATACCCGTGGTGTTCCTCGTTGATCCTCCTCGCCAGTGGAACCCGAGCAGTTTCTCGCTGCTTATATTAAACCATGAGCCATCATTACGAGCCGATTGCTGCAACATTAATAACAAGAGATATTTTAACGTTCATCCAAAATATATCAAGCTGGTACAAGTATTATAGAAGTTTAAATTGCCTAACATTTTTCATGAACTAAATAAGAATCTCACAGCTGATGATGCCGTCAGTATTGAAAATAATGATTACATCAAAACAGTCCTACCTAATATTCCACTGGGAAATGTGTCCTAAGCTTAGAACTAGCAAATCAACACTGGCAAGTAAATAAAATCTATATGATGTACGTGCTTTTATCACTGAACTTCTCTTAAAAGATTTTGTTGAATGTTTGTGTCTGTTTTTGAATTGTTTTAGATTCACAATAAGATCTGATAGTCGGCGCTGCGGGAATGACAGCATATTGTAATGTTTATAAAATATATGAAATCATATGTTAATGTCCAATATTGGAGGCACGTACTCGTAAATCTCTGTTTGTACTTGGGCATGTACTACACCAAGACAGAATCGTCAGCCTGAACTATTCGGGAGAATCCGTATTATATTGTGTACTCCATCCATATTATGTGGTGTACGCGCTTTCTTCTTTAAATAAAAGAGCCCGAAAAGAACATCGTCCCTAAATTAAAACATACGTTTAGTTTGAACTGAAATCGGTCGAAGACGCCCAATAATACTTTAGTTGAAGTATGTTCGGGCGTCGCACGTTGTACGTAAACCGTCCATGAGCTTCATATGACTAAGAGCCATAAGAGGCTTTACAGTTAACCAAACACTTACCGAAGAAGATAAATACCGAAGGAAAAAGTTGAGCAAGAAAGACTTGCCGCCACGATACGCCCCTGCCACACTCACGACCATCACCGGCAAATCTTTGATCTCGTCTTTCAACAGAACTTGTTCCAGTAACTTTTCATCCAACTCATAAGTGTGATCCTTCAGCACCTTCACAATTTGCATGGCTTTACCCTCAGTCATTGTGGAGATCGTTCTATTGGAGCTTCGAATCTTCGAATGTTTGAAAATGTCAATTTTACAATTTATATATAAAATTTCTTTGCACCTATCACTTTGTGGTTATGGTACAATAAGTGAACTACTGATTGCAGGGAAGTCCCATAAGTTCATTGGGAATATTCTCACGCTCATATATGCCCTCAATGCTTAGATGATAAAACTATTTATAGGTACCTACTATGACCAAAACCACTAAGAGTGGGAAGCCTCACAATTTTAGTCAGAATATTTCTAGCAACTGATTAGATAGTATTACTAACTTTTATTTTATACTAGACTAGAAGTGCCCTGCAGCTTCGCCCGCGTCATAAACTTCTTTTATTTACTTATAACGTTTCTTTTGTAAAAACCTTTCTATCATAAAAGACATCAAAAAAGATTTAGCCAAATCGGTTCATTCGTTTTCAAGTTATCACGTGACTAAGGGAAATAGGGATTTATAAAACCCGAAAAACCATATTGATTTTCAGACTTTGTTACCTACCCCATTTAGAAAAATCCTGCAACACGTATTTACTTCTTTATTTTCAGAAGTACTTAAGTAAAATTTCGAATAAAACATACAATCTCATCTTGTTTTGCCATACAAACTTTGAATCCCCGTTCCGTCTCCTTAAAAGGTGAATTTGGAAAATCTTTTCTTATCGGATACCTATGTCATAATAACTATCTGCATTCTAAATTTCAGCGCAATCCGAAACAATATTGATTTTTAGACTTTGTTACCCCAATTTACCCTCTTCGGAGTAGCATTTTGAAATAGCCTGAAACTCGTATTTAATTATTTATTTACTGAAGTACTTGTGTGAAGTTTCGAATAGAAAATACTATCTTATCTTTTTCCTACATACAAACTTTGAACCCCCATTTCATCCCCTTAAGGGGTGAACTTTAGAAAATCATTTTTCAAATGGAACTAACGTCGTAATAACTATCTGCATGCCAAATTTCAGCGCAACCCGAAACAATATTGGTTTTCAGACTTTGTTACCCCATTTCACCTTTTTAGGGGTTGAATTTTGAAAAAGCCTTAAATACGTATTTACTTATTTTTTTACTGAAGCACTTATTTGAAGTTTCGAATAGAAAAGACTATCTAATCTGGTTTCTGGGTGATTTTTGAAAATCCTTTCTTAGTACACCCTTACGTACTAAGACAAATATACCCTCCAAATTTCAAGTCTCAACGACCAGCGGTTTAAGCTGTGCTTTGTCTGTCAGTCAGTCAGTCAGTATGTCAGGACAATGATTCTTATAGTGTTAGAAGATAGATAGGTTAGCGGTTGAACACTATCTCGTGACGATGTAGTACGCTTACCTAGAAGATACCTGCTGAATTTAAACTTTCGCTACGTATTTGGTTTAGGTGTAGGTATGGTGTTAAACGTAACTACTACTACGTTAAACTCAAACAAGGCATAGGCCTCCTTTCGCTTATGCCACTTTGCCGTTTTTTTTTTACCCTGGAAAATTTTTAATGGATTTCACTCGCCCGTGGAATGAAAAGGTTATGTGGGACTCACTGGCTAAAGGGCAGTAGGTATACCCACCAAACATCTGGGGTGAGCAATCCTCCACTGAGGTGGGGCAAGATGGGGTCGCACCAGCATTCAACCATCTTACCGCAGTGGCAGATCTAGATGGGCTTCTTCGTCAGCGTAGATATGACTTTGCTCACCAAAGTCATCCCTCAGACAGGACTCTCTAACAGTAACCCGACTACGGAAGGGAGAGGAGATGGCCAACGTTTTGTCTCCTCCTCCCTCTTTTTCTGCTGCGCCGAAGTGCATCCGCACGGGCGTCGTCTTCCTTGGCCTGTTCCGCTGCCTTTTTCGCCTTTTGCACATTATAAGATAGAAAGATAGATAGATAAACTCTTTATTGACCACTTATAAAAAAAACAGAAACACATTAAAACTAAACAATTTAAAACTAATAGCGTCAATGGGCGGTCTTATCGCTTTAAGCGATCTCTTCCAGACAACCATGCAAGGAAAGGATTACAATCACGAAGGCGGTGGTTTATAAAATATGATATAATAAGATAATAATATGATTCGTGATAAGATATTTTCTTGTGTCTTATGAGAAATTTCTAATAAGACATTCAGTCACATTGATCGTTATATGAGGCCATACATATTACAAGATATTTTTTCTTCGACACGCGCATACTTTAGTCGATGGTCGTCCGTGTTTGTCTCGTGCACATTACAAGACATTTCTCATAGGACACAAGAAAATATGTGCAAAAGGCCTTTCTATATAGTCTTAGTCGGGTAAAAACAACAATATTATTTAACGAACATCCATTTATCACAAACATTCAAATACTAACCCATTGCCCCATGAACTCGCAGGCATATTCCGGCTTATCGTCATCGCTAACACTGTAATAATAATTGTAAGTAATCTAATCTTTTATATTGAAACGAGTTCAAACATGCTAGTCTGTGTCACTTTCCGGTACCAATCGGTTGTGTGAATATTTCAACTTTATTTTTAAGAAGTTATAAAAACGTTAAAGTGAGTGTGTGAAGTGAGTGATTTATCTACAGTTAAAATAACGTAAGCAGATTTTGGTAAGAGTTTGAAACACGTTCCTAATCACTGTTGCGTTTAGCTATTTTGCTTGTGTTACAAGGACATGCAGAATAGAACCATCGAATTATTACATATAATTGGATGAGTAGGACATAAAATACTATGTCTTAATACAATACCACTCTACACTGGACAGTATCTACATTATCTATATAACCATGACACAGATAAGATATCTATTAGCGAAATAGGTACCAACAAAATCAGTCAAGGTCACACACAAACACATAAACTTTTGCATTTATGATATTGGTAGTAATTTGTTTGATGATAATAAGATCATTAATTTCATCTCACAACAAGGTTCTTAATTTAACATACAAAAGTAGGATATAAGGCTAGTTTATATGTAACCTATCGATGTGAGAGACTGGTGCCTGAAATAGGTTTTACAAAAACCTGTGGTACAGGTCACCAGTAACCCCTCTCCCCCTCCCCTCCTCCCCGGTAATATCATGTTATCTATAACAGTGCTGTGGCGAGAATATTATGAAACTTAAATAAATTGTTGAGATTTTATTTTAAAGCTGAAAACATTTCAACGAGGGTAAGCAAGTAGTCCATGTTTTATGTTGTCCAGAAGAACATACATAAAGAAATATGTGTCCTAAAATTCAGTGCTGTAACTCACTCAAATAAAATGGTGGCCACATAATTGTAGATTGTATAAACAAGTCAAAAGTACCTATAACCGGCGAGCATGTATAAAGACGCTCATGAAAGTGGAAGAAGCGAAAGAGTTTTGTCAGGATCGTAGCATGTGGAAAGAAGTAGTCTCTGCCTACCTAATTTTATGTATGTATGTATGAACAAGGCAGGAAAACGATAGGATTCATTTCTTGATCTTTATAACCTTAACGAACCGTAAGTGAAATCAAATGAAAGATAGAGCCTCTCGTTGTTTGCGTCTACACCTTAGTTGCAGTGTGCCTACGTATTGTCTAACTAAACAACAGAAATACGGCCTAGAATATCTGCCGAAGCCTGTAGAAAGTACTATTAATTAATCTGTGCCTATGTTTCTTATCTTGTTAGTGTATCCTTAGTATTATAATATGTACTATTCTTTTTAAAACTTAAGAAATAAGATAGATTTAGGCGTCCATTACACGGTAGGTACGAGTAATCCATCATTCAAAACCATTACACGGTAGGTAATCCGTCATTCAAAACCATCAGTCACGACTGATTGTTTCTCATGCAGCAAATCAAAGTATATAAATATCGGTCAGTCACCGTCAGTCACCCCATTAGATGATCAGTTATCTAACAGTCACAGCCGAGACTGTGAGCAAACTAACAGCAAAACCTATCGTGTAATTGACGCCTTACAGAAATGGGGGGAAGAATGGGACGCTCAAAACTTATTATTTGGAAACTCTTTTTTTGTGTCAGAGGTTAATAATCAAATACACTAAATTGAATGTTATAGCACCGTTGCACAAACTTTTATCTGCGCCCACATTTATCCTTGTTCGATAAGAACATTATACTCCTAATCGGAATAAATTATCCTGTTTTAAACCCATTTTCCTGATGCATAAAAAGGACTTACTTACATTATTTTGTTGTTGCATAATGAATTACTTTTGAGATAAAATCTGAGAACTCTGATAAAATTCATCAGAAAGGCAAGGTGAAAGAAATTAAAATATTAAAAACGTCCATCCGTCCGTCCGCATGTCAAAAAGCTGTGACTTCTGAACCGTAAAAGATAGACCTAAGAGTAAGAGGCTACTTTTACAGCAAATAATAAAATCAACATAAAATTGTAAAGGGCATGGTCCCCATATAAGAAACTTGTTTTATAATTTGTCACTTTGCGTCGACGTTCACTAGATGGCGTCACTAGTAAAATTAGCCCCCGGTAGTGTTTCATTTTGATAATTAGACTAAGTTAGAACCGTAATAATTAAAATTACCAAGTTACCTAATAAACCGTTATAGTTACTTAAATTACTATTTTCAACACAACAACATTACTATGATGGCCGCTGTAGCAACATTCAAAATTTAAAACCATCCCAGGTTGATTTAAGTATAATCTGTTTATTGAGAATAGAGACCATATCCAATGAGTCCAAACACGACATCATTGCTGTAACTTGGTGAGGAGTTGAGTATTCTGCAGACTCCAGGAAATGTCCTAGCATCAGATCAATGCTACCAAGTTCTTACAATATCATTGAAGTAAGAGGATACAGATTTACAGAATTCCGAATTGATCAGACCTATGAAAGTAGAGCTCATCTACTAGAAAAAAGCTTAGTCTTAGAATGCCTTAACGGTTTTTCATGAATCAAAGCTAAGAACAGTTTCGATTAAGACACCTATCAAACAAAAAAAAAATCGGTTCAACCACTTGGGCAAATACAGTGCCCCAGCCAGACACACAGATACAAATGTCAAACTTCTAACACTCCTTCTTTTTGCTCCGGTGGTTAAAAATAAAGGGGTCCCCATATAAGAACCGTGTTCAGCAATTTTTGCTTGATCTATTTATTTATAATATTTATATTAATATTCTGCGGTGGTAAAGAACCCTTCGTGTGCGCGTCCGAAACTGAGTCTGACTCGCACATGGCTGTTTTTTTTTGTTGTTTTTGATTCCGATGTGTAAATACCTTGCTAAAATCCAGCAAATGAATCTATAAGGCAAATTTTGAATACAAATTAATCTAATTATTATGAGTAATCATACAGGTACCTGTCATTAAAGGTATGATTTTTCTGCGTGATGGTGTTTTATATCATAATTATAGGCTAGCGTTTGACCACTATCTTACCTGTTGGTAAGTGATGATGCGTTCGAGGATGGTAGCACGCTAGGCCTAGAATGGGAACTGGCTCTCAAGGATAGCTGCCAAACTCAGTAAATGTTTCGAAACGACAGATCTTCTAAATTGAGGGTGGTAGCTAGCCAGGCGGACACTAGATAGTGTCCTACCACCATGCGCTGGGGTTGCGGTTTCCAAACGACGTTTTTCCTTTACCGGAGGGCCACTGTGAAAAGCGCAAATACATTTTTCGATATAAAAATCCATTAGTGTACGACGGGGATTGATCTCAGTACCTCTGGCGTCAAAGCCGACCATTCTCCCACTACATCATTGGGCCCTCAATCTGGTAGCTTGAAGCCGGCTTTATCAACCACTTCACCCGGCTAGTGAGCCGCCATCTTATCAGATCAGCTGATAAAATAACTATTACCTATAGCATTAAGTTACACATACCATAGATAAATTAGTAAAAACACTACAAAATATATCCAATGTATATCCAATGTTTACACAAAATATGTAGTATCATTACACATTATTAAACAAAGTCCCTGAACTTAAACCATAAACACAAAAACTACTGAACGGATAATAATGCGGTTTTAACCAATAGAAGGGTAATTCATGAGGACTTGGCTTAAGTGTAAAACTCGTTAGGGTTTTGTTTAGTTTTTTTGATAATGACGATGATTGTTCATACTGGACGCAACAAACCACAGATATATTAAATTAAAATGTATTCTTATTTCTGTGCAATAAACTGATGCAAGAAAATAGATTGTTTGTAAAGTCGGTTTACGGACGATACACAGAAATATTATAATCTGGCCATATCTGCTGTACACTCCCTGAGGTATGCGCGCGGCGAGACGGGGGGGACGCGGGTATGCGCGCGGCGAGACGGGGGGGACGCGCTCCGTCAGTCTGCCGTCCCCACAGTCTGTTTCCCCGGCTCCCACCTCGCCGCGCATACCTCAGTACAGCAGTTATGGCCACACTATAGTTATAAAGTTATTAATATTTACGTTTATAATATTATAATTTTATTTACGTGAAAACGTCATACAATCGTGTCTCTCTGTCGCTTGTTCCGCGCTCTCGCTCGCACGCGGAACGTGACACTTTTTCATGCGTGTCATCGATTTATAAGACATTATCACGTCCATATAGGCATATTTTATGCTCAACCCGTGTGAAGCCGGGGCGGGTAGCTAATACCTAAATTTAAAATAGGCGGTACTAAAGATATTATTTATGTTGGCAACAATGCTTAAGGAGCAAATGTCCCTAGATATAAACTTGCATAATTGTGTCTTATCTCAAAAGTATCCCATCCACGATCAATTCTATCGTCCAATTGGCAGCGACTTTCAGTTGAAGCCATTGCGTCACCAGTGACGGACGACGATGTTCTAATGATTTGATGCATGTAAACTGGCCAAGGTTGGGTTCCATACCACAATACAATATTTTAAAAGATCGAGCTAAACAGACCACTATAATAGGATTCTCTAGGGGACAGACGAACATGACGAAACTATATGGGTTCCTTGTCAGGACTACGGGAATCCTAAAAACTTTACTCAACTGATTCAAATGATTCTTTTTGTAATCGGTAGGGTACGTTTTCGAGGTGGTCCCATTGTAATTTCATCAGATCTGATAAGTATCTCCAGAGATATGACGATAAACGTCTCAAACTTGCTACTGAAATTGACTCGCGGCGCATTGAAGTCGGTTGTTTTAGTTTTTAAACTATCTTAATTATGAGTGTGCGTGATTGTCCCGTCAATTATAACTGTCATGCCAATCCACGCCAATATACGGCCCATTTGGCATGATACGATCGGCAGCGTCTTGCCAATTGAACGATAGAATGGATGGTGTATGGTAGGTTTATGGGAGAGCGACCACTGATGGTACTTCCAACCGTTGCCTAGTCCAACTAGAGGCTTCTCGGGTTTCGAGTGGCTATAATGAGCGACCTTATAGGTAGATTGGTAATCGAGTATGGTGCTTATTATCGATCTGCGATTAATCTTTCATTTTGTTATTTATAATTAGCATATTCATTGAAAATGCCTGGCGACGATGACTACAAGCGTCCGCCGCCATTTCCGGTGGGTCTTCTGGTGTACCAGGCCAATTCACGCAAGTTCAGGCTCGGCCATTCCATCGGTGGCGGCGGCTTCGGAGAGATATACGCCGCTTGCGACAATGCTAATCCGCCCGAAGATGAATCTGAATATCCGTACGCAGTAAAAATAGTGAGTATCTTTACCTCAGAAAATACTTACATTCTTGTTAGGATTATACTGCCCGTGACGACCGTAAATGCGACAGAAAGCGTACAGTAAGGCTGAGCTATTCTATAAGCTATCTCGGAAGCAGAATTTGCGGTGAGATTCGAAATTCGTACTACGAAATTCAACCGTAACGCGATCGTAATACGGTTGAATTTCGTAAAACGAAATTTAAATCTCACCGCGGATTCCGCTTCCGAGATCAAAATAGCCCTATAGGCCTGTAGCGCTTTCTGTCGCATTTACGGTCTTCACGGGTGACATAGTGACCTCTTTTGTGCATATGAAATGATAGAAACAAATTCTAGTAATGGCCTCTGCATGATGGTAGACACTATCTAGTCAAGTCTAGTGTCCGCTTGGCCAGCTACCACAGTTCAAGTTGGATGATCTGTCGCCAAACATTGAATGTGTTCCGGCAGCTGTCCGTGAGAGCCAGTTCCCATTCTACGCCTAGCGTTCTATCATCCTTGACCACATCATCACTTACCAACAGGTCTCAAACGCTAGCCTTTTTATCCACAGTACATTATGAATTGTGTATATTATGGACTTACTATAAAAAAAACATAAAATTAACATTGACCCGAGTTTTAACGTAAACTGTGACCTTATATCCTTTCCAGGAACCGCAACAAAATGGACCGCTGTATATCGAAGAAATATTCTACACAGAAAATAGAAGACAAGCTGACAGTAAGTATTTACATACTGATATCGTTACTATCCATACTTATGAGTAATACTTGACGAGTATTGTTTTTTTACGCACTAGTTGTCCTTGTTGTACTTGTCAAAAAAACTCCTTTTTAAAGTCAGTTAAAAAGTATTAACAACTTCATATATGTTAAACCAAGTTATAAACTATCTCCGATTTCGTTGCATGTTGTTTTTATTGCAGAAATTATTTAAATTAATTTTAAGCTCTCTAAAGTAAATCTCCGGTCTCGATAAAACCGGTAGTTATAAAAAATAAACGCAAAGTTACGCCAAATGCGGGTCTTGGAAATAACAAAAGAATAATAGAAAAAAACCTAACAATTTATTGGAGATTTTAACCGACTTTGCTAAAAAGGAGGAGGTGCTCGCTTTTATTTTTTTATATATGTTACTTCAGAACTCTATCATTTAATAACCGATTTGGAAAATTATTATTTTTTTAACAGAGTATGCGTTCGTTTGATTTGATTGTAATTTTATCGAAATCGAAAGTATCCAGAGATATGGAGTTAAACTGGTTTTCTTAATCATAAGTACTATAAAATGATTTTGTTATTGTGATATAGTAATTTTTTTAAAGCTTACTAGCAATGTGGGTTGCACATTACTAGTAGTCTTGATAACCCCTCCAACTAGGCTAAATAATATTCAACATATTATGCTTGTGTCTGGATTGGATTCACGTCAATAGTGCAATGGGTGAGATCGAATACTCGATCTCTTGATCGCCAGGCCGACGCCTTCACCATTGGGCAATTTCCGCTTATTAATTCTTCTAATACTTCCTAGAATCGGCGCACTTTTAAATAATAATAATAATATAATAATAATAAAAATATTTATTGAACATGAGCCTTAGAGCTAAATACATTGAGATTGAACGTATACATGGTATTAATTGGATTGAATTAAGGCTATATTTTATTAATACAGGGGGTTGGTTCCCTGCCCCACAAACTAGTATTAAAACTGTATCTTGTAGGACAGTGATCCTCCGCCAGCACGTAGTTTTTTTCTTACATTCATCAAATCTCAAATCAAATCTCGATGCTCTTGGCACATCTTTAAGTTGCGGACACACCGCAGCGTCCTGCCTGCGCGGTCTAGGCGGCGATCATATCTCGCAATAGTATTTGTACCGACAGGTTCACACCAAACGCGATCAGAAAAAAAATGAAAAGTACTGAGATCGCGCCCGCAGATAGCAGGAAGCCGCGGTGTGGCCATACCTTTACTCATGTGCTCTTGGGCTGCAACCGTTTCTTTACTCATATTACTGCAGCAGCGACGACTATGCTTCACGGATACGAACGTAGGCGGACTTAGCTGTAAAATTTAAGAAATTTGTGTAAATTCTGCATAAATAACTAGCTCTCTTCAACCACAGAATAATGAATAGTGCTTCAACCGACTTCCAATAAGAAGGAGGCTCTCAATTCGTCTGTAGATATGTTTTTTATTTCTCAATTTGCAGTTATAATTATCTGATATCCAGTATCTCGCTTGGTGTTAAGCGATGATGTGCTCGGAGATGGTGAACAATTATATTATTAGGATCTGATAGGCTAGCGTTTGTTTCAGTATTCTTAGAAAGCTTCACGCCGTTCATCATTACGACACAATATATCGACTATCTATCATCATCATCATCATCATCATAATCAGCCGGTATCAGTCCACTGCTGGACATAGGCCTCTCCCAAGTCATGCCACTGAGCCCGATCTTCGGCTCTTTGTTTCCAGTCACTGCCCACCGCTTTACGAATGTCGTCGCTCCACCTGGTAACAGGGCGTCCTACGCTACATTTACCGATTCGCGGTCTCCACTCTAGAACCAGTCTACCCCAACGGTTATCGGTCCTACGGCAGATATGACCAGCCCACTGCCACTTCAGATTGCTAATCCGATGAGCTATGTCGATCACTATAGTTCTCTGGCGAATTACTTCGTTCCGGATTCGATCCCGCAGAGAAACACCGAGCATAGCTCTTTCCATAGCTCGCTGAGCGACTTTAAATTGGTGGACCAATCGAACCGTGAGTGTCCACGTCTTGGCTCCGTATGTCAAGACGGGTAGGACGCACGACTATCTATGTAATGTTATTATAATCGGTTATACCAGGCACAGTGACGAGTGATGACCCTATAATTGTCTGACACTTCAAAGACCTTATAAGGTCCGATATAAACTGAGCGATTTTTACTTTTACGATTATCGTTAATAAAACATGTTTGTGACTTACCAATTTTCCTTTACCATATATTTTTAGTAGGGTTCCGTAATCTTGACAAGGAACCTTTATAGTTTCGTCATGTCCGTCTGTCTGTCTGTCCAAGGTTTTGCTAAGAGACCGTTAATACTAGAAAGCTGTAATTTTGTTGGGGTATGTATATAAATTACGCCGACAAAGTGCTGAAATAAAATTTTGAAAAAAATTTTTGTTTAGGGTAGTTCCCCTATATGAGAAGTGGGGATGAATTTTTTTTTCATCGTCTACCCCATCGTGTGGGGTATCGTTGAATAGATCTTTTAAATGACTTAAGAGTTGCTAAAACTATTTTTCGATTGAATGCTCCATTTACTAAATATTAAAATGCAAATTTTTGTTCCAGTAGGGCGTCCCCCCCTCCCCCCTCTAAAAGCTAAAATGCTGGCTTGAAAAATTGTGACAAAATTGGTAAATTGGTGATAATAGCGCATCTCATGAACTTTAAAGGAAAATTATACCGGTTAAGATAACTTTATTAGTTTATCTATTAATAGTCGTTGATTTTGGGTGTTGGATAATTTTGTACCAAATACAAAATCCTTAGGATAAATCATTTAAAGTGACAAAGACGGAATACCTAGTTGCTTGTTTATAACGGGTAAAGACTTGCATTGAATAACAGGCTACTACGGAACCCTAGACTGCGCGTGGCCCGACACGCACTTGGCCGGTTATTATTAACTATGATCCGAGTCTATCTTTTTGTAAGGGTGAGGACAAAATGCACAGTCACAAAGTGGCGGGTTCCTGGTGCACATAAACCGGTACAGGTAGGTACCGATCCATAAATGTAAAACATTCCATTGTTTCCTCATCTTCTCCAACATGTTTCTTTATGCGTGAGCGCATATAATAACATTGGAATATTTTATCTGTACGGATCGGTACCTAACGTACCGGTTTGTCTGCACCGTGAACCCGCCTTTATATGTCCTCACCCTAATTGTAATGTGCGACTTCCAGCGATGTACTGTTTACTTGGATTTCAATTGCGCCATCGCTTTATGGTGGACGTTCTATCCACTCGAATAAACCGTTTAGCTTCATCATTTACCATACGTATCTACAGCGAAGGAACGGAATTCCATGCTGGTCTGGCAGCGGACTTATCATAAAGTTTGATAAGAACCTAGGAGTGAGGACTTAATGAACAAAATGACAGAGATAGAACTATACAGTCTGCATAGCTGCGTCCCCGTCATTTAGTTCATTAAATTATCAACTGTCAAAGATCGCAATAAAGGGGCAGATTTTAGCCAATATCATCATCATTAAGCGCGAGTATTCGTCCACTGTTGGACACAAGCCTCTCCTATGGCACGCCACTTTAGCAAAGATAAACTTTGTAAATCCATTTAGGTGCCAAAATATAATATGTATTTCCTCATTTCGGCGAACAAAGGGCCCAAGACCATATAAAAAGTATTATATGAAATGAAATTTCTACAGTATTCATGAGATGTAACTGGCCTTCTGATTTTTGAGGAAGCTCATTCAATGTTGTATAGCTGTTCCTTTTGTCCCAAGGTAATTTGAAAAAGATCTATGTAAACAATAAGACCGCATGACGCACTGTTTGTAGAAAAATAATGTAGTAGGGTGTTATATAAAGTCCCCGTCACGAGAAGCTATAAATTATGTAAACAAGTGTTCAGGAGTTCACAACATTTGGACCAACAAAAAAAATGAATTTCGTACTCGTACGCATTCGAAACTCGAATGACGCGTTTATTTCAAAATGGCGTCCCGATAGTTTACAATCCCTGCGTCCGGTACCAAGAAACACAAACGATAGCGCTTTGCGTCGTTAAAATATGATCCGACTAAATTAAATAGGTTGTTACTTTCATATAACCCGTCTATATTTCATGTCGATTGAATATGGTCAATTTATTATTATCTCGCAGTATAAAATGTTTACTTAGTAAAAGATGTTTGTTTACATAATTTATAGCTTCTCGTGACGGGGACTATATATATAAAGTGTTTATTTACATATAACTATAATACTTAAATTCAAATTGAAAACCACCCCCGACTGGTCTATGTATACTATGTTCATTAAGACCTTTCTAATGAGCCCTAACTCGACATATATGCTGTAAGTTGGTGAGGAGTTGAGGATGTTCTGACAATATTGTTGAACTAAGAGGTGCCATATTTTGATTTGATCACACCTATGCAAGTTGATTTCATAGC
This sequence comes from Cabera pusaria, assembly GCA_954871355.1. Taxonomy (NCBI): domain Eukaryota; kingdom Metazoa; phylum Arthropoda; class Insecta; order Lepidoptera; family Geometridae; genus Cabera; species Cabera pusaria. Next base: position 2,997,580 of record OX940900.1, on the reverse strand, counting down.
GTCATCACCTAGAAAAATGCTCATAGTCTAAAAACGACTGAACTGATTTTCATAAATCAAAGCTAAGAACGCTCTCTATTAAATAAAAATAATTCAACATTGGTTCTTATAATCTAGGCGTCCATTACACGATAGGTTTTGCTGACAGTTTTCTGGCAGTCACGGCTGTGACTGATGGATAACTGGTATTTTTTTGCTGCATGAGCAACCATGACTTTTGGTTTTGAACAATCCATCCATCAAACCTACCGTGTAATGGACGCCAGGTTCTACGATGCCACAGACAGACACACACATACACAGATACATATGTCAATCTTATAACACGCCTTCCTTTTGCGTCGAGGATTAAAAACGAACAAACCGTCACCCAGTTTCTATTGATAATGACTAATAGATGGTAATTCTGTAATTCCAGTCTATAATTTCATGAAGAGCAAAAAGCTGTCCTCCTTCAGTCTACCAAAATGCCACGGGTCGGGGATCTTTGTGTTCAACAAAGAAGAGTACCGCTTCATAGTGCTGGAGCGGTACGGGACTGATCTATCCAAGCTGTTCCTCGATGCTAACCGATCGTTCCGCCCTGCCACCGTATTCCAGATAGGACTGCAAGTGGTAAGTAAATCTTACTTTCCTAATAATATTATAAATGTGAAATATTACGAGAAGTGTTCAAATTCTAAGATGATTGCTTACGAAGCAAATGAGTGCATCTGGTTCTAGCATCGCGAAAAATATCATTTGTGCGATGCAAGATCTTATACATTAGTTCGAAAATGTATGTGCGCTTTTCATCGTTAAGAAACCAACAACCCCCGCATGGTGGTAGGATACTATCTAGTGTCCGCCTGGCCAGCTACCACCCTCAAGTTAGAAAATCTGTCACCAAACATCTAATGTGTTCGGGCAGCTATCAGCTTGAGAGCCAGTTCCCATTCTAGGCCTAGCATGCTTACCATCTTCGACCGCATCATCACTTACCAACAGGTGAGTGAAACGCTAACGCTAGCCTATAAGATATAAAAAAAGACAATTTTAGAGGGAGAACAATGTAACCTACTCCAGTATCCTGGTGAGTATAGATGGATCGATGGATGTTTGTTACTCATTAACGCAATAACAGCTGAACAAATTTAGATTAAATTTAGCATACAGTTACTTTTAACCTTTGATTTTTGATTGATATACAGGATACTTTTTAACTCGGGTGAAGCAGCGGGGCGCAGCTGGTAATACATAATTATAAATGTGAAAGTCAGTTTGTATATTTGTTTGTTGAAAGACATGACGAATCTATTTAGGGTTCCGTTGTTTGCCATTCAGCTATGGAACCCTATAAACTGGGTGCGTAGAAAGCTAGGCGTTTGAAGTGAAACTTCTAAGTTCATTCAATTAATTTCTTAATATCACTAATTATGTTGTTGTTTCACTCCATCTGTTGACCTTGAGCGAATACGTCTTCGTAGTTACGCCGTTCTATAATAGAGGGCGTTTAAAAATATAAAATATAACATGCCGCTTACGTAACTTCCGTTCCCTTCAGACCGTGATGCTACGTAACTTCCATTAAATTTAACCCAGTTTCACTTCAAAAAGTGTACGTCCTTGTATCTTATCGACATATACCTTAAACCATATTAAGTTTCCAATAAAAAACTTTGCAGCTAGATGTCCTAGATTACCTGCACGGTAGAGACTACGTCCACTGTGACATCAAAGCAGCAAACATCCTGCTGCCTCGACAGGCTGGTCCAGTCAACCAGGTGTACTTGGTCGACTACGGCTCAGCTGCCTCCGTCAGAGACGCAGATTTTAAGAAGAACGCCAAGTCTGCTCACGATGGCACCTTGGAATACACCAGCAGAGACGCTCATCAGGGAGGTGAGTTTATAATGTTTCTCCTTTTTTGCACTTGACTCTAAAGTTAAACAGATTCTGCGGTAATTGAATTAATTGGTACACACAATCCAAAATGTCATCGTACCGACGGGACTCGAACCCGCCCCCCCTTGTGTAAACTGTAATGATTTCTTCCGAATGATTGACTTCGAAAAAAGTTATCATAGATGGTGCCACCAATGCAAAATTGGGTAAAAAATGCAAACCATTAATTTCGTCGTGTCGATAGTATTGCACCGTAGCTTAATTGGCAGAGGCAGAGCACCTGGGCATGTTTCCCAAGGGGGTGCGAGTTCGAGTCCCATCGGTACGATGTAATTTTGGATTGTGTGTAACAATGTTCAAACATATTAAGTGTGTAACCCCACAGAAAAGATAATAGTCCTACGGAGTGAACACTTCAAGAAACATAATAATTGAATTAATAGACAAAGATGTAGGATATTTTATGTCTGTTAGCTAGCGTTTGACCACTATAACGCGTGGTGGTAGAGGTAAATGATGATGTGGTCGAGGATGGTGAACACGCTAGACCTAGGACTGTACTGGCAAAATTAGGACAAGGTATTTATGCCATACGAAATATCTAACAATCTGACATGTGTACAATTTTCTCGAACGGCGAATAGGAGGGTTAGCAATTGTGTATATTTCTATGTCACCCCCTGTAGCTGTACCTGATTGAATCGACTTTGATTCGAATTCGTAAGGTGTCGTTAGGTTCTTCTTTATACGCCGAGTAATATAGGCTAATAATTATATTTTTGTGAAAAAAATGTATACATTGCTCTTAACAAACCGCGGTGGGTTTGTTAAGAGCAATGTATACATTTTTTTCACATTTGTCACAAAATATCGCCATTAAGTACAGCTATTCTGCAGTTTTGATTAATTGTATGTAATGTCTTTTTTCTTCATCTTCGTCTAATTTCAATTGGGTGAAATACTTTGTAGTGTTCACAAAACGCGGTGACTTGGAAATTCTGGGGTACAACATGCTGCAGTGGATCATTGGTACATTGCCGTGGAACGGACTAGGCAAAGCCAAAACTGAGAAACAAAAGATCAGCTTCATCAGGGATGTTAGAAGCAAAATTACAAAGAACTACCCTCACGTTCCTGGTAAGAAAACTTTAACTCAGTCAAAGTCAAAGTCAAAGTCAAAGCATTTATTCAGTATATGGGCAAATTAAAAATTAGCACTTACACACGTCAAATAACATTAAATAGATCATATTCAACAAAAAATATAGCTATAACAGAAACATAACGCTTTGAATTTACAAAAAAAAACAAAGGTATTGAGCCATTCAGCTTTCATCTAGACGTCGAACGTCACACTTAAAACACATGTTTAATTCCCCTTATTAATGTAGGGTTGCCAACCGTACCATTACGTGCACCCGCAACCCAGTGCATGTTTCAGTACTTCAGACAATTTTTATCCAAAAAATTGTGAAATAATGAAACATAATAGATAAATAAAACGCAGACTAATTGCAGTACAAATCATGTTCCGAATGGAACTGATTGTCCGACTATCAGCCGCATAATACCGTCGTAACAGGCAACCCTAGATCTGCAAACAAAAGATGAAAACTGATTGACTGTTGAATCTACTGGTGTTTCGGAAGTACTCCCATCAGAGAAGAAACACCAAGAAACTCTATGGGGCTTGTCACTTATTTTAATTCATTTTTTTTAATTCATATTAAATAAATGTTTAATGTACAATAAGTAATTCTATTATCATACAATTTATATTATATCTTGGAGCTTGGGGCATTCAGGCCAAGCATTTTTGTCATTCATATAGTCATTTATTGTATAGTACGATTTCTTCATTAAATTGGATTTTACAAAGGTTTTAAATCTGCTTATAGACAGTTGATCAATATCTTTAGGAAGTTTATTATAAAATCGTATACAGTTCCCCAGAAAAGAACCACTAACTTTCCACAACCTGAATTGAGGTAGAATTAATCTATTTTTGTGTCTTGTATTGAAATTATGTACATCGGACCTCTTATCATACTCATTCAAATTTTTGCGTACATACATAATATTTTCATATATATATTGACATGCCACTGTGAGAATTTTAATCTCCTTAAATTTTTCACGAAGTGAGTCTCGCGACTTCATGGTATATATAGATCGAATAGCTCTTTTTTGTAAAACAAATATAGATTGGATTTCGGCGGCTTTCCCCCACAATAAAATGCCATAGGACATTATACTATGGAAGTAGCTAAAGTAAACCAATCTAGCAGTGGATTCGTCAGTCAAGTTTCTGATTTTACGTACTGCGTATGCAGCGGAGCTCAATCTACCTGCCAGAGCCGATATTTGAGAACCCCATTGTAGTTTTGAATCCAGGGTGATGCCCAAGAATGTAGCGGATTCAACAAATTCTATCGGTACATCGTTTATTAATATCCTGCTATTAATGACACCCTTTCTTACATTTGGCAGCGAGAATTTAATACATTTAGTTTTTTTGGCGTTCTAACAACTAACGTAACTAACTAACTAACGTAACTAACAAAATACTTCTATTACCCACTACGGATTTGCCGATTACACGTTCACGTCACGAGCATCACTTTTCCCACAGTTTGGTCCTGTGTCTGTCTACAATATCTCGCTCCGTGGAAAGCGAGCCAAAGATTACTGCTAATGTCCACCTATAACAGAAACTATAGCACATATCTGATATCACTATGTTTTAATAAAATTTGGTCCGTCACTGTTGCTTGAGACTAGTCTCTATACTGGTCTAGATGTTGACTTTCACATGCCCTGTAATTTCCTGGATATCTTCTATATGTATGAGTCTAAACCTATCATACCGCCGAGTCTACGTTTGCCTTTGTTTTTTTTTCCATTGGAGACTGACAAAAACCGAACCAGCTATGCTTAGTGTTTCTCTAACTGAGAACTAAAGTGATCAACATGGCCACAGATTAGAAAAAACAATTTGATCTGTGACATAGCTCAACGGTTTAGCAAGCTGCAGTAGTTGTAGATTTGCTACTTCTGAGATAGACTGGTTCTGTATAAAGGACATGAATCGGCAAACGTAGCGTAGGACACTCTGTAGTATGTAACAAGGTGGAGCGATGATATTCGCAAAGAAATTAGGTAGTGACTGGAAAAGAGGAGCCAAAGATCGGAAACAATAGTGTGCAGTAGAAGATGCCTCTATCCAGCCGTCGTAAAAATGTGTTGAATGTCTGACAAAGGAGCATTTGCTGCTATCCCACCTAATGTTACATAAAGATGCAGTGTAAGATTGAACCGTACTTGTCTGGAATGGAATGATGGCACTGAAACAATGCGCTGGATAACTAACTTTAGTCCAATCCACAGAACTTAAAACTATGACAGCCCGTCTTCTACACTAGGACCGAACATCATGCCGAAACTCAGAGCACCGATTGGCACCATATCTTTGTCTAGTGGGTTGTTTGAGACATGGCTCAAGCCTTAGATAAGTTCATAATGTATCTATGCCGCTACGCACGACGGCAGGACGGTAACGACGCAAATCGATGTAAATTCTGATGATAATCATCACTAAAATATGAACGCAATTGAGTCTGATAGATTTCGATTGATGTGGGAATGTTGCCGTCCTGGAGTATTGCTGCTCGATATTATAACTGACACCTTAGTCGTTAATATATTACAAAAGAAATAATTCAATACGTAATAATTTAATTTATTTCCAGATAAATTAATAGAATACTTCGAGTATGTAAAAACATTGCAAAGGCCTGACAACCCCGACTTTGATGAATGCAAGAAAATTTTGGAGAGCTACCTCGCAAGCATTGGCAAAACTAAAAATAGCGAATTAGATTTCACTTCAAATGAAACTGAACTAATTAACAAGTCTGGAGAAAATGAGGAGGATGATGATGATGAAGTCCCATTGAAAAAACTGCCATCGACTCTGAAAATTAATGTCGAGTCTAAAAATAAGGATCGTAACATACCTTCAGAAAATAATGGCAATAGCTCTCAGCAAGAACAGCCATTGCCTAAAAGACGGCGCATCACAGAATTAGATAAGTTAGCTTCTTGGACTATGATAAACAACTAAGTATCTACTTACTGAGTAGTACTTGCTAAGTTACTGAGGATTTCATATTTTTATTAAACGTGTTCTAAGTGACTCTGTCTATTTGTGTAAAAGTAACTAATATTACTGGACTGGAAAAGAAGATCCGAAGACCGAGCTCAGTGATACAAATGTCATCACAATATTGTATGTATACTGTATGCAAAATTTCACCTCAATTGGTAACCGGGAAGTAGATCAAATTTAATTTGCAAGATTTGATAACAAATTTTAGGACACTAAGGTGAAACTAAGGGTTGATTTTACCATTTATGCTTCGAGATTTATTGAACTAAGTTTTACTAAAACGTGTTCAAACAGCGATGTTGATCTTGGTTTACGCGTACTTGATTTCACCACCTCCCATTAGGCTCCTTTTGATCGCGTTTACCAAAACCATGATTTTATGCGTTTACGCACAATGGAACGTAAATGTCGTCATAGAGCTGCCGTATTATTATGGCATTGTCAAACTGTCAAATGAATATACTACCTTTTTTCCGTCTGTGCATGGTATTTATTATATTTGAACGTATTTAATTTTCGAGTGACAGTGTACAGCTACTGTCACTCGAAAATCGAACAGTGTAAACTGGATCAAGAGCGCTAAACTACCTTCTTTATTCATGTGGCTAAACGCCCAACATTGGTAGTTTAGAATTAAAACTCGTTTTAACTGTTACCGCGTTTAGTTTGTGGTGGTAAAATGCAAAATGCCGGTTTAATCTCAGTTAAACACGTAAACCAATTTAAAGTCGACATGATCACGTTTATATTCATTGCTGAAATCGGCCCTAAATATAATCTTGTAAATAAAGATTACGCCTGATGGAAAGTTTATGGCAAGTTCACAAGACTTAACATTCCAGAAGTACCTAAGTACGTATATAAAACGTGACAGAAAACGCTTTTTTGCACTAAAAAATAGATTTTTTTTCGGATCGGATATACCGATTACTATCTCTACCAGGCAACCGTGGCAACATATTAAATTAAGAAGGAACGCGGGGTGCTCTTTTCCATACAAATGTATTCCCCCGTTTCCTCCCTGGAAAATGCTTCTAGACAAAAAATTGTTTCTACAAAAAATCTAGGTCTGCTGTAGCTACGCCACTATAATATTTTTTTTTACGAACCTATTGCAAACAGAAATATGACCCTTCAAAAATCTTAAAGAGGAGATTAGTAGAATGCTTATATTTCTTTTTGCAATATGTTGGTCAAAAAAAGCAAATGATACGGGGCGTAGCAACAGCAGACCTTGATTTTTGTAGATTTTTTTTTCACTAGATGCATTTATAGGGAAGAAACGGGGGAATACATTTGTATGGAAAAATGCACCCAGCGTTCCCTCTTAATATTCGGTTGAATGATTTCAACGGGATTTGTTAGTTTATTTAACCGATTTGAAACATTATTTTTGTTTGTTTGAGAGAGTATGCTTCTCGTTTGGTACCATTGTAATTTTATTGAGATTTGATAAGTAGATATCTCCAGAGATATGGAGATAAACATCTCAATCTTAGTACTGGAAATGACGAGCGTGGCATTTGAAGTCAGTTGTTTTTTTTCGTTTTGTTACCGAACTTAAATTTTTAGAGTAATAGTCACGGCATTTTGTTACCACCTGAATTGGAAGGGCTTAGACTTAGTCACACACGTGATGCCTGCCTGCATGGTTCGACAACTATCATCATCATCAGTTAGCCAAGTTCTGGCATGAAGGTCGGCACCAGCTACCAGCTAGAAGCCAGAGCCAGCCTGAAGATCGAAACATGGGTTTGTATAGTTGCTCTTTGCAGAGTAGACTAAACTCCAACAAGTTTTAAAACTTTGAATCGAGCAAACATAAATAAGACCTTTCAAATTGATACGTAATACATATACTTACGTTTATAATCTCATTCCAAAATGACAAGAGCGATTTTGATGAAGTTTTAGGCAAATTTTTCTAATACCTTATAGGCTAGCGCTTGACCACTATCTCACCTGCTCGTAAGTGATGATGTGGTCGAAGATGGTAAGCACGCTAGGCCTAGAATGCGAACTGGCTCTCAAGGGTAGCTGCCGGAACACATTAGATGTTTTGGCGACAGATTTTCTAACTTGAGGGTGGTAGCTGGCCAGGCGGACACTAGATAGTGTCCTACCACCATGCGGGGGCGGGGGTTGTTGGTATCTTAACGATGTTTTTCCTTCACCGGAGGGCCACTGTGAAAAGCGTACAAATTTTTCGATAAAGAAATCCATTGGTGCACGGCGGGGATTGAACTTGGTACCTCTGGCATCAAAGCCGACCGATCTCCCGATTACACCATCGGAGTATTATTATCTTTTCTATATCGTGGCCTCGGGCCCTCAAATATATATCAATAACCTAAAAGAGCTGGGCTAATTGCCCAGTGGGTGATCCTGTGAAGTTTGGTATCGCTCGATTCAATAGAACTATGTTACCATGCGAAGCTGAGGCGGGTCGCTATGACGCTATATTAATTTTTAACCGACTTCACAAAAAGGAGGAGGTTCTCAATTCGTCAGAATGCATTTTTTTTTTTTTTAATGTATTTTAACCGATTACTCGAAGACGCCTGAACCGATTTAGAAAATTCTTTTTTTGTTTCAAAGGGTGCCCTTCCCAGGTGGTCCAATTTAAATTTTAACGAAATCGGCTCAGCCGTTTTTAATATATCAAGATTTGTATTACGACGCATTTACTTATCTCGATGACTTACTCTTAGTACTAACTACTAGCGCAGATTATGTAATAGTTACTACGTCTACTGGCTACTTTGACTAGCGCGACGTTTGAAGTCGGTTCTTTTAGTTTTTTAAACGATCTTAAATTATATTAATACAAATGACATATAATAAAAGTAAAGTGCTGACGAAGGAACATGAGATTAAAGAAAGATGAAATATGTAATCAGAGAAATTAATGAATGCAGAAAAGTATTGTAGTGTTTGATCGAGTATTTAAAACTGACAAAATGGCTGTAGGTTTGCACCAAGGGTCAGCGTTAAGCCCATATTTATTTTCCGTTCATTAAAATTCAATTGAATCATAATACGCTTAAATAATATGGAAATTGATTTTAACAAGTAACAAAAGTAAAATTTTGAATAAACACCCACGACAATGTCCTTTAGAAAACCAACGTCATAAGATCTATCTAAGAACCACCACTGATTAATTACGACAAAATCGAACTTGTTTTGGAGAAAAATGGCAACATGGATTTGCACAAACAAATGTTTACTGCAGCGCCCCCTGGTGAGTTGACAATAATCATTTAAATCGATTCACAATTGACGGAGTAATCGCGTAACATACACACAAAAATAAACTGGCCAAATGCAAGTCGGACTCGCACTAGTAGGGTTCCGTACCATACTACAGTATTTTATAAGATCGAGCAAAAAATACCACTATCATTTTTCGTCAGCAAAAAATAATAATTAATAAACATTTTATTTCTTTTAACGCCATCTAACGTCTAACAAAGGAGTTGGGGATCGACATTTCAATATAACGCCATCTATGGGACGTTTACCTAACTAAGCGTTCATAGTTGGCGTGAAATGCCGAAAAAAACACGTTTCTTGTTTGGGGACCCTCTATTATTTTTAACTTTATTCTGTTTTTAGTATTTGTTGTTATAGCGGCAACAGAAATACATCATCTGTGAAAATTTCAACTGTCTATCTATCACGGTTCATGAGATACAGCCTGGTGACAGACGGACAGACAGACAGACAGACAGACGGACAGCGGAGTCTTAGTAACAGGGTCCCGTTTTACCCTTTGGGTACGGAACCCTAACAACATACAGACGAATTGAGAACCTCCCTCTTTTTTGAAGTCTGTTAATAAAATGAGACATCCTCATCAGCTACACACAGAGTGCCTAGAGCGAGTTTCTTTAGGTTTTAGGGTTCCGTACCTCTAAAGGAAAAAAGGAACCCTTATAGGATCACTGTTGTCCATTTGTCTGTCTGTCTGTCGGTCTGTCAAAATCTTTTTTCTTAGGAACGCGTAGAGGTATCAAGTTGAAACAAATACTTGGGTCTACAGTCTCTTTTGGCTGTGAAAAAATCAAACTTGTAAGTCCACGCGATCAAAAGATATACCGTTTATGGCGCATATTGTTGCATATTTTGCGATTTCACAAGGAATCATCACCTATAGGGTACTTCCCGTTGACCTAGAATCATGAAGTTTGGCAAGAAGCAAGGTCTTGAAACACTTATACAGGAATAAATCTGAAAACCGTAAAAATGTAATTAAATAACAAAAAAAAGGTAAATATATTATTACAAACTTGTTATTTGCAGTTGGTGCAATACATCTTCTGTAGATCGAAATGCAAAGTTAAGTTTGTCCATTAACCTAGTTTGACAAATTTGTGCGGAAGCCTCGGTGCACGAGTCCAACTCGCACATGGCCGGTTTTTTTTAAATTATCAACTCGATTACGGTAAAGTAAACGCAGATTAATAAAGAAACAAGCTGCGCCCCGTGGCTTTGCCCACGTTTATGGTTACAAAGCTTCCCCTTGAATTACTCCATCTATTGTTGAAAACTTTATTAAAAACCGTTGCGTGTGTAGTTAAAAAAGACTTTGATTAACTTACGTAATAAGTAGTCATAGATGGCGCCACCAATGCATAATTGGGTTAACAAAAATGCAATCCACTAATTTCGTCGTAACGATACTTCGCACCGTGGCTTAATTGGCAAAGCACCGGAACATGTTATTCCGGAGGTTGCGGGTTCAAGTCCCGTCGGTACGATGAAATTTTGGATTGTGTTTAACAATTTACAAAAAATATAAAGTGTGAAACACTTCAAAGAAACATAATATTTGATTTACGCAGTGCAACATCTCTCGTCGGATTTGAAAACTGTAATGTATTCTTCCGAATGATTAACTTACGTAATAAGTAGTCATAGATGGCGCCACCAATGCATAATTGGGTTAACAAAAATGCAATCCACTAATTTCGTCGTAACGATACTTCGCACCGTGGCTTAATTGGCAAAGCACCGGAACATGTTATTCCGGAGGTTGCGGGTTCAAGTCCCGTCGGTACGATGAAATTTTGGATTGTGTTTAACAATTTACAAAAAAGACTTTGTTATATACGTGGACGGAGGTCTACGGTTTTTAACCGGCGAAAAAAACGGAGGAGGTTCTCAAGTCGACGCGTAAATTTTTTTTTGATGACCACGCATATCTTTTTTTTTATTTTTTAGTTTTATTATTGCTCCACACGATTAGTGTAATTAGCCAATGTCCAGTATTGAAATGCTTCAAGTTTTTACGAATTTTAGTCGTAGAGATGGGTCAAAGTCACATTTCAGGTCAGTTTTCAAGTAAAAGACTAGTCTAAGTCATACCTTCAGCAAAGATGTGGTGTTTACTGAAGATTTTCAGTGGAATTTTGGTAAGAACGCAAATAGCATGGTTTACAACATCGTGCTGTTTCCCCTTCACTCGCACACATTCACCGGCACTTAATGGTTAATAATACACATTTATTACACATTAACTCGCGGAAGAACACAAGTTTTAGGAAAAAATACAATGAGGGCACACACACTTTTCCACGTTCCCGCCTAAACTACGCATATCTTTTAAACTATGTAAAGAATAAAAAGCGCTATCACTATGTGTTTGTGTCTAGCCCTTGTTTTTTAGGGTTCCGCAGCCGAATGGCAAAAAACGAAACCCTTATAGATTCGTCATGTCTGTCTGTCTGTCTGTCTGTCTGTCCGTCCGTATGTCACAGCCATTTTATTCCGAAACAATTAAGACTACAAAATTGAAACTTGGTAGGTAGATGTATTCTGTAAACCGCTTTCCGATTTTATACTATGAAAAACAAAGTTAATTTTTAAGTTGCGAAAAATTATAGTTAGTATAGTATAGAATACTCTACTGTGTTACGGAACCCTACGAGTGCGAGTCCGACTTGCACTTGGCCAGTTTTTTTTGTTTTAAGTTTTATTATGGCTCAGCACGATTAGTGAATTAAGCTAGTGTCAAGTATTAACATTATTCAAGTTTTTGTGAATTCAAGTCATAAATATGGTTCAGAGTCACATTTCAGGTCAAGTTGCAGTCAAAGTCTAGTCCACGTCATATACCCTCAGTTAAAATGTGAACTTTACTGAAGATTTTCAGTGGAATTTTGGTAGAGAACGCAAATACCTAACATGTTTTTCAAAATTGTGCTGTTTCCCAACTCTCGCTCACATTCACCGGCGTTAATTAGTTAATAATCCACATTTATTACACATTAACTCGCGGAAGAACACACGTTTTAGGAAAAAATACAATGAGGGCACACAAACTTTTCCACGTTCCCGCCTAACTCCCATAGCCCGTGTTATGTACAACTCTGCGTGTAAGCACAGTATAATGTACAAGTACTATGGTGTAAGCATAATGTAAGTAAACAAATCTTTTTTAGGGTTCCGTACCCAAAGGGTAAAACGGGATCCTATTGCTAAGACTCCGCTGTCCGTCTTTTTGTCTGTCTGTCTGTCTGTCCGTCTGTCACCAGGCTGTATCTCAGACAGTTGAAATTTTCACAAATGATGTATTTCTGTTGTTGCTATAACAACAAATACTAAAAATAGAATAAAGTTAAAAACAATAGAGGGTCCCCATACATGAAACGTGTATTTTAGGCATTTCACGCCATCTATGAACGCTTAGTTAGGTAAACGTCCTATAGATGGCGTTATATTGAAATGTCGACCCCTAACACCTTTGTTAGACGTTGGATGGCGTTATAAGAAACAAAATGTTTATTAATTATTATTTTTTGCTGGCGAAAAATGATAGTGGTAGTTTTTGCTCGATCTTATAAAATACTGTACATAAATACTGTACTGTGTGTGTGGTACGGAACCCTACTAATGCGAGTCCGACTTGGACTTGGCCAGTTTTTTTTAATTATTTTTATTATGGCTCCACACGATTAGTGTATTTAGCCATTAACACATCTTAAGAAACTCGCATATATAGGCACTCAGATATATACTGATTTGTAATAATAAGTAATAATTACTTAGTGCAATACATAAAAAGTAAGAGATAAAATAAGCGGAAGGACCATATTACATCGATTTTCTTTGCTGCCTTGCTACCAAAAAGAAGCTTACCACCATCAAGGACAAAATCAGCCGCCGTAACATTACGTACGGTATTCCGGCAACACCCAGCTCTTAAGAGTCAGACCATACTAGGCCTAACGTGTATAGTAGCTTCAACCATATCATCGTTTACCACCAGGCGAGATTGTAGTCAAACACTAGCCTATAGACATAAAAATAAAACTGGCCAAGTGCGAGTCAGACTTTTGTCCCGCACACGGAGGATTCGAAACCGAACACCAACTAAGTAAACGTTAAAACAAAGGTAGAATAGTATTATATAGTAGTAATAGTAGTAATTAATTTTATTAAATATCTGGTTGAACGAGCTTTCCTCGGTATTTTTGCCACTTAAACAGACAAATATGACTCTTCCCGACATCTATTGACGAATAATAATACTATTTTTTTTAATTGAGAGCCACTAACTGCTATACCCACACAGTAACACTAAAGCTACTTCTACTCGCCAATAGATGTCGGGACGAGTAATATTTTAAGTTGATTATCAATAAAGTTGATTATTGAAAACACGAATAAAACAACATTTTCTGAAAATGATTCCTAGCTAGATCGATTTATCGCCCCCGAAATCCCCTGTATACTAAATTTCATTTAATCGTTAGAGCCGCTTCCGAGATTCAGATTAAGGTAAAGACGATAGCGCCATCTTGAATGATCATCTAGATGGCGCGGCGCTATCGTAAAAAACTCTTTTTAAACTTTTCTTTAATTTTTAACTTTGTTCTGTTCTTAGTATTTGTTGTTATAGCGGCAACAGAAATACATCATCTGTGAAAATTTCAACCGTCTAACTATCACGGTTCATGAGATACAGCCTGGTGACAGACGGACAGACAGACAGACAGACAGACAGACAAACAGACGGACAGCGGAGTCTCAGTAATAGAGTTCCGTTGGTACCCTTTGGGTTCGGAACCCTAAAAATCTATACCTTAAGAATTTGTTCACGGGACATGGGTTACTTTTAATTGAGGGCGGAACCACGGGGCACCACTAACTTTTCTAATAGAGAGTCTATAGAACACTTTGACTTGATCCGATTCTTCAGGACAATACCTACTTACCAGAACATCTAGTTCTCTTCTTATCATCAGTACCCTTAGTATGAGTTTCCATGCCAAATTTGTACCACAGTGGTTACCACACAACACTAAATTTAGACCAATCAGGGAGCTAGAATAAGTCGAAAACCTAGGATGATATGAAAACTAAGGGTACATTACAACTTGTCAACGTCAATACTTACAGTTCTTACTTTCCCGAGAAGATTATACACAATCGAGTTTGCATGAAAAATAAACTTTTGAAGACTGAATATAAATATGACCTTGAGTCATGTTATTTCTCTTTTCTACGCGTTAATGTTAGTATTTGAAAGATGTAATTACGGTAAGTATGAGACAGAAAAAAGGTGGGGTGAATTATTTGTCTTGACAGAAATGTTCTACCGAGCAAATTCTAGTTGGAGTGCAACGTTTATGCTAAACCCTCATAATGGAATGGAAATCCCGCACCACCAGTATTCGCTGAGGTTTTGTACCTCGTACATGAATATATCAGAATTGTCCTTTAACCTGCGATATTTCCTCAAAGCATTTCCAAATACCGTTGATCAAAAAGGGCTTAAAAATAAAGTGTTTTAATGCCATATAAGTTATGTGCCATTTCAAAAATAAAAATAAATCGTCATATATCATATCATCATGTGTAATGGACACTATACTAGCTTAAATTTAACTGTCCTACCTTTTCCTATCAGGGGGTTTCGTCCCTACATCTTGGCTTCATCATCAGATCACCTTGATAGTATAACTTGATAGATAAGCCGAACTAAGAGACCACTATAAGCTCAGAACTCTTACAAAGTGAGAAATGTAAGACGATTTTGCTATTTGGGATATGCCTGCATTTTGGCATCAGTTTGTTTCGTCGAGTATGAATTAACGTCTTCCAAAGTCTCTAACTCAAAAACTACTGAACGGATTTTAATACAGTCTTTACCAGTAGATGAAGTGATTCATGAGAAAGGTTTAAGTATATAATTTGTCGAGGATTTGTGTAAATCTGCACAAAACTTTGACAAATTATATACTTAACCCTTCTTCATGAATCACTCTATCTACTGATGAAAACCGCATGAAAATCTTGATGATATGACTTTATTTTATAATATATAGTGATATGTAGCTGAATCGTATACCAGCATATTGTTGAATAAAACCTTCATTAAAAATTTAAAACCACCCAGGACTGATCAAGACCATTCCAATGAGTACCTGCTGCTGTAAGTTTGTGATGAGTTGAGTGTTCTGCGGATTCCAGGAAATGACCCAGCAGGTCAATGCTACCAGACTGACGTCAGGACTTCAATAATATTGTAACATAATTTATGATCGTACAAAAAGAAAAAACCGACTTTACATCCCGCGATAGTGAAACTATCCACTAGCCATAATCATGTCATCGAGGTCTCAAATTTGTTTATATTGTTTATCCTCATATCTCCGGAGATGAATGGAACCAAACGGAAGGCATAATCTCTCAAACAAAAAAATATTTTTTCAAATCGGTTAAGATTTGACGGAGTCCTGAAGTAACAAACATAAAAAAACAATTCAGTCGATTGAGAACCTCCTCCTTTTTTATGAATTCGGTTAAAATTGATACCAAATCAAGTTAAAATGCCTGAAATAAAGACTTATTATTATAATCAGACCTATAAAAGTTTATCCCATAGCTACATTAACTAGAAAAAATCTCATAGTCTTAAAACGGCTGAACGGATTATGAGTTACAGCTAAGAACCTAGAAAGATACCTAGATCAAACAAAAAAAAAACTGGCCAAGTGCGAGTCAGACTTTTGTACCGCACACGGAGGGTTCCGTACTTCTAATCTAACACCAAACCAACTAACTATATACTAAGTAAACGTTAACACAAAGGTAATTAATATTATTAAATCTGGAAGACCGAATGTTCGTACGACTAACTGAATTAACCTTGCACTGATTCTAGCTAGCTCAAATAGGTAAACAAATAAACCAATGCCCACAAATTTAACAAATGAAACGCTTGCGCGTGCTAATTTTTCCTGTGCTGCCATCTAGTTGCGTCGAGGTGAATTAATTGCAAAGGCACACAGGTACAGTACAGTACACAGGTAAGTTATTTGTAGTTGATTGCAGATTGAACACCGAGTTTTGCCAAAAGCTACTTCTACTTGCCAATAGATGTCGGGAGGAGTCATATTTTAAGTTGATTATTGAAAACACGAATAAAACAACATTTCTGAAAATGAATCCTAGCTAGATTTATCGCCCCCGAAATCCCCTGTTTACTAAATTTTATTTAATCGTTCGAGCCGTTTCCGAGATTCAGATTCAGATTCCGAGATTAAGGGAAACACGATAGCGCTATCTCTGATGATTCATAGATGGCGCATATCGTAAAAAACACTTTTTTTGTTTTAAACTCTTTAATTTTTAACTTTGTTCAATTCTTAGTATTTGTTGTTATAGCGGCAACAGAAATACATCATGTGTGAAAATTTCAACCGTCAACTATCACGGTTTCTGAGATACAGCCTGGTGACAGACGGACAGACAGACAGACAGACATACAGACAGACAGACGGAAAGCGGAGTCTCAGTAATAGGGTTCCGTTGGTACCCTTTGGCCGAACCCAAAGGGTACCAACCCTAAAAAAGACAAATCAAAATCGGTTTGGGCGTTTTGGCGTTTGGGCGTTTGGGCTCTGCAGTGCCACAGACAGACACACATATGCAGATCATCATCATCATCATAATCAACCAGTGTCAGCCCACTGCTGGACGTAGGCCTCTCCAAAGCTACGCCACTGAGAGCACGATCTTTGGCTCATTGGAAGGGATATGCCCTAATCGCCACGCTGGGCATGCGGGTTGGCGATCGCAGGACGTAGCTCCTCCAACCGGTGACGCTGCTGCCCATCACCGGCCTGTAGTATTTAGCTATGCCATAATTTGAAATGAATGAATTATATTTTTGCTTTTTACATTTACAGCAGACAAAAAAAACTAACATAACATATTTTTACATGATTATTTTATTTGATTTATTTTCCTTGACAAACCATCACCACAATACATAATACATAAACCAACACCACATAAGATAAAGCATCAAGAAGAATCCTTCGAAAAAGAAGAGAGAAAACCAAGAAGTAATCTACCCGCCGCGATTTTTCCATTTAGCTATAAGATGGAGACTTTTAAAAAGGGTATCACAAACTCCTTAAAGGTCGGCAACGCATCAACAGCACTCATGGTGTTGCAGTTGTCCATAGGCGACGGTAACCGCTTACCATCAGGCGGGCTGTCTGCTTATTTGCCCACCATAACATTAAAAAAAACTATTTTATAATAATACTAGATGTTGACGTTGTGTCCAACAAGGATATTAATTGATACACACTTAAATATACCCGATATTTTATAAGCAAATTATTATTTTATATTTGCGGTTAAAATACGGTTGGCTATAAAACATTCTCAGGTATCTGCGGTTTTATTTAAGGCAAAAACAGCCCAAAATATTCCTTTACAAGATTATAGGTTAATATATATACCTAACAATCTGTTAGGAGCAATTTTTGTGCTTCAATAACTTTTGTGCCTCAACAACTTTTTTAACCGACTTCAAAAAAAGAGGAGGTTTCTCAATTCGACCGTATATGTTTTTTTTTTATGTTTGTTCGCGGATAACTTCGTCGTTTATGAACCGATTTTGTTTATTCTTTTTTTTGTTAGAAAGGAGATATCCCAAGTGTGGTACCATGGTAATTTTATCGAGGTCTGATGAGTATCTCCAGAGATATGGAGATAAACACCTCAAAATTGGTACTGAAAATTAATAGCGCGGCATTGAAGTCGGTTGTTTTTAGTTTTTTAAACGATCTTATCTACAATTTTATTACTAATCTCAGTTCAATTTATTTCTCAATACATCGACGTCATAGCTATTTCTATAATCTCTTTGTCTCAATATCTATACCTGTGCTTACCGGGCCTTGATAACGGATCGATTGAAACCTTATTCATCAAAATCGGATGAACAGAAAAAAAAGACAAAAGTCTTTAATCAGTGCGTCCTACCTGTCATGACATATAGAGCCGAGACGTGGATACTCACGGTTCGACTGGTCCACCAGTTTAAAGTCGCTCAGCGAGCTATGGAGAGAGCTATGCTCGGTGTTTCTCTGCGGGATCGAATCCGGAACGAAATAATTCGCCAGAGAACTAAAGTGATCGACATAGCTCAGCGGATTAGCAAACTGAAGTAACAGTGGGCTGGTCATATCTGCCGTAGGACCGATAACCGTTGGGGCAGACTGGTTCTAGAGTGGAGACCGCGAATCGGCAAACGTAGAGTAGGAAGCCTTGTGACTAGGTGGAGCGACGACATTCGCAAAGCCGTGGGCAGTGACTGGAAACAAAGAGCCGAAGACCGGGCTCAGTGGCCTGTCTTGGGGGAGGCCTATGTCCAGCAGTGGACTGATACCGGCTGATAATAAACTGAAAAGTATGGGATTAGAGGAAAGGCAGCAGAATGGCTAAAAAGCTACTAAATGGACGAACCCAATGCGTGGAGATACCAACCTTTGTAGGCAACAATAAAATCATGTGCCGATCCACATATCAGAAAAATACACGTGGAGTCCCACAGGGTAGTATTCTCGGACCATTACTCTTCCTTTTGTACATAAATGATCTTCCCGATATTTTGACTAACCACAAATGTGTCCTATACGCCGATGACACCACCCTTCTAATGGAAGGTAATAATGACATTAAGAAATTTGAAAATGACATAAATGATGCATTAACCTCAGTAATTTCTTGGCTTAAACACAATGACTTACAGATTAATATTGACAAGACTAAAATTATTCAGTTTCAAACCTACAACAGCCGTCCTGATCACCTTATCATCACCCATAATAATAATGTGTTAGAAATAGTAGATTCAACCACTTTCCTAGGTATAGTTATAGATAAACATTGCAACTGGAAAGAACATATCAATAAGCTTTGCACAAAACTGGACCGGTTTGTATATGTTCTAAGACGTCTTCGCAATATTGCAACTATGCAAGCGACACTCAGTGCTGTGCAAAAAAATGCTTGAGGTCACTTTGTGCAGCTGATTATCTAAATAGTTGTAAACCTCTATTTAAAAAAAACAATATATTACCTTTGCCTAGCCTATATATTTCTGAACTGTGTGTTTTTTTTCATAGCCATAGATATGGCAGAGACGCTCTTTATTTGAGCGGCGTAATGATGTCGTTAGTAGACAGAACAATCGAAACAAATTTAAATTATATATACCACATCAGCGAATTCAAATTTATAGTAAAAATGTAAATTGTATGGCTATTAATGTGTATAATAAGTTGCCTGATGTATTTAAGGATATAAGTGTTTCTAAATACAAACACACAAAACAATATTAATCGATATTTTGTACAATAATAATAATTTTCATATTTTTTATTGACTGAACTTTGTATTTTGACATTTAATTTAACAATATTTTTTATAAATTGACATGGTATCACTAGGTTAACGTTTATCTGACATACAATGTCTCTCTTGACAATGACATTTGAGCAATATTCGATTCTTTTGACCTTATTAATATGTATCACACTTCACAAAGTACTTTTCTGTTATGCTTATCACGTTGTAGAAAATGTATTTAAATAATTAATAAATCTGAATAAACAATAATAAATAATACTAATATTATATCGATAAATGTGTACGCCGGTGACGGCAGAATATGCAGGTTCAAAATGTATAATAGATCCTAAGTATTACCATATTCTGATAAATTTAATAAATAAATAAATGTTGTATTATTTTTCCATCAACCAACTTTGCACTTTGCATTTGCATTGTTTTAAGTGTAAATGAACATGTCTCAATTTTTTGATACTGAGATTATATAAAAAGCGTGCACCAAGTGTTAAATAATGAAATAGCAGTAAATTAAAAACCGGATTTATTTGCCTCCCGAATTAGTTTCAGTAGCAAGATTGAGAAGTTTATCGGCATATGTCCGGAGATACTTATAAGATCTGACAAAAAATTAAATGGGATCACCTTGGAGTTGAACTCTACCTACGAAAAAAATAATCATTCAAATCGGTTTACGTTTGGCGAAGTAATTGGGTAAGAAAAAATACAACAAAAAAACACATATACAGAGGAATTTAGAAGTCGTTTGAAAACTACGGTAAGTTTGACATGGGTTCCTAGATGACACCTGGGGCCTTATTCAGTATGACCAATGAGATAACGCGTTCCTTAACGCGCTTGTTAAATTATACAAAACTCGCACGTTACACGTCCTCATATGTCACGATATCTCAAAACGCGCTCATAACCTTACCTTACCGCGTTACCGAACTTGAAATTGGCATAGAGAATACCATAACGCGGAGATAACGTAACACGGCACGGTAAGACTTTAAAATGGTCATACTGAATAAGGCCCCAGCTGATAAATTCTGTCCTGGGGGAAAGATAAAAAATTATTCATTATGAGCTGTTACCACCAGGCAGGACCATCGCACGGTAATATTTATTAATCAACAGAAGGGGTGTGGTTTTTCACCATGATAACGCTAGATCTCACACATCTTTAGCCACTCAGCAAAAATTAAGAGAGTTTGGCTGGGAGGTGATAATGCATCCGCCGTATAGTCTTGACCTTGCACCTTCAGGATTCCACCTTTTTCGGTCTCTTCAGAATTCTGTAGGCAGTGTCAGGTTAACATCACGAGAGGACTGCCAAAACTACTTATCGCGGTTTTTTGTTCAGAAGCCCCAAATTTCTATAGCAATGGGATCATGTCCCTACCTACAAGATGGCAAAAAGTTATCGAACAAAATGGTACCTACATACTTTAGTTAAATGTAAATCAACTAAATTAAAAAATGTTTTGAATTTTCTTAAAAAATGCGAAGAAACTTTTTCCCCAACCTATTATGATGATCTGTTTTTTTATAACTATTAATTAGCCCACTTGTCCTGCATAGTTTTTTCATTTCAATCGGATACGTTAAAATTTGGAAGCGTCACTTTGAATTCCGAATATTTATTATTCCGTGAGCTAATTAGGTCGCGGAGTTTTGGCGGGAACGTGGAAAAGTGTGTGTGATCTCATTGTATTTTTTCCTAAAACTTGTGTTCATCCGCGAGTTAGTGTGTAATAAATGTGGATTATTAACCATCAAGTGCCGGTGAATGTGTGCGAGTGTAGGGAAACAGCACGATGTTGAAAACCATGCTATTTGCGTTCTCACCAAAATTCCACTGAAAATCTTCAGTAAACAACACATCTTTACTGAAGGTATGACTTAGACTAGACTTTTACTTGAAAACTGACCTGAACTGTGACTTTGACCCATCTCTACGACTTAAATTCATAAAAACTTAAAACATTTCAACACTGGCTAAATACACTATAGTCTGGCCATAACTGCTGTACACTCCCTGAGGTATGCGCGGCGAGGTGGGAGCCGGGGAAACAGAGGCAGACTGACGGAGCGCGTCCCCCCCGTCTCGCCGCGCGCATACCCGCGTCCCCCCCCCCCGTCTCGCCGCGCGCATACCTCAGGGAGTGTACAGCAGTTATGGCCAGACTATAATTGTCTGGAGCCATAATAAATCATAAAAAATAAAATTAAAGGGTCGCGGAAACCTTGATTAGAATCACTGATTTTTCGAATTGAAATATCAAAAGTTATGGATAGATAGAGCATAGTGAATCGCAAAGATTCGAGTCGAAGAAGAGGCAGTTTCCGAATCCGAATTAGATTTCGAATGATTGTGAATAGCTGTGAGAATTTTAATATGCTGTGTCCAGCTCCGAGTTTGGTCGAATTTCAAGGATCCGTTCAAGAGTCGGACAGTTGCAGCTTAGTTCAGTTCCAAATGGAGAACATTGGTGAATTAAGGCAATTTTTTTCACAGTCAATTCTTTAATGTACTTTTATTCCGAAAATATACGAGTTACATACGTACACCACGTATCGGCAAGCGTAGCGTAGGACGTCCTCAGAATAGGTGGAGCGATGATCTTCGCAAGGTGGCTGGCAAGAGCTGGATGAGAGTTGCCGAGGACCGTGCTCAGTGGCGTGCAGTTTGAGAGGCCTATGTCCAGCAGTGGACTAACATAGGCTGATGATGATGATACGTACACCACGAGGAGTGAGTATACTGCACTGACGCGCTAGCACTAAATTGGGTCTTGGCTTCCAAGAACAAGAGACGACATTGCTCCCTGGATTTCGTGACCTCGTGCCAATCGGACACCTGGAGTTGGTTGGAGCCACGTGTTTTGTTACCACGGACGCTTGTCGATATTTTGGTACACGCTTATAAAAAATACGAATTTTCATCGCCCAGATATGTGTAATGTTATACGTTTGATACAATCAAACCTGTTTTATTTAATAGCTAATGTTATCAATGTTGAGTATCTGTGCGTATAATTTCGTTTCAAGCTACTATCAGTATATAATTTAATTTAATTTCAAGGTAATCAGAGCTTATTAGCTCATTTCCCGCAAATTCGGGTAATGAGAGCGATTTTGTTTTTTTTTAAAGTTCATCTGTGGCCGAATGCCTAATAATGTAAGTGATTAAATGATAGTCAAATGAGTAAGGATTTAGTTTCTAATAAAAAGTTCCTAAAGTATCCATACATTTGCCTTTTATTGAACTTTTGCCCTAGTAGGGTCCAATTTCCCCCGTCTCCCCTACTAGGCATTGGAGCCTGTTTGCTTTCGTTTCACCAATAATGTTTGGTTCACCAAACAGGGCGGCCTCTTGCTTGCCGTAAGTACGCTTGTTTCACTGCTCAATCTTCTCCCAACCGAGCGAGGTGTCCTTGCCATTGGAGCCTGTGTGCTTAAGTTTCACCGTTTATGTTTGGTTCACCAAACTGCTCCTTCTGTTCTTTATTGGTCCTTATCCTCCATATGCCGTCATTTTGCTGAATCGGGCCCCATATCTGCCAAAGTACCTTTCTCCCGGCGTTAAGAAATTTGTTTTCTTCTCTCTCTTTGGGTGAAGGTCCAGGCTTCGCATCCTGAGCATGAGCAACATGAGTATTGGTCTAATATTATTTAAGCTTGTATACTTTGAATTTTGTACGTCTGCTTAGCCGCAATTTGGAGCCGTATAGTACAACTTTATACAATGAGTAACTTCATTAAGACGTACGAGTATATACGTATACAATTTATTTGAAAGCTCGTAGTACATTTACATCGAAGGAAAAGCTCAATTTTTACAACCGCAATAATATATAACTGAAGAGACTCCACAGTTTAATGTCAGTTCGCGATAAACGAGACTTGAGAGCGCACGTTTTGTGAGCGCGAAATCGAGACAGTAAAAAATAGCACGACTTTAATACGCTCTAAATTTGTGATTTAAAAGAAAATATTTATACAATTTTATTTATTAATAATTTTAAAAGACTACATAATTTGGTTTTTATGTTTTTTTAACGGTGATTTTAAGTGATACAAAATGAAGGGGCAAGCGAAAAGGTTCTTGAACCATAGAGGGAAGACATACGATGTCGATTTAAAAAAGAAAAATAACGAAGACATTGGCTTTTTGGAATTGGTGAGTACAATGTGAGAATTTAGTAGATATACGTTTAAAACCAAATTGTTGAAGCCGACTCTGATTTTTTTAATCGACTTTAAATAATTAGATTTAAGATTTTTTACAAAATGAAAAATAACTGCCAAATGCCGCGCTAGCCATTTTCAGTAGTTTGAGGTATTTATCTCATCTCCATACCTCTGAAGATACTGATCGCGATAAACTTACAATGGGACCAAACGGGAAGTATACGCTCTCAAACAAAAAAAAAATTCCAAATGGGTTCATAAATGTCGGAGTTCTAAGGTAACAAACAAAGAAAATAAACTGGCCAAGTGCGAGTCGGACTCGCACACGTAGGGTTCCGAACCACATAATCCCTCAAACTTACTACTGAAAATAATTAGGGCGGCATGTGAAATCGCTTTTTTAATTAAAAAACAAAACAAAGTCCATACCGGCAAAACATAAGCACTAACACTAAGTAAGTATGTGCATTACTCGAATACGGCTTGTTTATATAATACCTACATAGATGATAATAATAATGTAGATAATTAAAAGCTTTGAATTTAAAATTAAAAAAACCGGCCAAGAGCGAGTTGGACTCGCGCACCGAGGCTTCTGTACAAATTTGTCAAACTAGGTGAAAGGACAAACTTAACTTTGCATTTCGATCCATAGTAAATGTACTGCACCAACTGCAAATAATAAGTTTCTAACAGTAAATTCACTTTTTCTTGGTTATAAACTCCATACTGACGTCTTTCAGATTAATTCCTATATAAGTGCTTCAAGACCTTGCTTCTTGACAAATTTCATGATTCTAGGTCAACGGCAAGTACCCTATAGGTTTTGATTCCCTCGTGAAATGCAAAATATGCGAAAATATGCGACATAAACTGTCTTATCTTTTGATCGCGTTGACTTACAAGTTTCATTTTTTCACAGCCAAAAGAGACCGTAGACCCGTGTATTTCATTTATGTTTCAACTTAATATCTTTACGCGTTGCTAAGAAAGGGGTCTTGACAGACGGAAAGACAGACAGATAGACGGACAACAAAGTGATATGGGTTGCTTTTTTTCCTTTTGAGTTCCTTTTCCTTTGAGGAGCTCAAAAAAAAACAAATGACTATTTGATTCCCATCAGAAATATTACAATAAGTATTTATATTGATAACATTACAAGAACATATTATAAGCCGAACTGATTGACACGTATTTTACTTTCCAGGCATATTTTCTTGCAGAAAAATATAGGTACATACTCTCCGAAATGTATGCGATAAAATACCGATAGACTAGCGACTTTGCTGCGATGCTGAAAGCTCTGGAGCCTTTTGGCATGCGGTGATCGATCTTGACATCATAGATTGTTTTTTAATAATTAATCTATAATATGGTGACATTTTGTGGTCAATTAGGGAATGAACCGCGCGTCATAAAAAGTAATTGAAAGATGATGAGTCACAAACAAGTACTATCTCATTGCCTATACATTATTTTCCGCGTCGACAAGGGATGCCCGGTGCGTTGGGAAAACCTTCAACCACTGCGCACGCACTGATGCGTAACGCAGCTCTCTTTCACTAGCGCCATCTAGGTATAATTTATAAAGTCTGATATACTTTTATTACCTACTAGCATTATTATGTTATAATAACGACTTTGCAATAGTATAATATAATATAATAGTTAATAATAATAGTTAATGCATAGTAATTTTTAATTATTTTTAATTTTATTTGTTATATGTACTTTATCATGATTTATTAGTTGTGATGTATTTTAAATAATTGTACCTATATGAGTCGAAGTTACTCGAAATAAATTTTTATTTTTATTTTTATTTATAATATAGTAACGACTATGCAGTTATTGTACTACATTTTTATTAATTTATCAGCTGAAATTTTGCACAGAAAAAGCGCGTACTTTTTGTGTTACATTGTGGTGATAGTCAATGTGATAAAATAAATATATTGTAACGGGGGTCAAAACGGTGGGGCTTGACTAGTTCGACTATATTAAATAAACAAAAACATTATTTTTTAATTTAAAGTTTACAATAGGGAATATGCATGATTTCTTTTTAACCGACTTCAAAAAAAGGAGTAGGTTTCTCAATTCGACCGTATATATATATATATATATATATACATATATATATATATATATATATATATATATATATATATAATGTAATAAATATATATATATATATATATATATATATATAATTTATGTTTGTTCGGGGATAACTTCGTCATTTATGCACCGATTTTGATTATTCTTTTTTTGTTCGAAAGGAGATATCCCTAGTGTGGTACCATGGTAATTTTATTGAGGTCTGATAAGTATCTCCAGAGATATTGAGATAAACATCTCAAAATTGGTACTGAAAATGAACATTGAAGTCGGTTCTTTTTTAGTTTTTAAACGATATTATTATATGTTTATTTCACTGAATACATCCATTTAACACAGTAAAAAAATTAAATAATACTGAAAGTGTTCAAATTAAGCTACAAAAAATAGTTTTAGCATTGAAAAAATATGAGGTATCTAAAACGCTGCCAAATTTTCGCGCGCGTTTGTGACGTCACAGTGCACGACACGGTCTCCACAGATTAAATATTTTTAATAGAAATGCTACGTATTCGTACTACAGTACATACTATTTATATGAAAAAGATTTAATCTGTGGAGACCGTGTTGTGCACTGTGACGTCACTTTCTAATTGATAAGTGGTGATGTGTTTAGCAAATTTAAATTTCCTACGCTTTTTTTTGAATTTTTCATATAATATTTTAACACATGTGAGAGTATTTATTTATAAAAAAATGTTTAACATACAACACCACAACAATAATGATTCGAAAATAAATGATTTTAAGTAAATTAATACCACATGCATTTTCGCTATTATCAAAAGTCTGTCCAGCTCCCTGATTCTCAGTCATTCGACAACCTATTCTGATTTGCAAGCTTCATTTTTAATTTTGAGTATAATTAATTCGGGAGCGATTTTGTCGCGAAAACCTTTCCAATTAGAATCACTGATTTTTTTCAAATTGAAATATCAAATGTAACCTAGATCGGAGCATTGTGATTTGCAAAGATCCAAGTCGATGTAAGTAAAGGCAGTTTTCGAATCCGAATTTGCTTTCCAATGATTGAGAATAATCCTGCAGGTCTTTTTAACAGATTCAAAAAGGAGGAAAGAGATCCTCAGGTTGTCTGTATGTTTTTTTTATGTTCACCGATGTCACAGCCAAATGTAAATTAATTTACGAAAAAAAAATGTATTCCAAAAAGTAAAAAATGTGGTCCAATTATAAATTCATCGAAATCTGATGAGTATCTCCAGAGATATGAAGATAAACACTTAAACTTGGTACTGAAAATTACTAGCGCGACATCTGAAGGCCGTTATTTTCCTTGTTTTAACGATCTTAAATTATTGTATCCTATTTGTTTATTAAATCATTTTTAGGGTTCCGTACCCAAAGGGTAAAACGGGACCCTATTACTAAGACTCCGCTGTCCGTCCGTCTGTCTGTCTGTCTGTCTGTCTGTCCGTCTGTCACCAGGCTGTATTTCATGAACCGTTATAGTTAGACAGTTGAAATTTTCACAGATTATGTATTTCTGTTGCCGCTATAACAACAAATACTAAAAACAGAATAAAGTTAAAATTAATAGAGGTCTAAGGAAACGTGTTTTTTTCGGCATTTCACGCCATCTGCTATGAACGCTTAGTTAGGTAAACGTCCCATAGATGGCGTTATATTGAAATGTCGATCCCTAACACCTTTGTTAGACGTTAGATGGCGTTATAAGAAATAAAATGTTTATTAATTATAATTTTTTGCTGGCGGAAAATAATAGTGGTATTTTTTGCTCGATCTTATAATATACTGTAGTGTGGTACGGAACCCTACTAGTGCGAGTCTGACTTGCAATTGGCCAGTTTATTTAAATTTTTTACTGTGTTTAATATGATCCGATCCATGTTGGTCAATAATAAACGATTCTTATCACACTGTTATTATTTCAGTAAAATTCAGCAACATACACCGTCCGTTGTAATGATAGAGTCGCAAAAATAAGATTAGGTTTAATTAAACCTTTTGTTGTTATTTGTTGGTGTCAAACCGTTTACAGCATAAGGTACCTACCTATATCCGTATTCTTTGTTCCGCTAATCTTAAAATAAAATCTTTTTGTTAAATTTACACAAAACCTTGTTTACCTTTCACTAACATTGTTGTGTCTGGGAAATTTTTGTCTTAACTTATCTATTAGATACGTTTCTATTAAAATAGAGCCTTCATTAAAAACAAGTAGCGTATGCGGGGTGCAGTTTTCCATACAAACGTATTCCCCAGTTTCCTCCCTGAAAAATGCTACTAGACAAAATTTGTTTCTAAAAAAATCAAGGTCTGCTGTAGCTATCATTTGTTTTTTTGACCAACCAATTGTAAAATGTGTAGTTTAGGCGTTCTTTTGGCCACCTTCCAGCGCCATCATCTGATCAGGACCATGTCATCATAATATTGCATTGTCACGCGATTTACACATGTATGCAAAATTTCAGCTCAATTGGTAATCGGGAAGTGGGTGAAATTTAATTTACACAATTTTATGACAAACGTCGGTATAGGTGAAACTAAATAGAAGCTTGTAAAAAAGAAGAAAGTACAGTTTGATATGTAGAGTTATGACATACACACTACATATCGAACTCTGCTATCATCATATTTTTCATGAGTTTATTCATTTTATTTATTTTTTATTCAGTTTATTCATAAGCATCGTTGGCCTCTAACATAGCATCCAAAGAGCTCGATCTTCAGCTGTTTTTTTTTTCGACTGCTTATAATAAGCAGTCTTGGAAATGTCATTGCCCCACTTAGCTGAAAGTCGCTGCTTTTACCACAGTACACTTTTACCGAGTTGCCGTCTCCAATTTGGAACACGTTTACCCCATCAATTATCGGTTATTATGTTATGATCCGCCCACTGCCAATACCTACTATGATGAATACTCGCATGTCGGTAATCATAGTTCTCTGTCAATATTCGATCCTACAGTGCCCCTAGTACGAGTTTTCATCGTAAACGCTTATGACAGATCTCACATAGTTTTCGAGTTATTCTGGCTCCCTGATTGGTCTAAATGTAGTGAAGTGTGAAAACCAATAGAGGCGCTGTACTGTTTTTCATACAAAATTTGTTCGATATACGATATCGAGTTTGGTATGAAAACTCGTACTAAGGGTACAGATAAATTTAAGTATCTACAGCTCTCTCCATGCCTTACTATGCAACTTTAAACGTTGGTTAATTTAATCGATCTATGTACGTTGTTGCTAGAGAGGTGTGTTAATGAATCAGTGACAGGTGGTAAGGCGATAACTGTGATAAGAGGCTTCCATGCCGAAATGCCAATAATCTATCCCAAAAATCAGTGATTCTACTACCTACGTAAACCAGCAAACAAAATAAGTCACATGATTATTTTTTCAAAATTCTGGATGGACCGAATCTTGCATGTCACTGCACTGCGCCGTGTATATTACGAACTTTAATGTACTGTGCTATAATACAACTCTGTATATGACTCTGTCTCAGTGTGTCAGGGCCTACAAGGTAAAATTCAAAGCAGCATCTCCCTCTCTCTAGCGTCATCATCATCAGAATGTCTCTTTTACACACTGCATGGCAAAAAAATATGTCACTCTGTTTTTCTCCATTGACATGAGATCAACGCAACAATTTAAGCTCTTGGTGAAATTGAACCTCGAGTTTTAACCTTGAAAAATGTAAAATAAGACAAAAAAATACGCCGGACGTTTAAAAACTTGATTGTCTTCTCCTGCGACATATCACATTAATTTATCGAGGGGAATGTTACCTTCGATATTAAGACGTAGGCTTAAAATGTACGGATTTTTCATCGTAAATATGACGCATGCATATTTTATGTACGTTACATTTTCTCTTTATAAAAGAACAATGCTGCCAGTCGGTGTTGCTTAATAATAAGCAAATATCTAAAATAAGATTCCTAGATAATAAAGGTGTTTAAAATTATTTTTTAATTAAATTATTAATATAAAAATACTCTTAAATTTATTTAAACTTAAGAGTGCTAAACTTAAGAGTAATTTTTAATTAATAACGTAATTAATAATATCGTTTAAAAACTAAAAAACAACCGACTTCAATGCCGCGCTATTCATTTTCAGTACCAATTTTGAGATGTTTATCTCAATATCTCTGGAGATACTTATCATACCTCGATAAAATTACCATGGTACCACACTTGGAATATCTCCTTTCGAACAAAAAAAAAATCGAAATCGGTTCATAAACGACGAAGTTATCCGCGAACAAACATAAAAAAAAAAAAAAAAAAAAAAAAAAAAATATACGGTCGAATTGAGAAACCTCCTTTTTTTGAAGTCGATTAAAAAATACTCTTAAATCCCTTATTTAATTATTGGATTTCATTATAATACAAAATCTCAGTACTTTTACTAGTTTTTTACGGCTATTGTTCAATTTAGCATTGACACTCCCTATACATTTTGCGCCTTCTTTCAACTTATTTTTTTCGTGAATTTTTCTTTCTCTCTCTGGTGGAAACGCCAACACATTTTCACTGCCTCACAATAGTCCCAACACATTCTCGATGCGCTCATTTTTCTAGCACTGCTCTCGTGAAAAGGCACCCTTAAAACGTAAAGGCTGCAACAAGAATATTAAGATACCTGTGTTTCCTGTTGAATGCAGTCTTCTTCAGGGGTATTCATTGCAAGTGAACGGGCATCTTGTAATCAAGCGTGTACATCGTAGATCACATCGACATTGTATTATTACATCTGTGTTAGCGTTCATGCCAAAGGCATCGTGAGAAAGCAGTTTCCTGCTGGACATTTCTGGTAGAAAAATGCTTACAGAAAGTATCTTTATAAATTGAGACAGTTTTCAAACGCTTGCCTACCAGATATTGAATAATTAGAATCGTTTAATTTTTTTTTAAAGACCGACTATGCTGCGCTAGCAAGCAAGTGGTGTTATATCTCCATATCTCTGGAGACAACGATCAGATCTAAATGAATTGTACAATGGAACCAATCGGAAAGTACACCCTCTCAAGCAAAAAAGGAATTTTCCAAATAGGTTTATTAATGACGCGAGTTCTGAGGTAATAAAGAAACATAAATAAAATAAAAATATTGAGAATCTCTTTTTTGAAGTCTGTTAATAAAGCTTGAAGGAGGCGATGTTATAAGACTGTAACTTTGACATAGGGCGCAAAAGGGCACAATGCCACAGTTGAGTGCTAGTAACTACGGCTGCACGGCGTGCGTTCCAACGGACAAGTTCAAGGCGCGTTGGCTGGACTGGAACCGGTTTTAACCGCGTGGGTATTACCACAGAATAAATAATAGTACTCGTAGTAATAGGCCTACTTGTATGTGTCACGATCATCGCCGGTACTAAAGCCTATACCTACGTATTAACTGTTGTATAATCTGTGCCTATACACAGATTCGGTAATCAGTGCATTATATAACAAGCCAGTACGTTCATGATATCGTTTTAATATATGTTTGCTATAAGTTCTTTAACATGATATGTACCTTAGTTAAGTTCTGGTAAAAACTAAATAACCAACTTCACAGGCCGCGCGAGTTAGTTTCAGGAGCAAGTTTGAGATGTTTATCGTCATATCTCTGGAGATGCTCATCAGATCTCATTGAACGATTAATGGAACCACCGTGGCGATGTACCCTACTTATGGAAAGAAGAATTATTCGAATCTGTTCACAATTGGTGGAGTAATCGCAAATCACAAAAAAACCATAGATATGCAAATGCGTGTACTTCCCGTGTCCGAAACCCCGACCAAGCGTCAAGGTTTGCCGCCTCTACTTATAGTCCGCGCTTGTCTGTTTTTGCAGCCGAACGGTTGCGAAAATTATAAAATGCCTCGTTGCGTGATAATTAACTGCAATAGCCCAAATATTTCGAGCCCCCAAAGGCAAGGACATAGTTTCTGTATCTTTTTCCGTCACTACATTTCAAAATGTATTGAAAAGTTGACACGCGTAGCTTCAATACAAATCGTAATGCTTGCGTTATCTATCTTACATATATATCTGTGAGTTGAGCCATTTTCGCCAACTGAGTAGGTAATAAATAATTAAGATAGTTTAAAAACTTAAACAACCGACTTCAATGCCCCGCGAGTCAATTTCAGTAGCAAGTTTGAGACGTTTATCGTCATATCTCTGGAGATACTTATCAGATCACGATGAAATTATAATGGGATCACCTCGGAAACGTATCCTACCGATTACAAAAATAATCATTTGAATCCGTTCAGAATTGACGGAGTAATCGCGTAACATACACACAGAAAAAAAACATACAGACGAATTGAGAACCTCCTCCTTTTTTGAGAAGTCGGTTAATAAATAGTACACGACACACGTTCGAATAAATCTCTTTAGCGGCCAAACAATATATTTTCTAACCCAACAATAAACATTTGCATGATCAATATTTACGGTCTTCGACAAATGATAAGCCAAAATATAAAAAATTAACTACCATGCCAAGTCGCCAAGCTATCATAAAACACACCACATGCCGGATTTAGACATTATGTAACTTATTTAGAAAAAAATAATTTAAGTAAAAAACACAGGCTCGAGTTAACGTGATCTATGTTCTGAATACCTACATTTGGTAGCGCGGTAACTAAGTATAAATTTATCTATTAGCGATCTTCATTTTTTTTAAAGTTCCACTATATTTGCTAGGTGGCTTTGAAATGTGGTGGTATGATGGCTTTTTGTTAAGTATGTAACATTTGCATTTATTTCGAAAGCCTTGCCTTGCCGGTCTATCAATCTACCCTTTGATGCGGGAATATGCTGAACTGTGTTTCATCTAGTTTATATTCGGGTACAATCCACCCACAGGTTTATAACATGTCCACTGTGCATTTCTAGTAATTATCGGATAACTCTTGGCTACACTGCAGCAATGCATGAGCGTCATAAGGCTTCCTTCCCAGTCTTGACTCGACTGAACAACCTAACGGTAACTTCAACTAATTAGAATTACTTATAAATGTGTCGCATACTTCGATAATGTAGATATAGGGCATAGGGTTTAATGTAAACTAGCTGCGCCCCGTGGCTTTGCCCGCGTTTAATCCCAGTTATAAATCTTCCTCTTGAATCACTCCATCTATTGCTGTAAACTGAATTAAGATCCGTTGCGAAATTTTAAAGATCCAAGCGTACAGACAGCGGAAGCAAATTTGTTTTTACTATGTAAAGATAATATGTGGCCTATAAATAAATCTATATATTAAGTTAAGAGCCAGTTTAACCGCATTCTGGTAGCTCTAGTATCTAGTATAAGTACCTGAAATAAAAAAAAATGTAAGTTTTCATCTTCATCGAGTATTATTCATAGGTTTTCCTCGTATATTGCTCCTCGCGCCTCGCAGGATGTTGGTCAAGACGTTTTGAATAACGATTCTAAACTGGTTGATAAGGCGGTGAATAGACTAACGATGTTGGTTCGGCCGACCAAGCCACGAGATTCGGTTCGGCCGCACCAAGTTTTATTCGTTTCGCTATCGAACCATATAAGTGTAGTAAACGTACATTTTTACTTTGTATATGAGCCTACAGGCATATTTGAGCGTTTGTTTTAGAGTCACAGTGGACACTACTTTTAATTTTTTTTCAAAATACACTTACTAAGTAAACAGCCATTCACAACGTGATTTCCAAAAACTAAACCTTTTGAAATTAAATACATATACTAAAACAACGTCTTTGACTCTACTGGTAGATTATGTAATTATTATATTTTAAACAAAACGTGTGCACACTGTATATAATATAACACTACTTACCTTTTTTGTGTAGGTAATATAGCCAAGCCTTTGACCGCCCTGTAACCTGAGCCACAGAATAATGAATAGTACAAGGATGAGCGATCTTTTTTTTTGACAGTACATTAGGTATTATAATTATGTGATGTGCCTCTGTACTGTATATTTATTCAAACATACCTATAATCAAATCTGTTATTTTCTCTACCAAGGGTTCAGCATACCAGATACATATATTTTTTAACTAACCCATTTGACACCATATTTTTTTGTTTTCTTTTTTTTAAATAAAAAAGATTACTCGCAATGTGGGTTGCACATTACTAGTATTCATTTGTTAACCCCTCCAACTTAGGTAAATATGCTTGTGTCTGGAGTGGGTTCACGTCAACAGTGCAATGGATGGGCTGGGGACCGAACTCACGACCTCTCGATCGCCAGTCCGACACCTTATCTATTGGGGCATTGCCGCATTGACACCACTCCTGGCGATATATAATAAATAAAATGTATATAATTTTATTTATTAAAATTATATACCTACTTAAGCATATCTACTACCTACATATCTAACCCAAAACGCCTATAACTGGCAAAAAATGTATTTGATTTCAATATCGTCAACTGAATCGTATAGTTACGTAGCGAACCCGATCGCGTTGGTTGGTCAGACCAAGTTAGTTATACCATTACGTACATCATCTGTTTGTACAAAAACCGGTCCTAAATGATGTTTCGCGTTAATTTAGTTCCGAATGTGGAAAAGTAGGGCAAACATGACGACAAAATGGAATGTAAAGGGATTTCCCCGTATGTTACTAAATCTACCGTTAACTTCTTAAAATATGCATTATTGCAAGTTCATTCGCGCAATAATTTTTATTGAAGTTTTTTTTGTAAGTATTAAAAATGTGGACATTGAATGATGAGTTGGCCACTTTGAGTATTCAGTGGCTGAATACTCAAAGGTTGGCCATTGCCACCCAAAGCCGAAACGTCGCGGCCGACAGAAAACATTTGCATCGGGTACAGTTAGGGGTGGGTTATTTTCATATTATTTGAACTTTGTTAACTAGGAAGTATTAATAATTAAATATTTGATAATCAGTTTATTAAATTGTTGAATTAGGTATATATAATAAAATAACTTTATAACTTAAGTA
This sequence comes from Cabera pusaria, assembly GCA_954871355.1. Classification (NCBI taxonomy): domain Eukaryota; kingdom Metazoa; phylum Arthropoda; class Insecta; order Lepidoptera; family Geometridae; genus Cabera; species Cabera pusaria. The sequence goes on along the minus strand of OX940900.1, from coordinate 2,962,604 downwards.
AATTATTAGTTATTGCTATTTGTTAAAACAAAGGTCGTTGAAAATACAAATGCTAGAAATATAAGGAATGAAAGTGATATACTTTGACATCAATCGAAAATGAATAAAACGAAACATGAGGTTATTATTATTTTCTTTGTTTTTGGCTTTTGCGATAATGCCACCACAATTTTGCCAATGTTAGATTTATCCAGTATGACAGTGACAGATCATTGCGTCCATTTTGGAAGCCATCTGTGGAGTTTCCAGCAACAATTTTTTTTTAATTTAAAAATAAGGGTGATTGAAAATTGTTATGCAAATTGTGCAAGCCAGATTTGGTAGCGCGCGGCTAAATTACAGCGCTATTTGTAAACTTATCTAATAACTATATAGTCTATGAATTTATTTGCATAATTACCTTTTATGAGATCGCAACAATTTAAATGTCACATCTTATTTTAACAATACCTGTATCAACTTTAATTATATCAGAAGTATCGGGACACGTATCTTAAACTAATAGTCCGATAGCCTAGTGTCGCCAAATCGTACTTATTTTCTTAGTACTGAAAAGTGTGCAATAAGCACAATTTCTGTGGCAATAAGAGTAGTATCTAGTAAGTGAATTATTTTTTAAGCGCTCCGGAGACGGTCAATCGCAATTGAAAATTTTTACGTTATTGATGGACCAAGTGATCGTCTACAGCGGCAATTGAAGCCATTGTCAATCGCAAGTACGTGATTGAAGGCCATTCATGAAAATGTTTATTGAAGCCCATTGACAATCGCGACAGACGCAAACATTGGACGTCTTGTTATGCAATTGACAATCGTTCGGTCAAAAATCAGAATTTGATTCATCGTGCGTCTACCTTCTCTACTGTCCAGTGAGCAAATGTGGGCGAGCAATTGACGCTTCGGTTGATGCTCCAACATTCGCACCTTCAATTGAAACGATCAATAACGTAAAAATTGTCCATTTCAAATGACCGTGTCCAGGGCACTTTACATGCTAGCATTTTCATATTAAGTTATTGGTAGATTGTCAGACTTATAGGTCATTTTCAAATTTAATAAAAGTGCTAAAATGTTAAATATTTTGTACAGTTTTGTAAATTAAAAATATACATAAACTGTACTATTTTATTATTTGAATAGTATCATAAAATCAATAATTATAAAATTAAAAAAATAATTAGTCATACATGTCAGTTAAAAATTACCATCTGTGATCACATAATTTATGTATGGATAAAAGATTGCTGTATGTATAACCACCAAAAAATCTTAAAAAGCTATGTGCGGCTGTTCAGTGCTTTGGCAACTTGTTATACAACTACTACAACTTGTAACTTGTTATATAACATGAGTTAGCTTGGGTCAATGTCAAATTTTTATGTATCGTCACAGTATCGTTTTATACTCATTTTTCTCAGTGACAGAGTGCAAGTACTTACTAACAGTACCCACTTGTACATAAGTACATAAGTACCTACATATTTCGTTACACAGAAAGTAAGTAAGATTTGGCGATCCTTGGGTCTTGCTCTATGACATATCTACCGCAAAACTAGACGAAACAGTATCCATAATTTAATCTATTAAATGACGTCCAAACCAGTCAAAGCATCGTTTAGTCCAACTGTTTATTCACTTTTATTTATTAATTTTTAAGGTTCCGTATCCAAAGCGTACCAAAGGAACCTTATTACTTAGACTTCGCTGTCCGTCCGTCCGTCCATCTGTCTGCGTTTCACAGGGCTCTTTTATTTTTTTTATTATAATTAACTACAAATACTAAAACTTAAATAAAATTACATATTAAATATTAAAGCAGGTCCCCAAACAAATGTGTTTTCCCGGCGTTGTATGCTCGATCTTATAATTGAAATTGAAAACTTGAAATTTGCTCATACTGTGTCATTATAATGGTTGCCATAATATTAAATAATTAAAACTAAATTAAATTGAAAAATAAAGAGGGTCTCCATTCAAAAAACTTATTTTTCCGGCAAATTTTGTTAAATCGGAACCCTACGTGTGTGAGTCCGACTCGCGCTCGGTCAGTTTATTTATTTTTATTACGTATACTAATTAAGAAACTTATGTGACTAAAATAAAAATAAATATTTAGCCAAATGAAGCCCCAGTGGCGAAATGGGAGAGTGGTCAGCGTGGCCACCAGAGGTAGTGGGTTCAAAATGTTCAAATCGCCGCCGTGCACTAAAGGATATTTCTATTGAAGAATATAATATTCGCATTTTACAGTGGCCCTGCGGTGACGGATAAACATCAGGTCAAATACTATTGTCCGCTTGGCTTGCTACCAGACCACACTCAAGTTGAAAAATCTGTTGCTAAACATCTATTTGTCTTACGGCAGATGTCCTCGCGAGCCAGTTCCCATTCTTTAGTCTAGACGATATAAAAAAAATCTTATCAGGAAGTTTTCGATTCATACCGGGTTATTTCAATATTCTTATTGTTCGCGATTACATGCACTGAAGTCTTTCACCATCAATCAATATATTTTATTTATTTATTTATTCCTCAACACAAAGCAGATAACAAACTAAAGACTTATAGTAAGTAAGTGATGAATTCATGAAAAAGTAGCTATATATATATATAAAGCCCACTTGCAGAGAGTTACTTTTTTTACGTTACATATAATAATAAGATCGTTAAAAAAAACCGAAAAGAACCGACTTCAAGTGCCGCGCTATTAAATTTCAGTACTAAGTTTCAGGTGTTTATCTTCATATCTCTGGAGATACTTTATATTGTATTATATGAGAGAAATTTATATTTACCACCCTTGGAGTATCTCCTTTCGAACGAGACAAGAATTATCAAAATTGGTTCATAAGCGACGAAGTTATCCGCGAACACACATAAAAAATATATATATATATATATATAGTTGAATTGAGAAATCCTCCTTTTTTTGAAGTCGGTTAAAAATATGTATGAAGCTCTATGCAAGTAAATTATAAACGCGAAAGTTTATTTGGATGTATGGATGTATGGATGTATGGATGTTTGTAACTCTTTCACGCTAAAACTACTAAATCGTTTGAGCTGAAATTTGGTATGTAGATAGCCTAGACCCTACTACACATAGGGTACTTTTTATCCTAATATTCCCACGGAAACGATGTTTACACGGGTAAAACCGCGGGGCACAGCTAGTATACGCACAGCAAAGGAATGGAATTCCCTGCCAATTTGTGTTTCCTGTGAAGTACAATCCGGGGGTCTTCAAATCGCGAGTGAACAGGTATCTTCTAGGCAAGCGTGCTACATCGTCGATCACATCTTCACTTAACATCAGGGGCCTTATTCAGTTTGACCATTTTAGAGTCTTACCGTGCCGTGTTACGTTATCTCCGCGTTATGGTATTCTCTATGCCAATTAAAACGCGGTAAAGTAAGGTTATGAGCACGTTTTGAGCTGTCAAAAATATCGTGACATATGTGGACGTGTAACGCGCGCGTTTTGCATAATTTACCTATCGTGTGGCATACAGAATACAATTTTTCATTAACGTAACGTGGCGCGTTAAGGAACGCGTTGTCTCATTGGTCATACTGAATAAGGCACCAGGTGAGATAGTGGTCAAACGCTTGCTTATCTTCAGTAAAAAAAAAAGTGTTTTTATAATCCAGGGTTATGCAATATCTGTGATCCAATTATGTATGAGTAATTGCAATGTTTCTCTCTATTTCTCGTGACAATATTTTAGATAAGCCAATTCATTTTAACAATATTAATATAGACATCGTATTTTGTTGTTTTATGTTGATTTGTATCATTCTTATGTATTTATTAACCCTGGATTATAATAAATTATAAGATCGTTTGAAAAACTAAAAAAACGGTCTTCAAATGCCGCGATATTAATTTTCAGTACAAAGTTTGAGGTTGTTATCTCCATATCTCTAGAGATACTTATCAGATCTCGATTAAATTGCTATGGTACTATTCTAGGGACTTCTACTTCTTTCCAACAAAAAAAGAGTCATCACAATCGGTTCATAAACGACGAAGTAATCCGCGAAGAAACATAAAAAATATATATTTATATACGGTCAAATTGAGAAACCTCCTTTTTTTAAGTCAGTTAAAAATATGTGTTAACTCTGCTCTCTGCAAGTGGGCCAAATGTAAACGTCACAACAGGAGGTAGGATTATTGTGATTTTTTTTTTTCAATTCAGTAGGTATTGCTTTTTGTACCGACTTTAAAAAAGGAAGAGGTTCTCAATTTATTTGTATTTTATTTCTCTCATCGGGTCTCGATTAATTTTGCAATGGGACCAAACGGGACGTACAACTTCTAAAAACGAAAAATATTTTTATAAAAACTGACGGAGGTCTGATTTTTTAAGATTTCAACCCCCATATCTCCGATATTTTGAAAAACTTCCAAAACTTGAATTTACTAAAAAAATACTATATATTATATTATATACTATTATAGGTATGCGCTTGACCACTATCTCACCTGATGTTAAGTGATGACGCGATCGATTACAATTGAGTAAATCCTGCATATAAGAGTAAATAGCAAAATATCTTCGTCTGCAAATTAACATTTAAATAATGTTTAACTTCCTGATCGGTGGAAAATTTTAGTTTAATGCAAATAACGCATGTAAAATGGGGTTCGGGAATCCCGCAACTTTACCTTTGTCAATAGACTGCCACCGCAAATAGGAAATGTGAGTCACAAGAAAACAATACTGTCATCGCATAGGTACGAGATCTCACCCTTCTTGTTATACAATAATTTAGGATCGTTTACCAAACTAAACATAAAACCGACGTCGAATAATGGCGGCTTCACAGTATTGCCGTCAATTTACGCGCGAATTCACGCCATGAAATTCCGGCACAAGCCGTGCCCTCCACATTCACGGGATGCTCACAATCGTGTGAAACCCGCCGCGAAATAGACGTAGACGCTGCTGCAGAGTATAGGCGTAGAAACCGAATAAACTGGCACGGGGCCGTGAATGTGAGAGGAGGAGAGGGAGAGGCCTATGTCCAGCAGTGGACTGATACCGGCTGATTATGATGATGATGATGGGCCGTGAATGTGTATGTGAACGGGCACAGTTTTACCATAGAAAAGATAATAATTGGTTTTACAACAATATTATTATCATATTTATTATTGTAAAGGTACAGTCACACCGCAGCGTCCTGCGTGCGCGATGTAGGCGGCGATCAGATAGCGCAGTAGTATTTGAACCGACTGGTTCACACCAAACGCGATCAGAAAACAATTGAAAAGTACTGAGATCGCGCCCGCAGATCGCAGGACGGCGCGGTGTGGCCGTACCTTAAAACCTACGGGGTCGATGTACGGACGTCGATGATTATGGTGAACGCCGCGCGAAGGTGGCGTGAACCCTTTGTCGTGGGACAAAATACCGGATCAGGGAACAGGCGTAAACACGCGTGAACCCCGCAAAAACCGTCCGCGATCACGCCTGTTTACGGAGCTTCACAACACTGATGTGGAGCCGCCATAAGGCGCTAGTCAATTTCCACCGACTTCCAAAAAAGAGGAGGTTCTCTATTCGTCTGTATGTTTTCAGTAGGTACCAAGTTTTCACCCATTAAATAGGGTGTAAGATGTAATATTTATTCACTGTTCATTACTTTTCTGTTAAACAATAGTTCTTTTGTAGTAACCAAATGACCAAGCCACATATTTGACGATGGTTTAGAGCTTGTGAAGGTAGAGCTAGTACAGTTAGGGCATGTACAGTTAGAAGCTTGGCTCATGGCTCTAAATGAGATCTGATAACTTTTTGACAGTGCGAGCCGCATGGTCTCGTCTTGGCAACATTTTACATGATAATGTTTTTGGTGGAATATTATATTATTCTAAAAAAAACTGAGACATATAACTCAGGCACTGACTAGCAGTGAACTCAGGTAACCTACGTACATCATCATCATCATCATCATCAGCCTGTATCAGTCCACTGCTGGTCGTAGGCCTCTCCCAAGATGCGCCACTGAGCCCGATCTTCGCCTCTTCTCTTCCAGTCACTGCCCACCGCTTTGCGTATGTCGTCGCTCCACCTGGTCACAGGACGTCCTACGCTAAGTTTGCCGATTCGCGGTCTCTACTCTAGGACAAGTCTACCCCAATGGTTATCAGTCCTGCGGCAGATATGACCAGCCCACTGCCACTTCAGCTTGCTAATCCGTTGAGCTATGTCGATAACTTTAGTTCTCTGGCGAATTACTTCGTTCCGGATTCGATCCCGCAGAGAAATACCAAGCATAGCTCTCTCCATAGCTCGCTGAGCGACTTTAAACTGGTGGACCAGTCGGACTGTGAGTGTCCACGTCTCGGCTCCGTATGTTATCACAGATAGGACGCACTGGTTAAAGACTTTTGTCTTTAGACACTGTGGTATAGGCGACGAGAAGACTCGACGGAGTTTTCCGAATGCTGCCCAGCCCAGCTAAATTCTTCTCTGGATTTCCTTCTCGAAGCTATGTTTGCCTAGTTGGAGCGTCTGCCCTAGGTAAACATACTTAGTGACAACTTCGAGTGGGATTCCATCTACGGCAATCGGTTCCGGAACAACGTGCTCGTTGTACATGACTTTGGTTTTATCCAAATTCATCCGGAGACCGATGCGACGAGAAGAATCAGCTAGGCCATTCAACATCCTTTGTAGGTCCTGCAGCGTCTCTGCCATAATGACGATGTCATCTGCGAATCGTAAGTGAGAGATGTACCTGCCGTTGATGTTAATGCCACGATCTTTCCAGTCCAGCGTCTTAAACATATCCTCCAAGGCGTTAGTGAACAGTTTCGGGGATATGACGTCCCCCTGTCTCACTCCTCGACGCAGGTGGACATCACGTGGACGCAGGTGGACATACAACCTACGTACGTACTTTTTTATTTATTTGATGGGCTAGTGTTTGACCACTATCTCGCCTGGTGGTAAGCAATGATGTGGCCGCGAGGACTAGAATAGTCTTAGTCTCAAGGGCTGTACTGCCGGAACACCGAAAGGTTATGGTGGCAGATTTTCTCCTAGGTGGTGGTAACCATATGAAAAACCATATGGTGGTATGAACCATAGATGTAACGTTCCTAACACCTGTAGGAAAAAATCTAAATTCAAATTGGTTTGCTCGTTAAGATTTCATATTCTCGTCAAATTGTATATACCTATTAACCGACTTCACAAAAAAGGAGGAGGTTCTCAATTCGTTGGAATCTTTTTTTTTTATATATGTTACAAAAACAGTAACACCATTACTTAGTATCGCATTTTATAGTCGATATTCGTGATAAACATTAACACGCCATCTACTCGACATAATTTTTCCTGTACCCGGGGCTTCTTCTTATTTTATTTATGACATTAGGCACAAATATTTATGTCTTGAGATTTTGTTTCTCAGAAGTCAGGGCCAACAAGCTCTCTAATTAATTAACCTAGCACTCAGTGCGTCATTGACACAATTAGTCCAACGCTAAGACATGCGGAACAGAACAGATTCTAACCACAGACCACTGGTAGGCAGTAAACACCTATCATCGACTGCTGACTCAGCAGATTTCGTTTTAGTGACGTAGATTCAATCACAGGCCAGTCACGAACCAGTGGGTTTAAGAACAAGATCACATACAAAACACTCATCATATATACCTATCATAAAAGAATGGAATTTCTTACCTGACTCTTGCACTATAATTTATTCTGTGCGGCCTGAGTCTGTATTAGTGGATTGATATTTTAGTTGATAAGCCGACTAACTTGGAGATTTTAAGTTGTGAGTGAATGATCTCTTCTTAGCAGATGTAATTGAGTGATACACCTTAGACCATATTATCACCGTTTTAACATTCTTTTAATATTATGTTTCTTTGAAGTGTCACACACTTTATATTTTTAAAAATTGTTAAACATAATTCAATATTTCATCGTACCGACGGGACTCGAACCCGCACCCCCCGGATAACACGTCCAGGTGCTCTGCCAGTTAAGCCACGGTTCGGTCCATCGATACGACGAAATTAGTGGATTGCATTTGTTAACCCAATTATGCATTAGTGGCGCCATCTATGACTACTTATTACGTAAGTTAATCATTCGGACGAAATCATTACAGTTTTCAAATCCGACGAGAGATGTTGCACTGCGTAAATCAAATATTATGTTTATTTGAAGTGTCACACACTTTATATTTTTGTAAATTGTTAATATTCTTTTAATAGTATAAGGTAACAGAATAAGCACGACGCTCGCCTGGTGGTGAAAGATGGTGTCTACCTTAATAGGTAGACGCCATCGCCATCAGATACAGTGGCATGCAAATCCTGCATATCCAGAATTTTGCCACACAGCTGTTTTTACAAGCTTTATCTCTATTACACGGCGAATTTACTTGTCCGTCACAAATCTTGCAAATTAAATTAAATCCACTTCCCGGTTACCGATTGAGCTGAAATTTTGCATACATGTGTAAATCGCGTGACAATGCAGTATTATGATGTCATGGTGCTGATCTGATGATGGAGCTGGAAGGTGGCCAAAGGAACTCCTAAACTACACATGTTATACCCGTCGTGTTTGGGCTCGTTGGATTTGTCTTAACTTACTCTGGTTCTAGGTTATGTAAAAGCTTGTGTTAAAAAAGGTTTTTTAAAATATTACTTGTTAGATTTATCTATGGGATTACCGTATTAGCAATGGTAATATCTCAGAGTACCTGAAAACTACGATTACCTATAGGTAGTATTATTAATTCAACAGTCTTGCTTTCTACACGGAGCAAACAGCCCCCTTATCACGAAATTTTACAGTTGACTATTGAATGAACCAAATGACAGGGGCGCAGCTATGCAAACTGTATAGCTCCATCTGTATCAAGTTCATTCATTTCAATCCTTATCAAATTTTCGTCATATACCTGCAGGCGCAAGGATGCGTTATTATTGCCAGCTTAAATAAATGGAATAATTTGGTAGAAATTACGATGGTCCGTCTCACTCACTGGTCCATCTCTCCTGGGTTTACCCTAATATATAAATAACAAAATCACTGCTGAGGCAACGTCACAAGGGCAGGTCTGGGACAGCCCTTACCAAGCAACTATTAATACATTGTTGCAAAAACGACAACAATGAAAATCAACGATTATAGAGATTACTGAAATGAATGGTTTCATAGACCTTACCTTTGTTGAACTCTCGTGAAACATAGATTCTCTCAAGATCCTCGATTACTTTCAGAGGGAACGCGTGGTGAACTTTTCCATACAAATGTATCCTCCCGTTTACTCCCTGGAAAATGCATTTAGAGCAAAATTTGTTTCTACAAAAATCAAGATTTGCTGTAGCTATCATTTGCTTTTTTTGACCAACCTATTGCAAAAAGAAATATAAGCTGATAGCTATTGTGTATTATTAGATATATTGCCTTGTCGATGCCACCGGTGAAAAAAGAGCTGGCTCATTCCTAGCACAAAGAATCTCTTTAGCGATTCAACGCGGGTATGCAGCATAGTTGAGTTTAATTTTAATGTTTTACTTTTTAAGAAATACTTTTTAAAAAACTTCTTACCTAATAGCTATTATATTATAGCGTAGTCTAAAATACGCTTTAAAAGACTCTCTTTGACTCAAGTACCTTCAAGTATTATACCACAATTTAATAGGAACAATTGGTATGGCAATTGGCTGTGAAAGTTCCGGTGTCATTGTTCTATACCATACCCACCAAACATTTACACATAGTGATGCAGTCATTAATTCTAGAAGACATAGAAACCTGTTCGCATATTAGAAAGTATCTTTCACATAATTTGTTTCTTATTGCAATAGTAAACATACGAACGACTGACCATACAAAAACTATACCAATATTATTTCAAGTTTCTGCAAACTTGAAATAATATTGTATTGTATAATAATAATACCGACATACTATTATTATATGCACATATATGTACATATATAAAAATTAATCCCAATTGCCCTTGGTCACGGCATCACGCGTGAACGGCTGGACCGATTTCGCTAATTCTTTTTTTGTTGTGTTTTTTATCGTCAGGAGATAGTTCTTATGAAAAAAAAAATTAAAATAAATAAAAGTTGTTTTTAACGCAGGCGAAGCCGTGGGCACAGCTAGTGTACATATATATCTGTGATTACATGCCTCGTTCATATTAAAATAAATCAAGTTTTACGGTCTTTTATAGGTAGTAGAAGCTGTGTATAGGTAACGTGGTCCCGCGACTTCACCCGCGTTAAAACTACATGTTAAAATCGTTTACATTACTAGAATAACCGATTTCAAATTTAACGAGTAAGTAAATGTATACATATTTGATTTATTGTGTAATACTTGTATCGGTTTTTTTGGTTGATAGCACTGACATGGATCATTAGAATAGGAAAGGTTAAACAAGTTTCTTAATTATGATAATGTTATTAAGAATTGCAAAGCAACCAAAATAATTCGAATAAGTATAGGACATTATAATACTTACCTAATTAGAAAGCTCCATACAAATTTAAATAAATATATAGGTACTATTTTTTATTGGTGATGTAAATGTTGGCACGTGTAAGCTCCAACCGTTTATACCTAAGTAATATTGGTACGCATTATCCGAACGATGGTCAATTATTTACCTAGTTATATATTAATAATATGTAAATTATTGCCACGCAATTACTACTGGTACTAAATTACAGATCAAGTACATTTATAGTAAAATTGTCGTGGTAGCTTGCCTATACATAAAGCGCTTAGCACACAGCAGCTATAATGTACAATCATCGATGTGTATGTACTACGTACAATACATACCGGAATGGATGTATAGTAAGATAGATTAACTCTTTATTGTAAACCAAAATAATTAAGATAGTTTAAAAACTAAAACAACCGACTTCAATGCCCCGCGAGTCAATTTCAGTAGCAAGTTTGAGACGTTTATCGTCATATCTCTAGAGATACTTATCAGATCTCAATAAAATTACGATGGGACCATGTCGGAAACGTACCCTACCGATTACAAATGAATCATTCGAATCGGTTCACAATTAACGGAGTAATCGCGTAACATACACACAAAAAATAAAACTGGCCAAGTGCGAGTCAGCATCGCGTCTCTTATCGCACACTTAGGGAGGGTTCCGTACAATACGAAACATAACAGAGTTTCAACCTCATATATTTGATTAATTGATATTACCAAGAATATTTGGTTTGGTCGCGATCTAGAAAGACGGGGCTCGTTTACTAGCGCCATCTTTGTCATTTTGCCGAAACTAGTTAGATAGATGGCGTTTGAAAACACGTTTTTTGTATGGGGACCCCCTTTAATTATTAACTTTATTTTGTTTTTAGTATTTGATGTTCTAACGGCAACAGAAATACACCATCTGTGAACATTTCAATTGTCTAACTATCACGGTTAATGAGCTATAGCCTGGTGACAGACGTACAGACAGACAGACAGACAGACAGACGGACAGCGGAGTCTTAGTAATAGGGTCCCGTTTTACCCTTTGGGTACGGAACCCTAAAAAAAAGATTCCGACTAATTGAGAACCTTCTCCTTTTTTGTGAAGTCGGTTAATAAAGCTGTAGGTTACATATATGATTAGATGTTTATAAATGTAGTTATAAGTACAACTTTATAATATAATATAACATAGTACAACTTTTCTTTGTTTGACGCTAGATGGCGTTATAAAAAATAAAATGTTTATTAATTATTATTATTTGCTGGCGAAAAATGATAGTGGTATTTTTTGCTGGATCTTATAAAATAGGTACTGTAATAAGAATAACAGGCTACTACGGAACCCTACGAGTGCGAGTCCGACTTGCACTTGGCCAGTTTATTTTTTTTATACTATAGGCTAGCGTTTTACTACTATTTCGCCTGGTAGTAAACGATGATGTGGTCGAAGATGGTGAACACGCTAGGCCTAGGCTCTCAAGGGCTACGCTGCCGCAACACCGTTCTCACCTTGATGGTGGTAAACTTCTTTTTTTTTAATGCTAGATAGACAAGCGTTTGACCACTATCTCACCTGATGTTAAGTGATGATGCGATCGACGATGTAGCACGCTTACCTAGTAGATACCTGTTCACTCGCTATTTGAAGACCCCCGGGATGTAGCTATCGGATATTGTTGGTAGCGAGACTGGCGGAAAATCGATATAATGCTCCTAGCTTGTGTATCGTCTCTGTGTACAGTATCCATTGCAATATAGATTACTTACTTTTTCCTCTTTCCGGATTATATCACGCAAGGAAATTCTTCTTACCAATTAATTATTCTTGCAATTAACGCTTAACGCTCATTATGACTTTGATTTTTATGAATGAAGCTAATAACAAGTTAAAGGTCTGGCATCTTTATTTCTGTTCTCTAGACTCTAAGCCGTAATATTTTTAATTATGTATAATCATATATCATCTTCGACCGCACCATCACTTACCAACAGATGAGATAGTGGTCCCCTAGCCTATAAGATATTAAAAAAATATCTTTCATATCATACAATATTTATCATATTATATCAAATCATTTATTTGCAAGAATACTCATATAAAAGATCATAAATTTGTTTGGCTAAGACAGTATTCTATCTGCAAGCAGCATGCAAATAAATATATTGTTACTACATAATAAATAAACTGGCCTAGTGCAAGTCGGACTCGCACTAGTAGGGTTCCGTACCACACTACAGTATTTTATATGATCGAGCAAAAAATACCACTATCATTTTTCGCCAGCAAGAAATAATAATTAATAAACATTTTATTTCTTATAACGCCATCTAACGTCTAACAAAGGTGTTAGGGATCGACATTTCAATATAACGCCATCTATGGGACGTTTACCTAACTAAGCGTTCATAGATGGTGTGAATTGCCGAAAAAAACACGTTTCTTGTATGGGGACCCTCTATTATTTTTAACTTTATTCTGTTTTTGGTATTTGTTGTTATAGCGGTAACAGAAATACATCATCGTGAAAATGTCAACTGTCTAACTATCACGGTTCATGAGATACAGCCTGGTGACAGACGGAGAGACAGACAGACAGACAGACAGACGGACAGCGGAGTCTTAGTAATAGGGTCCCGTTTTACCCTTTGGGTACGGAACCCTAAAAATGATACCTATAAATATACTTTTAAAACAACATATATTAAATTAATTAATAGGTACTATACAAATATTTACTAAGATGCCAGTCAGTAATTTCTTAAAAATTTATATTTTTCTAATACAACTTTTCAATATTTTTTTTCCTTACGTAAACATTCACTAACTGAAGTTAAACTAGGTAAGGAGAAAAAATTGGCCATAGTAAAAATAGGCTGGCTAAACACCTTTTTGGTTTTAATCATAATAATAAACCCAGAAGGGGTTTATGGCAATAAAAATATAAAGTAATAGGGTAAGGCCGTAAAATTGGCCTTATTACCTCCAGCGTCCAGTAAGAAATAAAAGAAAATTTGACATATACCTATAATTTTTCTATTTTCTTAGCTTTGTTTATTAGTTTTTCTAGAGCCTAACTATACAAACATTCGCAAAACATATAATTATTAATTATTTTTCATAAAATTAACATGTGATCACAACATTTTCAATGAAATGAAATGAAATGAAATAGTATATTTTTTGCATGAAATATGGTAGGTAACAGTTGTTAACAAATTTTAAAAATATGTTCGACACATTTCGCCAAAATATGGCATGCAAAATTGTACAGTGGTATCAATTAATTGTTCATTATAAATAATTCTTAATACACGATCCTAGTCCTCGGACAGGGCAATTGAAAATATAATTATTTTGATTGTTTTTACATTCAAGTTATACTCAAATAAATGATCGCAAGGCTCTGGGTGCCAAAATAAAATAATAATTAATCAAATCAAATGACAAGAACAACAAACTAGAAAATTAAGTCAATATTACATAATACACTATTGGATGACCAATCTTAATTTGTATGTCAATATATATATATATATATACGTCATAACAATACATATTTAATTATTTAATAATCCAATATTCGTTAAGATTATAAAAACAATTTTCGACTAACCATTTGTGCAGTCTGTTTTTAAAGAATCTTAGAGGTAGTTTGTGTTTCGGTGTTCCCTGATGTGTTTCGGTAATACAAAATAAAATGTCCCAAACTCGCCCTGGGGCCTTATGTTTCAATTTTGAATATTTGTTGTATTTGTATTTGACCATTTTAAAGTTTGTATGAATCCTAGAAATAGGAATAATTATTATTATTTCTATTTCTATGGTATGAATACAATAATACCTATTCTACAAATGTCAGTGTCAGACAGGATTAGGTAATGTTCAAATAATAAAATTCTGGTAACAGCGTGTCCACGGATTTGATGCTTTTATGTCACGTATTTTATGTTACAATATTTTTTACTAAAACTTGGCATTTGAGCAGCAGAATTTATTTCTATAACATGGCAACACCATAGTCTAGTTGTCTATGCTACGTCTTCACTCGTCGGCCATGTTTCTTAGCTGTGAGCTTTTAATTTCGAGCGGTACGGAGTCATTTTTGTTGATTATAATTGATTGCAGCTGAATAAAAGTAAACCTGTATTCATTTATCATAGAAGATTTATTAGTTTGATGAATCTAATGTTTAGGGAATAGCTAGAGGCTGTGTACGTGCTTTTATTCTTGTCGCTTAACCGTTAAAGTAAAAATGTTTTGACGAGAGTTTAGCTTTTAAGTGACTTTTATGTCACATTTCACACAAAAGTCCATACATTCCGCCACACACTTTTAAGTTACTTTTATGTCACATGAGGCCAATTTTACGGCCTTACCCAATAAGCTTTCTTGGTCGTATTTTCGGTTAGCATTGTATACCCGAAAACACGTTTACGATAAATTTTGACAAAATAAGAAAAAAATCGTGACATCTAATATATAAAATTCTCGTGTCACAGTTTTCGTTGTCATACTCCTCCGAAACGGCTTGACCGATTTTGATGAATTTTTTTGTGCTTATCCGGTATCTATGACAATCGGCCAACATCTATTTTTCATCCCCCTAAATGTTAGGGGTAGTCCACCCCTAAATTATTTTTTTTTAGACAAAATTTTTAATTTCTATTTTTTTATGATACAACATACAAAAATACATACAATCCTCAATTTTCACCCTTCTACGATCAACCCTTATTTTTTAATAGCCATTTTAGTAATTTAATCATTTTTCCTTACATATACATACTTACAATAAGTAAACTATTTTTTGTCTACACTAGAAATTACTACGAAATTATTTATATGGCAAAACAACGTTTGCCGGGTCAGCTAGTATCCTCTAAAATTGTCTCAATGTAATAAAATTTGCAGACATTATGATCATAAAGATAAATTTATCGTAAAAGCACTTCAACTTAGTTGCTGTGTTTATCTCTATATATCCATTGATGTAGACATTGAAACCTTTAAAACACCCATGAGATAAAACTCGTAAAAAAGATCATAAAAATCGTGTTTAAATAACCTATACAATATCTGCAATATTGCCTACGTAATAATATCATTGTAAAATATAGCATGACATTTTCATGATAAATATCTAATACCGTACAAGCGGAAATAGAGGTGATTAGCTAACAACTGTCGGAACAAAAAACCCAAATAAATGTTATCTTTTAGGCCTACCTGAATCATTAGAGACCGACGTTAATAGTTAACCAACGGTATAATAGATACCATTTCGGCTTATTAATTAAAAACCTTTAATTGTAAATGTCTTGAAACGTTAATACAATAAAGGGGTTCCGAGACGGTTATGTGGCTTGATGGGAAGCTAAATTAAGCAAGCAAGCATCTTGATGCGGCTGTCAAGCCACTTGATTCAGGGAGGGAGAGACACTTTTCACACTTCTAGCCTGTGTGCCGGTAGCAAACACTGTCAAAACGAGGCGTCAAGCCGTCGCGTCAAGCAAAATATAAAATCACATCATACTGGGGCAGACTACAGATTGCCCAAAAAGTCCAAAAAGTTGGGGGCAGACTACAGACTGCCCCAAATTAAGGCAGGCAGATAAATAATCGTTCGATCTGTCTACTTGTGCGTAGCGGAGGGACAGAAAGATGTTTTCGTCTTATTTGTAAATTGTTAAACACAATCCAAAATTTCCATCTCTCGTCGGATTTGAAAACTTTTTGTAATGATTTCTTCCGAATGATTAACTTACGTAATAAGTAGTCATAGATGGCGCCACCAATGCATAATTGGGTTAACAAATGCAATCCACTAATTTCGTCGTATCGATGTATCGAACCGTGGCTTAATTGGCAGAGCACCTGGACGTGTAATCCGGGGGGTGCGGGTTCGAGTCCTGTCGGTACGAAGAAATTTTGGATTGTGTTTAACAATTTACAAAAATATAAAGTGTGAGACACTTCAAAGAATCATAATATTCGTCTTATTTGTTTCTCTGGGAGGACAGATTAGGGAGACAGAACAACTAAACCAATAAGATGATATACTTCTTAAATCATTCTGTATAGGAACTTGTTAGTTCCTATATCGAATGATTTAGGAAGTATCATGACCTGAGATTTATTTATCTCAGCTAAGTTTGTAAAAACAAAACAATCAAAACGTATGAAGCTGACCACCCAGAATTTGCCTCATAATTGTGATCGCAGGCAAGGTACCCCACTTTTGCGTCGATATTAATGTTATACGAGGAAGGAAGCCATAAACAAGCTTTACCTATGTGTAACACGTAGAATGCTGCGATCTGTAAACCCCCGAGATCGAGCTCGTTAGCATTCTGTGCAGGCGCTTCTGTGGGATAGGTAGCTGCTAGGGTTTCCACTGACATTTCTTGTTTCGGGAGTATTACAAAAGATAATTGGTAATTACAGTTTGTTATATCCACGTGGATGAAAACAAATAATGAATTATAGGAAAGTACTTACATATTTAAAAGACATAAGCTTTTGTAAAGACGTTTTAAAGTGTAATGAAAAGTACTAAATTTAAAAACATATAACCATCCCAAATTCGACTTTTCTACTATTTGGCATTATGGAGTTCTAGACCCTACAGCCCGGCTCCATCATCTGGTCAGCTCGATGCTACCATATTATTACAATGTCTCCGAAGTTACGCAAGTTTATCAAACTTTAAAATTTCCATCTGAGTATCTCGGTTTTTTGCGCGATTGATTTATAACATCTAAACCCAAAGTTATTTAAACTCTATATAGCAAATATCATAATAAATCGTAACAAATGAATCAAAACTGGCCAGTTGGAAAATTTTCCTTATCAAAATGCCAGAAGGGTTTTCCTATAATTTCTGTAACGTTACCGATAGAGTTTAATTTTATGTTCAATTAGCTTATCACCGTAATAAAATTTAGTTTAAAGGACGCGCAAACATTTTGCTTGAGATTTTTATAAAAACCGGTCTATGTCATTCTTCTTATACTTCTTATTTAAATTCTTCTTATATCATCTCTTCTCCACTATACAGAGCGTATAATACTGGCGACTACAAACTTTTGTTGGCTTCTTAAAAACCAAGTTTGGATTGGTAATGCAGCCCATAAACGAGATACCAGTGGAATACTTCTCGCCGCCTCAAATTCGAATTGAACATAGATCTCGAATTACGCTACGCTATAATCATTTAAAAAATATGGAATTAAAAGACTGCAAAGCAAAAATGGTGGCGATTAGGGCATATCCCTCCCAATGAGCCGATGATCAGGCTCAGTGGCGTATCTTGGGAGAGACCTACGTCCAGCAGTGGACTGGTTGACATTGTGATACTGGCTGATTATGATGATGATGAGAGCTGAAGATCAATCTCAGTGGTGTGCCGTAGGAGAGGCCTATGTTCAGCAGTGGACGAATAGTGGCTGTTAACGATGATGACGATGAAATTTAAAATATTAAAAACTAATTGTTTATTCATAAGTTTTACCTCTGTGAATGATTACCAATGTAGTGTTTATTTATCTATTAATCTTACGATCAATATATAAACCACGTGCCAAGATGTGACTGTGTCCACGAGGTTATGACATCATCGGCCATATTGGTAGAGCGCAGTAAAATCAGTAAATATTTACATTCGTTCTTTGATAAACAAATTCATAAAGCATAGCCAATGCGTTTTACCCGACTGTGGGACGCAAGGAAGGGTAATGTATTGATAAGCCTATGTATTCATGTTAGTTTCTTTTTGTCGCTCTAAGGTTATCACTCATTAACACGACTCCGCTCCCATCCGGCAAAAATTGTAACTATCTGTAGAAACTGTAACAGTAGACCGACTTTACATTGACAACACAAAGAAGAGACAGCGCTGTCAGCTCTTTGTGTTGTCAAAGAGGAGACAGCGCTGTCTCCTCTTTGTGTTGTCAATGTAAAGTCTGTCTACACTGAACGTCATAAGGCTTACATTTTAACTAACATTTTTTGCCGGGTGGGAGCGCAGTCGTTTTGGTGAGTGATAACCTCTAGAGATCAAACGTGTGGGGCAATTATGATTTTAACGACAATCGATTTATCTTAAATTTTGTGAGTGGTGATGTTCTACATCAGATAATCAAATACAAAGATATTGAATTGTCAGATTTCAATATGGCGACAACCAGACGACATGTTGCGAAAAAAAATTGAAATCGAAATCAAATGGGGTATGATTGAAAATTTATTATTACAAGCTTTTATTTAGTTTCACCTGTCCCGAAGTGTGTCATCAAATCTTGCAAATTAAATTTGATCCACTTCCCGGTTACCGGCCCGGTTATTGACCTGAAATTTTGCGTACGTGTGTAAATTGCGTGACAATGCAAGATTATGATGACATGGTGCTGATCTGTTGATGGTGCTGGAAGGTGGCCAAAGGAACTCCTAAGCTACACATGTTTATACCCGTTGTGTTTGGGCTCGTTGGATTTGTCTTGACTTACTCTAGTCCTAGTTTATGTAAATTCTTGTGTTTAAAACGGTTTTTTTTTTAATTTTACTGGTTTTATTTGATATGGTCATTCCGGGTCTGTAACGATTTTTAGCGATCATTTTCACTCAAATTGTTTTACAAGTACTTAATTAATGTATCATAATTAATCCGCAGAATCACGTTTATTGTATGCAGTACCTACTTTTTTTAGCTATTACAAGCTTTTATTTTTTAGATCAGGTAACAAGCATGCGACCCACCTGGGGCCTTATTCAGTATGACCATTTTAAAGTCTTACCGTGCCGTGTTACGTTATCTCCGCGTTATGGTATTCTCTATGCCAATTAAAACGCGGTAGGGTAAGGTTATGAGCGCGTTTTGAGCTGTCAAAATATCGTGACATATGAGGACGTGTAACGCGCGCGTTTTGTATAATTTACATATCGTGTGGCATACAGAATAAAATTTTTCAATATCGTAACGTGGCGCGTTAAGGAACGCGTTATCTCATTGGTCATACTGAATAAGGCCCCTGATGATATACGGTTACTGCCGCCTATCGCAATATCAGAGGCAATATCGGTGCGTTGCCTGCTCTTTTGAAAGAGGAATCTGTTGACTCTCCTTTTGAAGCAACTCAGAACAATCTTCTACGGGAAAACGTCGGGAAGAAGGTCATTTCACATCTCACAGGTAGTGGGAAGAATATACGCGTAAATAAAACGCGTTTTATGTGAGGACCCCGTTACATAGTAACCACAATCCAAATATCATCATACCGACGGGACTTGATCCCGCAACCTTCTCAATAACATGTCCAGATGCTTTGCCAATTAAGCCACAGTTCGATCTATCGTTCAACGAAATTAGTGGATTGCGTTTTTTTTTTTGCCCAATTATGCATTGGTGGCGCCATCTATGACTACTTATTTTGAAAGTTAATCATTCGTAAGAAATCATTACAGTTTTCAAATCCGACGAGAACTGTTGCACTGCGTAAATCAAATATTATGTTTCTTTGAAGTGTTACACACTTATATTTTTATAAATTGTTAAACACAATCCAAAATTTCATCGTACCGACGGGACTTGAACCCGCAACCTTCTGGATAACATGTGCAGGTGCATTGCCAATTAAGCCACAGTTCGATCTATCGTTACGACGAAATTAGTGGATTGCATTTTTTAACCCTATTATGCATTGGTTGAGCTAACTATAATATAATCTGTGCTCGTGTCTTTAATATGAGGGTGAGCCCTCTCACGAATACGCGAATTCTTGTGGTAATATTGAGAGGGTGGTATAATTTCAAAGAGCTCATCGGAGCATTCATGGAATATAACTTACAATGATTCATCCACCAGTCATGTGTGTACTCGTATGCCAAATTGAATCTGCACGTTTTTTGTGTAGACAAAAATCTAAATTTATATAGATTTAAGACGGGAATTTAACGTGACTTACGCGATGTCGATATAGCGATCGACATATGTTTCATATCGTTTATATCGATATCGCGTAAGTCACGTTAAATTCCCGTCTTAAATCTATAAGTTTAAAATGAACGTGAGTTTTTATACTAAAAATCAAAAATTATTTTATGTAGATTTTTATTAAGTACCAACAAGATTGCTTATTTCAACATTTTGACCTTTATTAAATCCAGTTTGCGTGCATTCGGTAGGTCCTACCTACTTAGCATATGTACGACACTAAAATCCAAAATGTTAGTTTTAGGGTTCCGAGTCCAAAGTTCAAAATTTAAATGGAACATCTGGAAACTTTAATTTACTAAAACAATAGTTTATGAACAGGAACATTTCATATTACAAATGAATTTATTTTAGGTACAAAAAACCCGACTGCATGATAAAATTAAGTAATTAAACTATTCCAAACTCCAATAAAACATATAAATTATGTTATATATTTATTATGTTATTATATTATGTTATATATTCGTAATCACCGTTAAACGTTCTTTATTTTGCTTCCACACTCGATGTATTTTGAAAACATTTTTTTTTGTTTGTTTTGCTGATCCCAATTTCCAAGTTTGCAATACAAAAGACTTCAACGGGTGACTCGTTTTTCTTTTCGAATAGTCGAACCGCTATGTTAATCTCGTTAATTGAGATTACTTATTGGAGCCTAAAATCCTTAATTTAATTTTTTTATTTAAATGTACCCAGTGTCACTCTCACGACTAAGACAAATCTATTGACACCACTGACATTAAAATACGACAAGCCGTTAAGGCCCTAGGGCGTGCCAAAGAAATATACATACATACACTCGAAAAACCACACCCTCCTTCTTTCGCAGTCGGTTAAAAAGAAGAATATTTAACTAATCTCAACATTCTTAGGATTGATTTATTACAAAACTATAGGGAAATCGAGTTCAATCCCCGCCGTGCACCAATGGATTTTTCTATCGAAATATTTAGGTTAGGTAGGTATATAGACCGTGTATAATGTTTAGGTAATTAGTTTTTTAGTTTAATATGTATCTAATTGTTTAATATGTATCTAGTATTTGGTATTTTTGTACACCACTAAATTGTAGGTAATTTTAAAGAATGGGGTTTTCTTATCATCTATTTAGTACCTATTTTAAGACTTTACAATACAATACAATACAATCACTTATTTGCACACCAAGAAATAACAAATAGAACAAAAAAATGACAATGAGTACAAATGGCGGTCTTATCGCTAAAAGCGATTTCTTCCAGACAACCGGGTATGGAGAGGAATAGAAATATTGATTATCAAAGGTAGGTGGTCTTTATCAAGGATATAAGCTATCTCAGTACCCTCATCAACATTTTCAGTTATTTGCTAGGTAAAGAAGCAAGAATAGCAGATGAAAAGAAGGAAACAATTATTCTGAATAGCACAACAGCTACACTATATCTTTTTCTCTTTTTAAACGTAGCTTCATTATTTAACTCCACAGAATTATCAATATAATTATTAAAAACCGGCCAAAACGAGTTGGACTCGCCCACCGAGGCTTCCGTACCAACATCGCAGGCTAGGTTAAAGGACAAACTTAACTTTGTAGTTCAATTCATAGAAAAAGTATTGCACCAACTACACATACTAAGTTTATTTTGGTAAATTAACTTTTTTTCAGTTATTGCACAACATATTTACGATTTTCATATTTATTCTCAAATAAATGTTTCAAGACCTTGCTTCATGCCAAATTTAATGATTCTAGGTCACTGGAAAGTACCCTATAGGTTTTGATTCCCTTTTGAAATTGCAAAATATGCAAAAAATGCTACTTAAACGGTTTTATCGTTGTTATTTTATCATTATGCGTTGACTTACAGGTTTGATTTTTTCACACCGTTTTGATTTTTCACAGGTTTGATTTTTTTTTACCGTCGACCCAAGTATTTGACATAAGTTTCAACTTGATACCTCTACGCGTTTCTGAGAAAAAGGGGTCTTCACAGATGGACAGCTGTCTGTACAGACGGACAACAAAGTTATCCTAAAAGGGTTCCTTTTTCCTTTTGAGGTACGGAACCCTAAAAACACAATTAGGATCCTCAAAAACTAAAAAAAACTGACTTCTCATGCCGCGCCAGTCAGTTTCAGATGCCGGTTCAAATCCTAGTACGGATGTTCATCCGCAGGTGGTACGAGCACATTATGTCGATGTTCCGCCTGACTTGCTACCAACAAGTAGCTCAACATCAAGGAGAATCTGCCGCCGTAAACTTATGGTGTGACTGCACTAAAAATCGTGTTCTTACCTTGTCACATCTTTGAAACATAAAAGAGACTTCAACAATTTTAGTGCTGTCAAAATCAACAACGAAAGCAACAACAAAATTACTAAAACTTACTTAAAGCAGAAACAAAAATATTATATAAAATAAACACGTACAGATTTAGTGCGACACTGAGAGTAGATTATATCTATAGAAACGTGAAGGGTGCCCAAGATACAGGCCTAGCCTAGTTTGGGGCCCACGGAATGCTAGCAATATCGTCATTATAAATATCCGACTACACCTACTGTTGAATACAATTTGATTATGTTAATTGCATGATAGTAAAAATTGCATGTGTACTGTACAAATTGCTTTTGGAAATAAATATCTTTATCTTTAACAGAATCGGCCCAAATATCATGACTAATACGATTTAATACACGTTTTCTCAATAAAGAGCAATGCAGTGATGTAAACACGGTAACAAACAATGAATAAGGACGAGTGCAGCGTGAGTCAACCCTGCAGTGGCCCGCATCGGTCCGGTGCAACCGCTCACATTGCTAGATCATTGACCGACGACGGGTTTTCCTGTGCGTGTGCAAACTGACAGTTACGCTATGTTTAGAGTAAGCTTACAAGGACCGCTTTCTGTCCGAAAAATCCCATAGTGTTTTATTTTAGGGTTCCGTACCCAATGGGTACCAAAGGAACCCTATTACTGAGAATTCGCTGTCCGTCCGACCGTCCGTCCGTCCGTCTGCCCTTTGTTAGTTATTTTTTGCGTCTGCCTTTCACAGGGATGTGTATCTCCTTAACCGGAATAGGTAGCTAGATACTGGAAATTTTCACGAAGTTTCACTATGGCCGCAATAACAACAAAATATACTAAAACATAATGAAGTTTTTTTCATATACCATATAGGCTAGCGCTTGACCACTATCTCACCCGTTGGTAAGTGATGATGCGGTTGAGGGTGATAGCACGCTAGGCCTAGAATGGGAACTGGCTTTCAAAAATAAAAGGGGGTCCCCATACAACAAACGTGTTTTTTCAGGCGTTTTATGCTGGATCTTACAAACTATAGTAGATAGACACTTTAAATTTGCTCATAGTGTGTATTACAATACTTGCTATAACATCAAATAATAAAACCTAAATTAAATTAAAAATCAAAGGGGGGGCCCCCTTTGATTTTATACAATATATATATATATATATATATATTGTATAAATATATACTATATAATTATACAATATATATAAATATATAATATATACTATACAAAATACTTATTTTTCCGGCACATTTTGTTCAATCGGAACCTTATGTCCGACTCGAACTTGGCCAGTTTCTTTTTAATCCTATTCTGATTCTCACCTAAAATGATGAAGATGAGATGATAAAGATTATGAAAACTCCAAAATGGTATAAAAAGTTCCAGATTACCTTTCCACAAACATTACACTAGAAAAACTCCAACTAAAAAAGCCCCCTTAAACATTATAAGAAAATTATTTAAAATTGGCTTATAGATAGCTTTACGAACCTAATATGAACAAGCTGTACAACCTGTTGTAGCTCATCAGACAGAGAGAGCTGTTAATCTTACGTACAGAGAAGTTTTGATCTGCAAATGTAACAGGAAAATGTTAATGTTCCTTGGAGGTAAGTAACACGCGTCTTAGCATGAGGAAACATTTGTAATTAATACTTTTAAAGAACCAATCCATATCCATAATTCCATACTAATATTATACAAACTTTTGTAACTCTGTCACTGTCTGTTTATTACCTAATCACGCCTAAAGAACGATCCGATCTTACTGAAATTTAACAAGGAGATTCTTTATAGCATGGGGATGAACTAGACTACTAAAAACTTTGTGTACAGTGCCACAAGTATAACTTGGCGGTGGTGGTTTTTGGAACTAATTCTTTTAATTGAAACTGTGAGTTTGACGTTTGAGAGATTACCGCGACATTATTGTTGATAAATCTGCGACATTAAAATAGTTCAATAATGCCAAAAGTAATTAAAAATGGTTTAAGATAAACTGTTATCAAAGTACAAAGTAAAAGCACAGTGGCGCACAGGCACGCCAAGTTATACTTGCTGGACTGTACGTGGACGAAGTCTCGGGTATCAGCTGGTGATTTTATTCTTTCCTTATTATTGGGTACTCTATTCACATAGTCTGTTCTCCAGAAGATTCACACTTCCATAAAGAAGATACAGTGCCACAGGTATAACTTGGCGGTGGTGGTTTTTGGAACTAATTCTTTTAATTGAAACTGTGAGTTTGACGTTTGAGAGATTACCGCGACATTATTGTTGATAAATCTGAATAGTTCAATAATGCCAAAAGTAATTAAAAGTGGTTTAAGAGAAACTGTTATCAAAGTACAAAGTAAAAGCACAGTGGCGCACAGGCACGCCAAGTTATACTTGCCGGACTGTAGATGTGGTCAAACGCTTTACTGTCACCAATAAATAATATTAACCCGTCGCGTGTTTTTGCGGCGGCTCACGACCTAAGGACTTGCACGGCGACGTGTGATTAGGACGGCTCGCGTCTTAAGGATAAGTCGCGTATTGGTCAATTAATTTCGCATTGCGTATTTTTCCATCCACCGTTATTATTGGACAGTTCTGTAGCTTAGTTCAGTCACTAACATTTAAACAACAATTCCTATAAACTCCATCGTTACCTCGTTCGCAACCTTACCAGATCGCCTGTGACTCTGATTATCTGTCGCCCTGATTACGTACCAAGAACTGCCAACAATATCAGTGAATCAGGTCCATTCAGCGATTGTTTCCGTGACAGGAATATTGGATGCCGCATGCGACCGGAAGGTCAGTACTGCAATCTTGAGGTCTTGAGACCAGTGAATGAACAAAGCGGTCTTCAGTCGATGTCAAAGTCATGGGAACGTTCTACGAACCGCTGCGGAGGTAGATAGGGTTGCCAACGTTTACATAATAAACTTCTGTTTACCAAATTATAAGTATCTACATCGATAAGCTTTAGCCGTGCATTATCAATTTTTCGTCCATCTATCTTATATATATGCCACATGCACATATGTGGCATATATATATATATATATATATATATATATAGATAGTAGCTACATACCATAGCTACACAAACATCGTGGTTTCATAAAAGCACACCACACTTTATTATTTCTATTTTATGAAACTAAAGGCCCCGGGGCTTTACCCACGTTCAAAAATGCTGCTCGAAATAAGTGCAGCGGCACCTACTGGTTTGTACCATAGATAAACTATTGTTTTTAATATTTTATCTATGTTTGTATGTACCTTACCTATTTTTTTTAATGAGTAAGATTACCACGCATTTGCCGTGATCTACTGACGATAGAAAACTGTAGTACAACCATGCTCCGAATAGTTTAGGTACCAAAAACCCACACTTATACCGGTTAGAAGTACAACCCAAAAATATTACTCAATAATATGGACAGTACTTTTGACTACACATATAGTTTTATCTGACTGTATATAAGAGTTCGACTGTATGTACCTAGCAACACATAGATAGTAGAGTAGCAATACAACTGACAACCCTAGGCCGCTCGTACAGGGTCAGGCGAAATTTGACGCAAGATTTTGACAGTCGCATATGAAGACTTAATATGCGCGTTATAAGCTACCGATTTCAATGACACCCGTGGGAATGGCACTACAATATCTAAATTACACGAATAATTCATGTACTTAAGAGTCCTGCGACGTATTAATTGTCAAGACAAAACGTAATATCAAGATAATAACAAATTGGAACTTATTTCCTTATACGTTGTTCGCAGTTAAACAGTAATGTTTTAAAACTGTTTTTAATCCAAAATGTTCAACTACATACCTACAACAAAAATAATAGAACATTGCATTTACAGATAATTTTAGAATAAATTATTCATTTTCTTCTATAACTGTTCTGTATTAAAATAATATATTTAAAATCGACTATGATCTTAGTAATGTTTGTCTAAAAACATAGACCTACATTATTTGTCTATTGAGTGTAAATTTATGATTGAAATTTAAAATATACTAGCTGCGTCCCGCGGCTTTGCCTGCGTTTAATGTTGTTTATCTATATATAACTTTCCTCATGAATTACTCTATCTATTGATGAAAATCGCATTAAAATCCGATGCGTACCTAGTTTAAAAAATCTACGCGTACAGACAGTGGGAGTGACATGGTTATATACTATGTAAATAAACTTGCAAGTGCAAGTCGGACTCGCACTAGTAGGGTTCCGTACCACACTACAGTATTTTATAAGATCGAGCAAAAAATACCACTATCATTTTTCACCAGCAAAAAATAATAATTAATAAACATTTTATTTCTTATAAGGCCATTAAACGTCTAACAAAGGTGTTAGGGATTGACATTTCAATATAACGCCATCTATGGGACGTTTACCTAACTAAGCGTTCATAGATGGCGTGAAATGCCGAAAAAAAAAAGGTTTCTTGTATGGGGACCCTGTATGATTTTTAACTTTATTCTATTTTTGTTGTTATAGCGGCAACAGAAATACATCATCTGTGAAAATTTCAACTGTCTAACTATCACGGTTTACATACAGCCTGGTGACAGACGGACAGACAGAGAGATAGACAGACAAACAGACAGACAGACAGACAGATAGACAGACGGACAGCGGAGTCTCATTAATAGGTCCCGTTTTTACCCTTTGGGTACGGACCCTAAAAATGGTAAAAAATAATACTCTTCAATTACAAAATCAGTTCAAAACGTATAAAAATAACAATAATGATTTGACACCAACACACAATCAAATACAAATGTATCACCTACTTACTATAAGTCATAATGCTGTCCCTCGCTTGCCCAAAAGACTCCGTTACACTAGCGGCATGCCATGCTGGATTGCCAGAGTAATTTTTAGGGTTCCGCAGCCGAATGGCAAAAAACGGAACCCTTATAGATTCGTCATGTCTGTCTGTCTGTCTGTCTGTCCGTCCGTATGTCACACCCATTTTATTCCGAAACTATTAGGACTACAGTATTTAAACTTGGTAAGTAAATGTATTCTGTGAACCGCTTTCCGATTTTACAAAACACAATTTTTTTTTGTTTTTTACAAAAAGGGGGGGCATCCCATACATCGAACTGAAACAAAAAAAAAAATTTTTCTTCAAACCTATACGTGTGGGGTTGTCTATGGATAGGTCTTCAAAAATGACATTGAGGTTCCTAAAATCATTTTTTCTCAAAGTCAATCATTTAAAAGATAGGTGCGTCTAAAGTGGTAAAATGTGTGTCCCCCGCCCCCCCCTCTAACTTTTAAAGTATAGGAGTGAAAAATCTAAAAAAAATATCTGCTTTAGATCTTAATAAAAACTAACAACGAAAATTGGTTTGAACGAGATACAGTCAGCGGTTTTAGAGATATGGCGACCGCAAAGATAACTTTGTTTTTCATACAAACACGAACACAATACACAAATAGTTATGGATTACTTAACTGTGTTACGGAACCCTACGAGTGCGAGTCCGCCTTGCACTTGGCCAGTTTATTATTTTTAGAAGCTTTTATTTAACTTGCAATGTACGTATGTAGTATGTATGTATGTAGTATGTCACTATGTATGTTCTGGTGGAATCTTGGAAGCTAAATAAGGCTTACTTCCCGATGCCCGATTGGACTCAAATTTGGTGAACTTATGTATCTTCGGTGACAATACAATGACATGGTACCATGGAGCTGGTCTGATGATGGAGACGGAAGGTGGCCACGGCATCTCTGTGATAAAACATCATAACCCCACCGAGTTTGGGCTCGATTGATTCGTCTTATAGAGAACTTTTCACCTAGATAATATCCAGGGTCTGATGATGAAGCTGGAAAGTGGCCACGGCATCTCTGTGATAAATTAACGTAAATCTAACGAGTTTGGGCTTAATTGATTCGTCTTGAAGAGAACTTTACACCTAGATATATTTAGATGATATTTAGTTACTGGTGATGAAGCTGGAAGGTGGCCACGGCATCTCTGTGATAAAATAACGTAACCCCAGTGAATTTGGGCTCAAATGATTCGTCTTGATCAGCACTTTACACTTAAATTATAGCCAGAATGTGATGATGAAGCTGTAAGGTGGCCATGGCATTTCTGTTATAAAGCAACATAGCCCCACCGAGTCGATTGATTTTCCTTGAAGAGCACTTTACCCATAACCACATCAAATATCGGTGGAATATTTTATAACATAGGTAGTAGGTAGGTAGTCGGTATCCATCGTCGTCGGTACCTACTAAAAAGTCAAAAATAAATTATAAGTAAAAAATATTTTTAAAAACAAGCTTTTATCTGGGATAATGAACTAAAATGTTAAAAATAAATTCTAGTAAGTTTTTGGCGTGTAGGTACTTACCTATATTTTTAAAAGCTTGAGGCACTGAAGTATAGTAATTATCTAGCCTGAGAACGGGTAGTGCTATAGTTGTATTGTATTCTTTGTATGCAGTTTATTTTATAGAATCTACATTTAACTAGTAATAAAATGTGATGTTTGCAGTTGGCAGTGCCTAAGTTTAAATTGTTTTTCCGTGTTTCTAAGTATTTATAAGCATATTATTATGCGATTTATTAGTACTTAAATACTATTCTGTTACTGCAACAACGAAATGCAAATAAGTACAATAATATTTTTTTTTTGTGCCAAAATTATAAATATATAGTTAAGTATACAGGGTGTGGCGTCAACAGTAGTCAAGCCGTCACCTGTGGGTAGAGGGCTTCATGTCTGATCAGAAAATGAAATTGTAATTGTGTTCAGTAAAACTATCATAGTTTTCGAGATATTGACCATTTTCAAAATTTCATAATTATTTCCCCCTTGGTGACTCTTTTCGATGGTATGACTACAATCTAAAATATTTTCTAAATCTGATATTTGAGAAATACTCTTGGATAAATGCGCTACCAAATGAAAACTGTCTTTTTTATATCGTTTCTTTAATTTTTGTATAATTTAACATTGTATTTCAAAATTTAGTGAGAGGTATAACAGAAAAAGTTTCAGCGCCTGTGGTGTAAAAAAAATGTATGAAAACGTGTGCGACCGAGCTTGCCAAAGTTTGCATATTTCATTGAAATTCTAAAATGATATAATACATGGTATGTTCAGCTTTCAGTTCAAAGAAAATGCCTGAGAGACCAAGGTCGATTTTTTCCAAATAAAGAAATGCAACTTTTTGTAATAAATTGACAAATGAAATCATTTATGGCACAGGAATTGTGGACATTATGACAATAAAATCGCCACCAGCCACATGTGACGGCTTGACTACTGTTTACGCTACATCCTGTACATGTAAATGTTAGAAAAATAAGGTATACTTTAAGATGTCTGTTGTTAGTTTTGCAAAAACCTGTATGGCCAGTCACTAAACAGGAAAATAACTTATAGTGCTTTATTATATCTTGTACTTACTTAGTAGCCGTAATTTTACATTATTTTACCACTGAATAAATAATACCTAGAACAAGTTGTACCTACCGCTACTCATCGCTTTCAATGTTTTAATAAGATCGTTTAAAGAACTAAAAGAACCGACTGCAAATGCCGCAGTACCAAGTGTGAGGTGTTTATCTCCATATCTCTGGAGATACTTATCAGACCTCGATGATATTACCATGGTACTACATTGGGGATATTTCCTTTCCAACAAAAAAATAATAACCAAACTCGGTTTATAAACGACGAAGTTATCCGCGAACACACATTAATATATATATATATATATATCATATATATATATACATATATATACATATATATATTTATTACATTATATATATATTATATATATATATATATATATATGTATATATATATATACGGTCGAATTGAGAAACATCCTTCTTTTTTAGAAGTCGGTTTAAAATACGAACATTGTTTATTGGTAGGTACTACATGTTGGGTAGTACATGCAAATCTACTTCATGGACTACAGTTCGGCTCTAGCATTTTGAATATAATTATTATACATAAAGGTATAGCCCAAGACTTGTAGAAGTGTGAATTAGTCATCTTTTGGATATTATTATTAACGGATTATAGTAAAACTAAGAAAACAAAAAATGTTCTTAGTAATCAATATTTATGGTTTTGTTTTACCGACTTCACAAAAAAGGACGGGGTTCTCAATTTGACTGTTTTTTTTAATTATATATTACCGATTTGAAAAATTCCGTTTTTTCTTGAGAGATTATGCCTCCCGTTAGGTCCCATTCAATTCTTATTAAGCTATGACAATTATCTCCAGAGATATGTAGATAAACAATATAATAAACAATATATGAATGAAATGAAATAAATGAAATAATAATTTATTCATGAAAAAGGCATAATAGTGTACATGAAGTAACGAAGCCCTGGTACCTAAACTAGGCTCAAAGGCCCGTGGTATAGGATACCAGTTATCTACCGTCTAGAGGACTCTGTTTGATGCCTAAGAGTAACAATCAGTATTTATTATTACTGTAATTATACAATTATAAATCAAAATAAAATACAAAATGTTTTTAATTGGTAGATTTCAAAATTATAGTTTAGATTAGATTAAATTTTACTATAATGACAATCAATTTCAGAAATTTATTTTAATTTATACCTAATACGTGGTTGGTTAATAATTTGTATAAATGTGTGTGTGTGTGTGTGTGTGTGTGTGTGTGTGTGTGTGTGTGTCTGCGCGCGTGAGCGAGTGAGCATGTGTGTATTTGATTACTTTTTATTTATTCGATAAGAGTAAGTAAGTTTTCTGTGGCAGTGTAGTCCATATGGATCAGATGATCGAATATTTTTCGTTTAACTTTGTGCGCTGTTAGACTATGGATATTGCTAACTTTATTTATATTGTTGTATAGGTACGGTCCAAGGAAGTTTAGGAATTTTCTTGCAAAAGCTGTATTACACTTTTGTTTGCTGTGTTGGGATCATATTTAATAAGGGTATGCTGGTACAGTACAGCTTGTTGAATATAAAGCTGTCTGACTGTAAGGACTCGGCATTCTCTGTAAAGATCGGAGGTTGGAAATCTTAGTGGAAGTCGCCTGCTACATTTGAGCAATCCTCGCTGAGATCGCTCAAGAGTCATTAGGTGCGTTTTACTTGTCCCACCCCAGGCAGTGATACAATACGTAATCAAGGATTGGCACAGCGAGTAGTACAGCATTTGCAATATGTCCCACTGTGCACTGTCTCGCAGACTTCTAAACACTGCTGTCAGCCTACGTATACGTTTGGACAGTTCATTGATATGAGGTACAAAATTAAAGCGATTATCAATGGTAATTCCTAAATACTTTATGGAAGAAACACGTTCTAGAGCCAGACAGTCGCAAGTCAGTGGTGTAGTAATATTACATTTTGTGGCTTTGTGACCAATTAGAGAAAATGACTCAGTCAATTGTGGTCCTCGTGTACAGAAGGTCACATACTTGGTTTTTTCTATATTGAGCGTAAGTAGGTTATTTCTAAGCCAACTTGAGATCCTATCAAATGCAGTCTGCGTAGCTCCAAACACTTCTTCCCAACTATCTCCCTGAATTACAATAGCCGTATCATCTGCATAGGTTATTATGGTACCTTGTGGGATTTGCATTTCACATAGGTCATTTATATAGGCCAGGAAGAGAGTTGGGCCGAGTATACTTCCTTGCGGGACGCCACACAGAACTGGTTGTCGATTGCTGACATATTGTCCTATTTTAACACTTTGACTTCTGTTACTCATATAGTCTTTAATAAGTTTGTGTTGTGTGCCTTTTATTCCTAACTTCTCAAGCTTGTTTAGCAACTGTGGTATAGGGACGCTATCAAAAGCTTTGGCTAAATCGAGAAATATGGCTACGTTTTTCTTCCTCCTATCTAAAGCTTGCGTTATGGTATTAGTTAATTTCAGGACAGCCCCCTCTGTTGACTTATTTCTGCGAAACCCGTACTGATTAGATGATAGTAGACTATATTTTTCTAAAAAGTTTATTAGACGTTTGTTTACAATCTTTTCAAATACCTTTGACAGGGCTGTTAAAATTGAAATTGGTCGATAGTTACCTATTACTTTTTTATCGCCTTTTTTGTGTATGGGCACTATAATGGCATGTTTAAGTGCTTGTGGGAAACATCCCGTGCGGAGTGAGAGATTTATTATATATGATATAATAGGTGATAGGACATCTTTATTTTGGCGTATTACACGTGAGGGTATGTTGTCCCATCCAGTCGCTGAGTCAGTTTTTAAAGAATTTATTACGGCCATGATTTCTGTGATGTCAGTATCTAGCATTACCATCGAGTTTTCGATCAGTTCATTTTGATTTATGCTATGCGTACGAGTTTTGTCATCAGGAGTTATTTGTCGTGATAGTGACATTCCAACGTTTGCGAAGAATTGATTTACTTTGCCTACAGCATTTGTAGGTGTATCAGCAGTTTCCAAAATATCTTCAATTACAGTACTTAAAGAGCTTCAATTAGCTAGAATCAGTAGGAAGTTAGTCGTACGAACACTCGGTCTTCCAGATTTTTAATTATATTAATTACCTTTGTGTTAATATTTACTTAGGTGGTATTAGAAGTTCGTGGCGTTCGGACTTCGGAAATTCGGAACCCTCCGTGTGCGGGACAAAAGTCTGACTCGCACTTGGCCAGTTTTATTATATCTGATAAGCTAACGTTTGACCACTTTTTACGTGTTTGCTCGTAAGTGATAATGTGCTCGAAGATGATGAACTCGCTAAGCCTAGAATGGTCTGACTCTCAAAGACTGTGCTGCTGGAACTCCGCACCGGTTATTGGAGCAGATTTTTTCCTGGATGGTGGTAAACTACTCCTTGGAAGCAAATCAGGCGGAACAACGATAAAATGCTGAGATCACCTGTGGAGGAGTATCCATGAATGCACATAGAAAATTATTAAATTAATGTTTTAAGCTATTGCATAGCTTCTATCGCGGGCCTTGAGCGTGGAGACCGAATCCAGAAATTCCGTAACAAAAATAAAACCTAACACCCCACACTCCGAACATTTCACTACTATTGATGAAACCAAAGACGCCCTTATCTCTACTACGCTAAGGCTTAAAAAAGATCGCTCAAGCTAAAATAGCAAAGCTCGTTAGATCGAACTGTAATGGACAGTTGGTTTTTGCAGTGGCACAGATTTTGTCTTCTCGTTCCTTTTTCAAATATAAATTCTGAATTCTATTTTCAAATTATGTCAAGGGTGAAGAAGTCCTCGGAACTTTACATAATTTCTCCTTGTTAAACACTCACTACCTTCATACATGTAGCCGTGACACAGATAGGTGTATAGGTATTTATCATCTATGTACAACAGTGAATATCTGTACTCGTATAATTTGTGTACAAATTGTTTTAAATATGAATAAACAAAGTGCATTTATTAATGAAGAAAGTAACGAAACAGGTAAAAATTGTGCTAGTCCTAAGTCCTAAGCCTAGAAAATCATGAAGGAAAATCGCCAATATCATACTAATCATTTTAGTAGTTGTAGTTAGTAGTTCTACTGCATAAATAAAAAAATGCTATGCAATAGCTTTACCGCGGCAGTCCCCGAGTGCCACACGTCTTTTTTATATATAAATTTAAATTATTATAATTAGAGTTCGGCTAGGATTTGAACCGGTGACCTTCCGAAGGGAAGCTATCCTTTACGCCAACAGGCCATCATGCATGTACTTGTATGTTATGTTCCACAGTATCAACATTGAATGAAGCTTTATTGTAATACGGGACTTATCGCGCTAAAAACATAATTTTATTTACCTCGACGTTTCGATCAAGTTGCATTGACCGTGGTCACGAAAAGACTGAAGTTGTGGGTATCAGCATTGTTTTGATTGAGAGTAGTTTGAAACTACCCTCATTTGATCTTAATCGAAGTTGCCATTGCGACACACAATACTGACGACATCGGCAGATTTTCGTTGACTTAAATGTTTGATGTTTTGTTTTTAGCGCGATAAGTCCCGTATTACAATATAATTATGTGTGTAAATCACGAAAGTTTAAAATTTACTATTGAATTAAGTGTCAATCAATTCGTTATAATTGTCCGGAAAAAAATTAGCTTAGCAAATACACCTAAGCAAATGTTTTTCCGAAGTCACGTTTTATTTTCCACAATTTGAAATCTTTTTAACTGAAATCCATTAAAAAAAACATTTATTAACTGTGGTACGTGGTAGGTTTACGCTTGAAAGTAAACAATAATGTTTGTAAAAATATTGCGCGCTGTGGTTTTCTTATTTTATGAACATTGCGGTTTGTCTGTTAAATAATTAATAATTATGAATGAATAAATACTAACCTACTATTATTATTAACCTATTACTATTGACTGAGAATCACTAATTACACTTTTGGTCACGTGAAATTACAGGGTATGTGAGACTTAACACATACATTTATGTCCCGAGGTAACAGGCGCAGTGCAGTGTGACATGCAAAATTCTGGATAGTCAGAATTTTGCATGCCGCTGTATCTGTATAATAGGTATACGTCATCGCTTACCATCAGGCGAACGTCGTGCTTATCCTGTAACCTTATGACATAACAATGTATGATCGTACAAAACGAAAAACCGACTACACATGCCACGATAGTGAAAATATCCACTAGCCATAATCATGTCATCAAGGTATACACATTTGTTTATATTGTTTATCTCTATATCTCTGGAGATAATTATCAGATCGCGATAAAATTTGAATGGAATCAAACGGGAGGGACCATCTGTCAAACAAAAAAAAATGTTTCTAATCGGTTAAGATTTGACGGAGTGCTGAGATAACAAACAAAAAAACAACAACAAGAAATACAGTCAAATTGAGAACCTCCTTCTTTTTTGAGAAGACGGTTAAAAAAGGTAGTACCTACGTGCCGTCATGTGCCGTCAATACTGACCCTTTATAACATCGCAAAATAAGGAAATCACTAACAATAAAAGTTTCCTTATGTCAAATTATTATAAGGTACTCAACTTAGTTAATTAATGAAACAATGGATTTATAGTCGTATATTAAAGTAATTGATACTTTAATGCGAAAAATAAAACTATGTATACATTTTTTGCTGATTATTTTTATTAAATAACATCGTAATTAAGATAAGTAAATAGTTAAGTAGGTACTCAGTTTGTTGAAGTAAAATTCGGTGACGGAAGTCACGTAGCGTCACGGTCCAAAAGCAGCGGAAGTAAGCTTCAAGGTAAATTGTATATTTATAAACGCCCTCTATTGTAGAACAACGTAACTACGAAGACGTATTCGCTAAAGTTCAACAGATGGAGTTGTAAGTGATGTTGAGAAATAAATTGAATGAACTTTGAAGTTTCACTTCGAACGCGTAATTTACTACGCTTTTTCCTTCTTTTTAGGGTTCCGTATTCGAGTGGCAAACACAATGAAAAACAAAGTAAATTTTTTTGTGGCAAATAATAATAGATATAAAATTCTCTACTGTGTTTCGGAACCCTACGAGTGCGAGTCTGACTTGCATTTTGCCAGTTTATTTATTTTTGTATGTGCTAATAAAGTTAACAAGACAGTAAAATTATGACATGTATCTGATGTTATCACGTCACCAATAACGTCTGCCTATCCTAGATTCCAATGGTATGCCAAAAAAATAGAATGCTGACTTCTTTAAAAAAAATATGTTAGTTCGTAGAGACTCAACAGATGGCTTAAAAAATGAACGCAAATGTCTGACATTGTAAATCTGATATACCTCATGTCGATTGATGTCTATACCCATGGAGAATAGTCTGTCTATCATCCGTGCCTATAGTAGTATATATATATATATATATATATACCAGTAGTAAATATATATATATATATACCAATCCATCGTCCTAGTCAATACCGCTTACGTTACATTAATTTCTAACATATGTCATTTTCAGTAACCTATTTTTTAACGACTTCCCAAAAAAAGGAGATTCTCAATTCGTCTGTATGGTTTTTTTTGTGTATGTTACGCGATTACTCCGTCAACTGTGATCGGATTCGAATTATTCTTATTTTAATGGGTAGGGTACGTTTTCGAGGATGTCCCATTGTTATTTTAACGAATTCGGCTGAGCCGTTTTTAATATATCAACATTTGTATTACGATGCATTTACTTATCTCGACGATTTACTACTTACTAGTACTACTGGCATAGATTAGATAGTAGTTACTACGTCTACTGGCTACTTTGACTAGCGCGACGTTTGAAATCGGTTCTTTTAGTTTTTTAAACGATCTTAAACTATCGTTGATATAAATAATAAACTAATATAGACATCAAAGTAGGTTTGCATCAAAAGCACAGAATACTATTTCAAAATCCAGTTAGTGAGTGTAGTGGATTTTTTAATGAAGAAGATTAATTGTGCCCGACAAACATTTCTATTTATGGTTGCACAGAAATACTACAATTTTTTTTTTTTTTCATTAAAGCTTGCAATGCAATAAGCAATGTGGGTTGCAGATTACTAGTAGTGTAGACTAAGCTAAATATGCTTGTGTCTGGAGTGAGTTCACGTCAATAGTGCAAGGGGTGGAGATCGAACTCACTACCTTTAGATTGCCAGGCCAAAGCCTTAAGCTCTTCTAAAATAGTAAAAGTTGCATAGTATTTTCAACCTAATTAATCTTGTTTTAAATTTGTTTCAGTGGCGGTACGCGACCACAGCAGAAAGAATAGCAACAGCTTGCGGAGTCCTGCTGTCATGGATATGTTCAGCTGGAGTCATATCAGCTGTTGTCATTTATGGAGAACTAACCTCACTGTTCGTGTTAAGACATAGTGCTAAGGAAACCACGCCTCACGCACATATTCTGCGATTATTCGGCGGTGGTGAACTTCTGTAAGTATTATTTTAAGCTAAACTTCTTTAGGCGCACTGAAGTAAAAATGCAACGGATGTGACTGTGACCTAGCGTCACGGCCCGACGGCAACGGAACGGAAGTGACGTACACGTCATCTTATATTTTATATTTATAAACGCCCTCTATTGTAGAACGGCGTAACTACGAAGACGTATTCGCTATCATTCGGGCATTCGTCTCGCTAAGTTCAACAGATGGAGTTGTACAAAATAGTAATTAGTTATGTTGATAAATAAATTGAATGAACTTAATACTTTGAATTCCCACTCTGTGAACGAGGTTTCACTTTTAACGCGTAGCTTTCTACGCACCCTCTTTTTTTAGGGTTACGTACCCAAAGGGTAAAACGGGACCCTATTACTAAGACTCCGCTGTCCGTCTGTCTGTCTGTCTGTCTGTCTGTCCGTCTGTCACCAGGCTGTATCTCATGAACCGTGATAGTTAGACAGTTGAAATTTTCACAGATGGTGTATTTCTGTTGCCGCTAGAACAACAAATACTAACAACAAAATAAAGTTAAAAATTAAAGGGGGTCCCCATACAAAAAACGTGTTTTTAAACGCCATCTATCTAATTAGTTTCGGCAAAATGGCGCTAGTAAACGAGGCCCCGTCTTTCTAGATCGCGACCAAACCAAATATTCTTGGTAATATCAATATCAAATATATGAGGTTGAAACTCTGTTATGTTTCGTATTGTACGGAACCCTCCCTAAGTGTGCGATAAGATACGCGATGCTGACTCGCACTTGGCCAGTTTTATTAATGTTTGATAGAAAAATACTATTTAAAGCTAAAACGTGTTTAATTAGGATATTCGCCTAAGAAAGGAAAACAATCGTCGTGAATCGTGCTAACTCTAAGAGCAGTCTGCTGGCATGTTTTCAACTACAATTTTCAACTGGTTACGATACCTCAAACCAACACACACACCACAGATAAACATATACAGACACGTCAAACTTATACTCTCTTTATATGTCGCACCCCTCTTTTTGTGTTGGGGATTAGAAAAGGTTAATTGATGTTTACAGTAGCTTTTGTTTTCGTTAGAATCTTATAAGATTTCGTCATAGATTGTGCTTATGCTTGGCTTTCTATTTCAGGCCAAAAGGAAATCGCGACGCACACATGGACGCCCTAATCCAAGACTCAGTGGCGTTTGGTATAGCATCGGTCGTCATAATGGCTATACAACTAGCCGCAGCGGCCGTCGCCGTCACCCTCGCCAATTGGGCAGCAGCTAGAATGGTAAGGCATATTTTTTGCCACCTTAATATTTTTCTAATAAGTATAAAAAATAATTAAGTAAACATTTTTTTTAATGTTAAACTGTTTTATTGAAATAACAATAATAATGATGTATAGGTATATAATGACTTCATTGAGATAAGTCTTACAGGCAGACTGAATTATTATAAAGATCTAAATGAAATTTTAAACGATAATGAGAGGTTCTCCTAAACGCAAATTGCTATTTACCTATATCTATTTTACAAACCGATAACTGAGTAGTTGATTAAAACAATACAGCGCAATTAACTAGCATGTGAATTAAAGCCAATGATTTTTCTCTAAAATAAATTAAGTAAGTACTTCTTCATTTTTCGGATCTTTCGGATCATTGGACATCTTTCGGATAGAGTTTTTATTTATGCTGTATAGGCAAGCGTTTGACCACTATCTCACCTGATGTTAAGTGACAATGCGGTCGACGATGTAGCACGCTTACCTAGTAAATACCTGTTCACTCGCGATAATTATTAATATTAATATTAATACAACAAGGGCTGAAGATTCATTATATTTCTACTTTCAGGTGACACGGCTAAGATTACGGCTGCTCCGATCTGTGATAAGTCAGGAGATTGCGTTTTTTGACACCAACACAACATTAAATTTCGCGTCCACGCTCACTGAGTAAGTATATATCGGTCCCAGATTAAATAGATGAGAATGTCTACCATATCAACCCTTATAGTAATAATATAAAATATATATATAAATTTTATAGTAAAAGTATATATATTAATTCATACTTTGTATATTTACAGTGATATGGAGAAGCTCCGATCCGGGGTAGGCGAGCATGTAGTGATGACGTCATATCTAGCAGGAAGCGTAGTCTGTGGTGCTAGCTTAGCCCTGGCTTACGGATGGCAGCTCACATTGTGTGGACTCAGCGTCGTGCCTATAGCTGTGTTCGTTGCTACTATTGTTGCTAAGGTACAAAACGATGACTTTACAGTTAGTAAAAGAAACTTAGCATAGGCTACCCTCAACCCTTTAATGCTATGTTCAGCTAAACAATAGTCGCCAAGCAGCTCGGCTTCCGATTAGCCGTTCTGTATAGCCAAGTGGCATAACTGATGATTGACTAATGGATAAGGGAAGTAGTACGACGCAAGCTGGACTGAAATTAATACAACACATCACCCAGACTTATTGCAAGCTGATATATTTAAATTAATATAATATCTATCTAGATCTAATTCCGTTTGGTCGTTACAATCAATGCTTCCATTTAATGAGGCGTTAATTGACGTCATGCTTAGCTGTAGTTACCTTCCTAGACTTACTTGGCTCGCGTTCAGGTAACTGTTTAATCTTTAACTCCTGTATATGTTTTGCAGTATCAAACGGAATGTTCATCGCGTGAAGTGACAGCGTACAGTGTAGCGGGCCGGGTAGTGGAGGAAGCTTTGGCGGCTATAAGGACGGTGCGAGCTTACGCAGGAGAAGAGGTTGAAGTCAAACGGTATGTGTATTTAATGCTATCTTCTCACTATACAGCACGGCCTTATCTCGCTTATCAAGACCTGCCTCGGTAGTCTTTCTTGACGTACGTAAATAAAAATGTTGATGCAGCTGGAGGTACAGCTGTCTTTCAGTACGTCGTTCATTTCAACCCTTCCAATGATAGCAAGTATTGGTTTGGTATTGTATTGGTATTGGCTATGTAGAGATGCGTTGGAGGCCAAGAGGACATGTTATAGATACAATGGACGTTTTAAATGTATGTAATAAAGTTTAATTTCCAATTAGTTTTTTGAGGGCCCAGTAGTGTAGTAGGAGATTAGTCGGCTTTGACGCCAACAAAGGTTCCAGAGGTTTCCGTTCGCAACCGAGTTTAATCCACGCCGTGCATCAATAGATATTTCTTATGTGCGCGTTTCAGTGTCCTTCCGGTGAAGGGACAAAAAAAAGGAAAACATCGTTGAGAAACCCCTAACCCCCGCATGGTGGTAGGCCTCTATCTATTGTCTGCGTGGCCAACTACCACCCACAAGTAAGAAAATCCGTCGCCAAGCATCTAATCTGTGAGAGCCAGTTCCCATGCTAGGCCTGACGAGCTACCATCCTCGGCCTCATCACTTACCAACAAACAATTGTGAGACAGTAGTCAAACACTAGCATATATGATATTTAAAAAAGGTGCATAAAACCTTATACCTCGCTACCCATTAGGCAAACGTCTATCTTATCTGTCCTTGGTGCTGGCGGTGCAAGACTATCGGCTCTTGATGATGATAATGTTGATGAACAATGGTGATTATTGTTGAATATTTGTTACAGATACACAAGCGCGTTGGGCGGTGCGTCACGTGCGGTCCGAGCCCGAGGACTCTGGGCGGGGACTGGTGCTGGGCTGGGCTGGCTCCTCACCTACAGTCTGAACGCGATCGTATTCGCGTACGGCGCAGCACTCATCGTCAGAGACATGGAATCCCCGTTAGACACGCAGCAATACCACCCCGGGATTATGGTCACTGTAAGTACTGAGCACACTTTCTTTTTGAATCGGAGAAGCAATTGACTGGAAGGAAATGGAATGGACGACGGCAGTGAAATGAGCCGCTTGACTTTAGTTCCATCCACTCTTGGCCGTCACCGGTGCGGCTTAAAAAGTTTTCTATGTAAAACATAGACAAATGTACCTTCCAAATTTTAAGTCTCTACGACCAGTGATTTAAGCTGTGCATCGTCAGTATATACCTAGGAAGATGGATTGTGATCCATCGTCCTGGTATATATTAAGTTACTTTTTTCTTTGGTGCGTTGTCTTTAAGTCAGTCACTAATTATATTAGAGTAGATATAATATGATGCTATTCTTTGGGTTAGATATAACATATAATTAACGCTTTACACATACTAATGCTTTTATATAAAGGTACGGACACACCGCAGCGTCCTGCGTGCGCGATCTAGGCGGCGATCAGATAGCGCAGTAGTATTTGTA
Organism: Cabera pusaria; assembly: GCA_954871355.1. NCBI lineage: Eukaryota > Metazoa > Arthropoda > Insecta > Lepidoptera > Geometridae > Cabera > Cabera pusaria. The sequence goes on along the minus strand of OX940900.1, from coordinate 2,920,641 downwards.
CCGACTGGTTAACACCAAACGCGATCAGAACACAATTGAAAAGTACTGAGATCGCGCCTGCAGATCGCAGGACGCCGCGGTATGGCCGTACCTTAGTAAAATAAGTATAATAAATAAAGAAATATGATGTTAAAATATTAAATATTGTTCCAGGTCCTTTTCTGCTCATTTATGGCAGCTCAGAACATCACCATGTGCCACCCTCATCTAGAGATATTCTCATCAGCACGTGGCGCTGCCAAGTCCTTGTTCAAGTTATTAGAGAGGAAATCAAACATAGACGCCCTTGAAGAGACTGGTGTTAAGCCAGAGGCCTTTAAAGGCGATATTGTGTTCGACAACGTGCATTTCAGCTACCCTTCTAGAGCCGATGTCAAGGTAAGAACATTTTAAACTAATTTCAAAGGGTCAAGTGGCATAATAGGTACCATAATTAAGTAGACTTCCATGCCGCGCTAGTCAGTTCAAGTAGCAATTTTGAGACGTTTATCGTCATATCTCTAGCGATACTTATTAGATTTGGATAAAATGTAAATGGAACTACCACGGAAATGAACCCTTCCTATGAAAAAAAGAATCATTCTGATCGGTTCACAATTGGCGGAATAATCGGGGAACAAATATACAAAAAAGCAGACGAATTGAGAACGTCTTCCTATGTATTTGGAAGTGGGCTGAAAAGGTTATCAAAGTCAAAAGTCTTCCCAAGCTTAGATGCTGCAGTTAATGCAACAACGTGCTAGTTAATTAAGGCCTATTATAGTAATCATGACTTGCTCAATAATATTTAACTAACTAAGAAATAAATTGTATTGACAGCTTGTAATTCTACCTTTCCTTTCACTAATACATAGAACAATACCGATTTGCTACAGGTACTTCGCGGTCTAACTCTTCGAGTGAAGGCAGGAGAAACTGTGGCGTTAGTAGGCGGGTCTGGATGCGGCAAGTCCACAGCACTGCAGCTGTTACAGAGGATGTACTCCGCTGATGCTGGCAATATCTCCGTGGATGGACACCGGCTGTCCGAGCTACATCTACATCATTATAGAGCTAGCATAGGTATGAATGAGTGAAGCCTGGTGACGGTGGTAAAAGCGACATTTGATGTATCTACCTACTCAGTACATGAGACGTGGAGGGAAAAGTAAACAAAGACTATCAAAGCTTGCTGCTTTAAAAAAAGTACATTAAGTATTAAAGTTATGGCTACATGTGTACGAAATAGATATATGTACCACTAGATTTATTTATTTATATGTAAATCTGATACACTAGCGTTTGAATCTCGCCCGGTAGTAAAGATGATGTGGTCGAAGATAATGAACACACTGGGCCTAAAATGGTCTACAGATATCTGTCTTCTGTATAAGGCCGAGGATCACCCACATCTGTTAAGATGTATAAATGTGTCGTAAACATTAATTAGGAAGTAGTCACACCTCCGTAAACTACACAGCCCTTTTCATGGGTTTTCTTCGACAGTCTTTTCTTGTTGTCTTTTTTTCTCTTTTCTTTTTCCACGTGTTCCGGTGGCCTCAGTTAACATTTGAATATCAATCAAATTACGAGAAATACGAGTACCTACTGTTATTACGCCTAGTACATTCAAAAATATTTTTTTCAGGCGTGGTGGGCCAAGAGCCAGTACTGTTTAGTGGCACGATCCGCGACAACATTACTCTAGGAGCTGGTGACGTCACGGAGGAAGAAATCATTGCTGCAGCTAAAACTGCGCACGCACATCAATTCATTACTAAGCTGGTTAATGTGAGTGAGATCATTTGAACTATACCATAATTATTCTGTGACTATACCTTTGCTACCTAGAAACAGAAGCGTAATCATAATCAAAATTAAAGCAAGAATTATTCCCGACAACAGTATTACTTAGCTAGGTACTAGCAAATTTATTTTTTTTAAATAAATTGTGGTGTGTCGTCGCTTCAGTACAGTCCGGCAAGTATAACTTGGCGTGCCTGTGCGCCACTGTGCTTTTACTTTGTTCTTTGATAACAGTTTCTCTTAAACCACTTTTAATTACTTTTGGCATTATTGAACTATTTTAATGTAGCAAATTTATCAACAATAATGTCGCGGTAATCTCTCAAACGTCAAACTCACAGTTTCAATTAAAAAAATTAGTTCCAAAAACCACCACCGCCAAGTTATACTTGTGGCACTGTATGTTGCTATATCAACTGTCCAGACCCTAATATACCTACCGTCTACCATTTTTAGACTAGCACAATTCCATTATTATCTAGTTGTCTTTTTATGAGATTGAACCATTTAAAAGGGCAGAAAGTAGGAGCCAGGGAGGTGCGGCTGAGCTGACTATAAAAACTTATTTACCGCACTGGCGCGATGACACTAAACTGGGTCTTGGTCTCCGACAATAAGATTGCCATTGCTCCCTAGATTGCGCGACCTCGTGCCAATCGGACACCTGAAGTTGGTTCAGATGTCTTTGGACTTCATCTGACCAACGGTATCTAGGGCGTCCGACTGGGCGGCGGCATCTTGTTCGCCCCAAGTAAGCTTGTTACACGGCTCGATTTTCTACCATCCGTGCGAGATGTCCCAGCCATCGGAGCCTGTGTTCTTTAGTTTCACCGATATTGCTTGGTTCACTAAACAGCTTTTCCAGTTATTTAATTTGACATCGATTCTAAAAGTTTTATAATGTCGCACATGTTTTCTCAGAAGGTCTATCTATTAGAATGTACCAAAAATATAAATATTGTACTTATATTGAATGCCCGATGTGGGTAGACTGACATTATATTGAATGCCCGATGTGGGTAGACTGACATTATATTGAATGCCCGATGTGGGTAGACTGACATTATATTGAATGCCCGATGTGGGTAGACTGACATTATATTGAATGCCCGATGTGGGTAGACTGACATTATATTGAATGCCCGATGTGGGTAGACTGACATTATATTGAATGCCCGATGTGGGTAGACTGACATTATATTGAATGCCCGATGTGGGTAGACTGACATTATATTGAATGCCCGATGTGGGTAGACTGACATTATATTGAATGCCCGATGTGGGTAGACTGACATTATATTGAATGCCCGATGTGGGTAGACTGACATTATATTGAATGCCCGATGTGGGTAGACTGACATTACCAACAACTGCATTTTGACCATCATCATTATTATACAGTCAGCATCAATAAATCTTTTCTGATTCTGATACTTTATTCGTCCTTATCTTTATCGTTTAATAGGATAAGGACTTTAAAATAGAAATTTACAAACCTTTTTCATGGTTGTCTGGAAGAGATCGCTTTGAGCGATAAGACCGCCCATTGTCACTGCCATTTAAAATATGTGTTTCTAGTACTAAGCATTTTTCTTTCTGTAACTGGTGATCAATACAGTGTTTATCTATCTTATCTATCTATCTATTTCAACTTGAGTAATAATATAGGATGTAGAGCAGAAAGAATAAGATTTAATAATGTTATAGGGTTACGACACGTCGTTAGGAGAGCGTGGAGCGCAGTTATCAGGTGGGCAGAAGCAAAGACTGGCGATAGCACGAGCAGTGCTGCGACGTCCTGCCATTCTGTTACTTGATGAGCCTACGTCTGCTCTCGATCCTGCTGCTGAAAGACTGGTAAGACAATAACGGATCAGTAGGCGAATAAATGAACGAACATTGAGATCTAAAGATCTACTTAAGAGTAGTCACACCACAGTCACAGTCACAGTCAGAACACACACATGTCGTTCTTAGAATGAAACCATTTCAGCTTAATTTTTTGGCTTGAAGTTTTAGAGTAGATTTATTAGTACATTTTTGCTTAAGTGTTAGTCTTAGAATGAAATCATTGTGGCTTCATTTTTTACTCGAATTGGATTTTCGCTTGGTTATACCTCTTCGAGCATTTACCAATGGTTGTTACCAATGCCAAAGTTACCAATGCCAGCAGAGGGGTACGCCTTGCGTTAACATCTGTTAACGCAAGGCGTACCCCTCTGCTGGCCATATGGCCAATTGAGCGTGCGTGATACCTAGATCTATAATCTATAATACTGGCCTGAATCACTCAAAAAGACAGTCAAGAACTGGTATTAGAAACACGAAATGTTACCTCGTTACAACGTTAGTTTACTGAATATCCCTTTCACTTTCAGGTGCAAGCAGCTCTAGACGCCGCGAGCAAAGGACGCACTACGCTTGTTGTCTCTCACAGGTAAATTGTGCTTTAGACAAATATATGTTATACTTTATCTAAGCCCAAGTTTGGTCTTTAAAAAAGCGACAATAGCCCAATGGCTAAGGCGTCGGTCTGGCGATCGAGAGGTCGTGAGTTCGATCCCCACCCATTGCACTATTGACGTGAAACCACTCCAGACATAAGCATATTTAGCTTAGGAGGATTGGAGGGGTTAACAAGACTAGATACCTGCTAGTAATGTGCAACCCACATTGCTAGTAAGCTTTAATAAAAAATAAAAAATGTATACGGGCCTTAGTATAGTAATTGTAAGCGTATACATTTCCAGGTTATCAACGATAGTAAATGCCAATCGCATCGTGTACATAGAACGCGGCACGGTGCAAGAACAAGGTTCACACGAAGAACTCCTGGCGAATAGAGGACTCTACTGGCGACTTGTACAGGATGACATCACTACCAAGTTAGTTTCCTTTTTAACTGACTTTACAATAATTTAGATAGATTAAAACCTAAAAACCGAATTGACCGCCGCTCCAGCCAGTGTCAATAGCAAGTTTAAAATGTTTATTGCCATATCTCTTGAGGTACGTATCAGATTTTGATAAAATTTAAGTCGAACTTCCTCAAAGATGAACGCGACCAATGAAAAAAGGAATCGTTTAAATGGGTTCTCAATTGGTGGAGTAATCGCGTAACAAACATATAAAAAAACATACAGATGGATTGAGAAACTCCTTCTTTTTCAATTCGCCTTTATTTTTGGTTTATATAACTTTTTTTTTATTATAGATACAAAAAAATAAATAAAAGACATACAGAATTGAGAACCTCATTCTTTTTGGAAGTTGGTTGTAAATGAGAGCAGATTTGTTCCATTAAAGTTGCAAAAGATTTTTGATTATCAGAAATGGCCCGCTTGTCCTTACAAGGCACTCCCATATAATCTGTCATCGATGCGATTGATGACATGTAACATATTTGATTGATCCAAGAATTGGGGATATAAACACTCAGAGCACTGAGTAGGTAGGTACTTTAAATTGTACCTACTTACAGTAATTACGAATTTCGTACTGACAATAATTATGATTGACGCATGGCTGAAACAATTTGACTATTGGAAAAGCTGTGACTAAAAATTAAAATAAAAGCTACAAATAAAAAATAACCTACTAAATAATTCATACCTACTAATAGTACCTACTTAATTATTTTATTCGACGTAACGATACCCCCAACAATATATACGTAGTAAACCTTTTCGTTATTTCATTAGCAGCTGGTTATTACTACTAGTCAAATAATGTTTTGTAAGAATGAAACTCCCTATTCAAAATGTCTAACAATTTGTTTTGTAAGAATGAAACTCCCTAATCAAAATGTCTAACAATTTGTTTTGTAAGAATGAAACTCCCTAATCAAAATGTCTAACAATTTGTTTTGTAAGAAAGAAACTCCCTAATCAAAATGTCTAACAATTTGTTTTGTAAGAATGAAACTCCCTAATCAAAATGTCTAACAATTTGTTTTGTAAGAATGAAACTCCCTAATCAAAATGTCTAACAATTTGTTTTGTAAGAATGAAACTCCCTAATCAAAATGTCTAACAATTTGTTTTGTAAGAATGAAACTCCCTAATCAAAATGTCTAACAATTTGTTTTGTAAGAATGAAACTCCCTAATCAAAATGTCTAACAATTTGTTTTGTAAGAATGAAACTCCCTAATCAAAATGTCTAACAATTTGTTTTCTACTTAGGAGCATAGCAGCCACGGTAACGTCGGCTGATAATGAAGACGATGATATTCCAGAACCAATTGAACATATACAGGACAACCATTTCCAACGTTCGCACAGTCGACTCTCCACCACCTTCCAAAGAGGTAAAGCTTACGACCAGAACGATGACGTGGTATTTAACTTTGATTTACTTCATTTAGCTCAGATAAACTGAATCAATCACAGCATAAAGAGACAGTTGTGCGTAGAATTCACTAACCTGTTTTGGTGTAAGTCCAAAATATTTCTTGCATGGTAGTTTAACACTATCTAGTGTCCGCATGGCCAGCTACCACTTTCAAGTTGGAAAATCAAAAGGTCAAACGCTAGCCTGTACGATATTAAAAAATGACTTTTTAATTATGCAAAAAGAAGGTATACTCGTATATACAGGTAATTATGTAAGGTAGAAGCTCTTAGAGTAACAATAAACCCAAGGTTGGGCTATCGATTTGGATCTACGCGATATATAGAGTAACGTTATTATATTTGGATGTGAGCTAATGAAATGCATTTTTTATTCTTTCCATTGTCTTTGTTTATTATCTATCCTATTTATTTCCAGCATCATTATCGGACGCAATCCGTGGCAGTCGACGGGTTGGCTCACTGTCCGCGGCTCACGTGCCAAACGCCGCGGCGCCCGACCTACCTGCTCTTGTAGCTGTGAGTTATTTATCATAAACTAGCTACACCCCGCGGCCTTACTTGCGCTTAATCCTGGTTATAAACCTTCTTCTTGAATCACTCTATCTATTGCTGCACTCTTAGTACGAGTTTTTATACCAAACTCGATATTGTATATATCAAACATTTTTTTTATGAAAAACAGTACAGCGCCTATAGTGGTTTTCACACTTCACTAAATTTAGACCAATCAGGAAGCCAGAATAAATCGAAAATTGTGTGAGGTACGTCAAAAGTGTTTACGATGAAAATTGGTCCAGACCGTAAAGGGAAAATTAAATAGAGAGAACATTAGCGTATGTGAATGCAACAGCTATAGAGATATAACCCGACTAAAATGATGAACACGTGATTCATATGCCAGCTACAAGATATAATGAAGAACGTAATTTGTTCGGGTCATACATGACAGCGGGTGAAAGCCAGTGGGCACAATAGAACTGGGAGCCAGAGCTGGGTCCAAGCAATAAAATCGCATATACAGAGAAGGATGAAAATCTCGCTCTCTCATACTAGTGATGGTATAGTTTTACATTTCTCATATTATTATTGTTATTTAAATGCCAGGTCCATTTAATACTCCATCCACGGTCCAGACCCATTAACTTGCAGGAAACTCTATGAGACAAGTAAAAATGATAACTTTTGTGCATGGTTAATGTGATTTCTAGTTAAAGCTTGTACTTCTTATTATTTATTCTGAGGTTAAAGTAAATAATTTGTTTTTTTTTTACCAGGATGAAGACGAACTCGAAGAAGAGGCAGTACCAAATGTATCAAGTTGGCAATTACTGCAGCTTCATCGTCCCGAGTGGCTCCTAGTTTCTATCGGAGGCCTGGCCTCCTTTACAGTGGGGGCCACAATGCCAGCTTTCGCTTACCTCTTCTCCAAGCTGTATGGAGTAAGTGTTTCACCTTAATGGGAGGGGATTGGGGAAACCCACTAGGGTCAGTAATGTTTATCTATTCTCTTAACTGTAATTATAGACCTTAATACTTGAGCATTTATGGTTGGATAAACCTCATTCAGGAATTATAAATAGGTATTTGATTTCAGAGTGATTTCTAAATATAACTTGGCTTGATAACGTGATGTCATCAATCAGTATCATCAAGTTCTATCCCGGCATAATATTCGGCAATTCCCTCCATCTTAGATATTACATTGTTACAGTATGCATCTGAGATCGTGAACAACTGATTGTCTATCTCACATAAAAATATTACATAACAATCTCTCTCTCTCTCTATTTGTCTATCGTGTCAATGTTCTTACTATGATTACAATGAAATATTGTGCCCAAAACCGTGACTTTTTTATTGTTGGACCTCTTTTTATGTTAAAAGGCTACTGGACAAGCACGACGCTCGCTTGATGGTAAACGACGACGTCTACCTATGTTAAGTCTCACATGCCTTGCAATTTCACTAGACACATTGCCATTCCAACCAAAAAAGCATTCCTATTTCACTGCTGAATTAATTGGGAAAGTGGTGGTACCGTCCCAGGCGGACTAGCAAAAGTCCTACCACAACAAGCTCCCTTCTAATCACACACTAATATCAGCATTAATCAACAGATGTTCTCCTGGTCGGATGCAGAGGCCATCCTCACCGCGTCTCGTCAGTACGCCGCGTTGTTTGCTGTGGTGGCGGCTCTGTGTGGCCTCGTCACCTTCCTTCAGACGTGGCTGTTCAACCGAGCCGGGGCGAGACTTACTGATCGACTGCGGGAGATGTGCTTCAGGAATTACTTGCGGCAGGTATGTTGTTATATGATTCACGCTGCTAATAGGAATAGCGTCCGTAGAAACCTAAGTTGATCACTCGGCTAAATTAAAATCGTTTATTCCGGTCCACCCACAGAAATATAAATAACTATCTTATTATTCGTATTTTTGTGGGTCCACCCCTGAACAAACGGGCATACTTATGCGTATCCAACTACTGTTCGATCAAACTACTGTTTTTTTTATATTTTATAAGCTAGCGTTTGACCACTATCTCGCCTGATGGTAAACGATGAGGTGCTCCAATTTGGTGAACTAGCTAGGCTTTGAATACTCTGACTTCCAATGGTTGTGTGCTGCCTGATTGATCTGACCAAGCAGCTTCACATGTAATAGTAACATTTGTCTTTATCCCAGGATCAAGGATGGTTCGACGAGCCAGGAAACTCTGTGGGAGCGTTGTGTGCGAGGTTGGCTACCGACTGCGCTGCCGTACAGGGAGCAACTGGTAAGTTCTACAATCCTACAACTATCTTGATTTACAATACTAGTCAAAAACTTATAGGTGCATACTACATGATATTCTTCTTAAGTCTTAAGTCACTATGTCACCTAGCGCTGTCGGTAATTTAAGTAATAAAATGTAAGATTATAAAATGCTAATCCCCTTTTGGCTGTAAATGTAACCTATGTAAACCTATTTTTCTATATTTTTCTAAGAGCTGTCGGATTATTTAAAGAAATAAATAAAATAAAATAAATAAAATAAATTCTTCATAGTGCTACAGGGATCACGATCTCGCTCTGATAAAAAATTACGATCTTAGTAGTCTAATATTGCATGATCTGACTGCAAAGCGTGCTTCCTATGAAATCATTAATGTCGATATCTATGGTGGTGCACAAATTGTTTCGGCTTCATCCAAAAGCGCGAAAATGTGCGACGCGACGGTGACAGTCCTATACTCATCATAATTTGAGATGGACGCGAGTTCTTATTATAAACTTATGAGTACGAAACGCTCGCGCTCGCCGCTTCAGGCGCAACGCGACGGTGACAGTCCTATACTCATCATAATTTGAGATGGACGCGAGTTCTTATTATAAACTTATGAGTACGAAACGCTCGCGCTCGCCGCTTCAGGCGCAACGCGACGGTGACAGTCCTATACTCATCATAATTTGAGATGGACGCGAGTTCTTATTATAAACTTATGAGTACGAAACGCTCGCGCTCGCCGCTTCAGGCGCAACGCGACGGTGACAGTCCTATACTCATCATAATTTGAGATGGACGCGAGTTCTTAATATAAAAGTAATGTGGTAATTTACAGGCACTCGTCTAGGCACGGTGCTGCAGGGCGTCAGCACGATGGTGCTGGGAGTGGGGCTGGCCATGGTGTTCTCGTGGAAGATGACCCTCGTCAGCTTGCTCAGTGTGCCTTGTGTGAGTCATCTATCTTGATATTAAATAATTATTTAAGATCGCTTAAAAAAATTAAAAAAACTTTTCATAAACTTATTGTTTTCTTTTATCATTTAGGTAGATATTGTCAATTTCCATATATATACTTTTATTTAAGTATTTATTTATTTCCTTTAAAAACATATTTACATACATATACTATATATATATAATTTGATAAATCACCATACACCGCCATATCACGTTAGTTGTTTCTCCATCAGAAGGTTGTCTGGAAGAGATCGCTCTGAGCGATAAGACCGCCTATTGTTACACTATTGTAATAAAGTGTTTTCTATTCTATTCTACTTCAAATGCCGCGCTAGTAAAAAAGTAATTTTCCAAATCGGTCCAGGAGTTTGAGTAATCTGGGAACATATTATATATTTGCTTTTGACAAATTTAGAGACTCCTCCTTTTTATATGTTAGTTAAAAATGGTGTCTAACCTGACCCGTAGTCTATATAAATCGTAGACTGCGTAGACAGGAGTATAAATAAGCGTTTTCTATCAACGGTTCATCGCAAGTTTCAAATAGAGGAAAATGTCTTATTTCATCGTATAGGTCACGGTATAATAGGCTAGGTTATGACCACTACCACTATTTCACGGTAAGTGATTATGCGGTTGAGGATGGTAGCACGCTAGGCCTAGAATGGGATTTGAACTTAGTTACATATTCCTCTACTCAACGGCTGAAACTTTCAGGGAAGCTCGCAACTCCATGATAATGCATTTTAAATGAATTTACTAATTTTTAATTCCGACCTAATCTCAAAAAAAACATAATTAACAATTTATGCATCCAAAATACGATTAATAAATACATTTCTCGAGAAATCGAGATAGAGAAAACATAACACGTAAAACGTGGTTTTTAGAATAATTTTTAATATACATTTATTTCTTGCTATGCAGGTGCTCTGCAATCTCGCCTAAGAAAATAAAGTTTAGTTTCGACACTAGTATTCACCTTATAACTTAACAATAACCTATCAGGTGATGGGCGGCATCTATCTCGAAGGCTACGTGAACAAGCGCACTGAAGTGAAGGAGAGGCGCGCACTAGAACGAGCCTCACGAGTCGCCACCGAGGCTGTGATGAATGTACGCACGGTGCAGAGCTTGGGTAAGTCAAACATACCTCTATCCTTAGGCTGACTACTGACAACCCACCAAAACTGAGCGAGGTAAATGAACGAACTGACTCGTTAGTTGGATGCAAATTGGCTCAGAGATCTCGGTGATATTCTCGTCTTTAATCAGTCATCAATAAGCAAATATTGTATTATTATATATATTTCTTTGAGTGTTACTACAACGCAAAATTTCACTGTACCGATGGAACTCGAACCTGCGCCTTCCGAGGAACATGTCCAACTGTACCAATTCAGGTATTACAGTACATTACAGTATTTGGTACAGCGTCTGGGCTGGGCATTGTTCCCGGGAGTACGCCGCAGCCCGGAAGAAGTGTTTGGGAATGTGCCTGTTCTCTCAGGAGATGCCTGCTCTCTCAGGCCTTGTATCACTGCCACCACGATTTCATGTTAGATCGTATCGTCACTTGGCGTCGGGTAAGACAGTGGCGGATGCTTCTCTGTACATACCTAACTGCAATTCAAAAATGTTACCTAAGTATACCAAAAAGAATCTTCTTAGGCAACCGTTAGTGAACCAACCTTATCTAATAAGTACGCTAATTCAGCTATCGTTACAACTGCATAGGTAGGTTTATCTACCAACGTGTGATGCGTTTTCACGAAGTTTTTATATAGATCAACCTTCAAAGTTGATAGGTACTTAATGTTAGACAAGGCACCTGAAAACTTCAGTAAAATAAGACATAGGAGACTTTTTTAACGCAGCTAAAGCCACGGGGTGCAACTAGGTAATATGATTTTTACATTTCCCCAGGCGTGGAAACAACAATCCTGTCCCGCTACGAGGCAGCCCTAAAATCAGCGGCGTCAGAAGTAGGCGGCACGATGCGTGTGCGTGGCTTCGTGTACGGACTGTGTCTGTGTGCACCCACGTTAGGATATGCCATCTCACTCGCCTACGGAGGGTACTTGATCGCTAGAGAGGATCTGCAGTACGAGTACGCTATCTTGTAAGTACCTTCTCTGTAATCTCTATAGAAACCTAAAACTCTTCTTGTAGACACAACAATACTCTCCCGCTACGAGCGGCAACGCGTGGCTTAATGTACCAACGGACTGTGTCTGCGTGCGTCCACGTTAGGATATGATGTGTCACTCGCGTACGGCGCGGGTACCACTTTGCTAAGGAAGATCTACAGCACGAGTATGCTATCTTGTAAGTTCAATAACAGCTGAAATAGATGCGCAGAATTCTCTTTATTTATACAACAATACTTTCCCGCTACGAGGCAGCGTATTGCAAAATTAGGCTTTAACAATTAGGCTGTAGGATACTTTTTAACGCGGGCGAAGCCGTGGGGCACAGCAAGTGATGTATAAAACTATTTGTCCTACCTCTAGTCTTCATAGTGTAGTACTTACCTGCCTGCGCCATTTTGCTGCCACTCGTATTAGGCCCTTCTTGGAACATCGCTTGTCAACTACAAAAGAGACATAGGACTAGAGTAAGTAGGCATTAATTTATTTCACATTATACTTTTACTTACGATTGGTAACACGCAATCCAACGCGACGTCCGCCAAGAAGGCCAACAGATCTCTGATACCAGCACAGGTCTCCCACATAGAGAGACATATGTATAAAACACTTATTTACAAGTATATTGAGTGATATATGTACGTTCCAGAGTATCAGAAGCACTGATCTACGGTGCGTGGATGTTGGCGGAAGCGTTATCCTTTGCTCCGAGCTTCGCGGCTGCACGTCGTTCCGGCGCTCGAATCATCTCTGTGCTCGCCGTCGAACCTCGGATCAAGACTGAGCCCACTGCTGTTGACAACCCCAACTGGGTATGTATTCCACTAAGCAACTGGCCTTTTACAATATTGGGTAACAATACCAGCATAACCCTTGATGATAAGCAAAAACGTCTGCATACAGATTTTTCTAATATCTTTGCTTGTCACAGCACTGTGCCCTTTTTATACCATTATCTTGATCTTTCCCTTGATGTATAAACTGGAGGCTTTTAAAAAGGTTATCCATAAATTCCTTAAAGTTGGAAGGAAACGCTTCATCCGCCCCCAAATGTTCATAAGCGACGATGATCGCTGCTAATATCGGGCGGGCCGTCGCGTCAGCTTCTTTGCCAAATGAATATATATGCATATCCATATAATTCACATTCACACAATAAAACATTGATGAAATCGGCGCATGCGTACAAGGAGCGTAACGGGACAATGTCCCGTTTCGGACAACGGGACATTTTTCGTGCATGCAGTCGACGTTCATCGATTTATTAGACGTTGTCACGTCAAGACATAAAAGAAGATTCGCCTTTAAATTTCACTACTAAATATCTATCGAAACTGTGTCTAACCAAAAGATATAGATAGTTTAATAGGCGTAGTGTAGCGGGTACTCTTCAGTCCTTTCTTATCCTACGTAACGATATAAACAAAACACCTCATAATTTATATTGCATATATTTTCTTCCTCAGAGTGCATCAGGCGAGGTATCCTTCAAAGACTTAGAGTTCAGCTACCCGAGCCGTGCCAACGTGCCCGTGCTCCGAGGTCTGACGTTACAAGCTCCGGCCGGACGCACACTGGCTCTGGTCGGACACAGCGGTTGCGGCAAGTCTACACTAATGCATCTCATCATGAGGAGCTATGACCCCAGTGCGGGCACTGTTGTAAGTATATTGAGTACCTATAATCTTCCGCTGTTCAACTAGTTACGAGGTTGGTATTACCAGGGGCCTTATTCAGTATGACCATTTTAAAGTCTTACCGTGCCGTGTTACGTTTTCTCCGCGTTATGGTATTCTCTATGCCAATTAAAACGCGGTAGGGTAAGGTTATTGAACGCGTTTTGAGCTGTCAAAATATCGTGACATATGAGGACGTGTAACGCGCGCGTTTTGTATAATTTTCCTATCGTGTGGCATACAGAATACAATTTTTCAATAACGTAACGTGGCGTGTTAAGGAACGCGTTATCTCATTGGTCATACTGAATAAGGCCCCAGTTGTACCATCGTAGGTACTAGTCGGAGCTTCTTAGAGACATGTCTACCTCTATCAGTCTATCATCATCATAAACAGACTGTATAAATCTAATGCTGGATATAGGGCTCCCCCAAGACGCCACAGAGCTCGATTTTAAGCTCTTTTTTTTTCAATCACTGCCCACTGTTCTGCGTATGTCGTACCTTTACCTTCCCGCTAGACAAAATCCATATTTCTGTTTCCATTCACGCTAACACAAGTTCAAAATGTACGGAATGACATTTGTTTCCGTATCAAAGATGTCATTCCCATACATTTTGAACTTGCGTTAGCGAAAGAAACAGGAAATTGGATTTTGTCTAGGGGCCCTGGTCACAAGGGCGTCTTACGCTTTGCTTGCGATCTCCACTCTAGACCCAACCTCTACCTTTCTCCACTAATTCTAAAGTTGAGATACAGTATTCCGCAGGTATATATTCCTCAAATTCAAATTCTTGCTTCATTACAGCTAAATGCATCACATCACAATTGTTACAGATACTCGACGGGCGAGACATAAAGTCCGGTCTAACTCTACCACAGTTACGAGGTTCTCTAGGCCTGGTGCAGCAGGAGCCGGTGTTATTCTCACGCACTATTCGCGAGAACATCGCCTACGGAGACAATTCTCGCGAGGTACCTCTTGACGAGATCATCGACGCGGCGAAACAGGCTAATGTGCATTCTTTCGTCGCTTCACTGCCTTTGGTGAGTGCTTTTTTTTTGTTACGTAGGTACGTTAAAATAGTTAGTTACCTACTTATTTAAAGTATCAAATTACTCAAATCTTGCATCGTTCTTTTGGAAATGGAAAACGCAGGACCTTAGGAAATACACTCGTCTGAACATTCATCCAAATCAAAAAACGCTAGTAGTTACCTATCTTTTAGAAGCCTTGCCTTTAGAATTAGCGCCATATTATAATACCACACTTCACGTAATAAATAGATAGGCACAGAATAGGGTTATCATTGAGATTGTTTTCTCTTATTGGCTAGCGTTTGACCACTATCTCGCATGTAGTAGTGCAGTGGTGATGCAGTCGAAGATGGTGAACTCGCTAGGCCTAGAATACTCTGACTCTCAAGAGCTGTGCTGCTGGAACGACATAAGACTAAGGCGGCAGATTTTCTCCTTGATGGTAGAAAGCTACGTTTTGGTAGCATATCAGGCGGAACATCCATACAATATGCTCCTGCCAACCCTGGAATTCTTAAAATATAATTATTTATTTCTACCCTCAGGGCTATGAGACAATAGTAGGCAGTACAAGCGGCGCAGCACTTTCTGGTGGACAGAAACAGCGTGTCGCGATCGCGCGAGCGCTTGTGCGGGACCCGAGAGTGCTACTGTTGGATGAGGCTACTTCTGCGCTAGATGCTAACAGTGAAAAGGTAATAATTCCCCTTTACTATATCAGCCCCCTGATTTTCAATCATTCAAAAACCTACTCGGATTCGGAAGCTTCATTTATAATTTTGAATATTTATAAATCCGTGAGCTATTTTGTCGCCGAAACCAGTTAGAATCACAGATTTTCAAAAGTAACCGATCGGAGTATTGTGAATTGCAAAGATCCAAGTCGAAGTAAAGGCAGTTTCTGATTGAGAATAACCCTGCCGGTGTCTGTTCTTATCTGGGTCAGTAACTTAACTGACTCGCGCGGTATGGAAGTCGGTTGTTTGAGTTTTAAAACTATCTTAATTACTAATGTAGCAATTTTCACTCAACATCAGGTGAGATCGTAAACAGGGAAAAGAATAGACCGCGGGTAGCTCCGTCTCTTTCCCACGCGAAATAGGATATACTATGGAGTTATTCCATGTAACGGAAAAGGACAAAGCTATAATATTTCCCTCTCTCAGTGCGTGCCGGTGTTTACAGGGTCAGTAACGTAGTTATCCGTTCTTAGCTTAACGAACTTTGACCTTTATTGCTATGTATCACTGGGTTCTAAATACACATAATGGTTATGTTACAATCTTCTATCTCATTAGGCCACGCTACCCAAATCTCTATAGTTTTATCCCTCTACGGGTGAGATAGTGGTCGGGTGAGATAGTGGTCAAACGCTTGCTTATCTAAAATAAACAAAAAAAATCTTTAATATTATGTTTCTTGAAGTGTTACACACTTTTGGATAGTGTTTAGCAATTTTACAAAAATATAAAGTGTGTGACACTTCAAGAGACATAATATTAGATTTAAGCAGTGCAAACATGTCTCGTCGGATTCGAAAACTGTAATGATTTCTTCCGAATGATTAACTTTCGAAATAACTAGTCATAGATCGCGCCACCAATGCATAATTGGGTTAAAAATGCAGTACACTAATTTTCGTCGTATCGATGGATCGAACTGAGACTTAGTTGGCAGAGCACCTGGACGTGTAATCCGGGGGGTGCGGGTTCAAGTCCCGTCGGTACGTTGAAATTTTCGATTGTGTTTAACAATTTAATCTTAAGTCCATCTTTTTTTATTATATTTTAATAACATTTAATCTCCATCCCCAGACGGTACAAGCAGCTCTAGAAGCAGCATCAGAAAACCGCACCACAATAATAATCGCACACCGACTGGCGACGGTGCGACACGCTCACACGATCGCAGTCATCGACCGAGGCACCGTCGTGGAGAGCGGTTCACACGACCAACTCATGCGACTCAAAGGCGCGTATTGGGAACTGTTACAGCAACAGGCTTCTATGTGATACATTAAAAGAATATTCTAGAACAATCCCATCATTGGCTTAAAGCTTAAAGACTAATTCTAGACTATGCGTAGTTCGGTCGAAGTGTAACGATTGTGAAGTGTGTATTGGGCGTTGTTGCAGCAACATGGAGTTGTGTGATACATTATAAGAATTATATATATTGTAGACATTGCGATAGTATGTTGATACGATCGAGTATCACTTTTTTGTTATTTAGTTAATTCTATTAGTTCTATTAAGTTGCGTACAGACTATGTAACACATGTTATATGTGTACATCGTTATATAACATTGTTAAATAACATGTTTTAGATAATGTGGACACGAAATGTTATAAAACATGTTATAATAACATATTATTAAAATATACAACAATGTTATATTAGTCATATATACTCACTAGCTCTGAAGAAAGGTTATATAACACTGTTATTCTAATGTGTACAGTATTGTTTAATGTTGAAATGTTGAATAACAAGGTTAGATAATGTGGAGGTGTTATAAAACACAAGTTATGTAACATGTTAGTTAGTCTGTACGCACCTTTAGTTAGACCTACACTTATATAACTATAAACCTTTGAAAATCCTATTTCTGGAGAGAGTAACATTATCTTTTACGGTCAATTGTATTTGCTTATTTGATTAAGGAATGTACAGTGAGACAGTGCCAGTCTACGCGGAATTATCGAATTCATCTGAAATTAGATAGACGGAAAGAAAATAAATTAAACGTACTCATCATTATCAGAAGCCTATCTCTGTCCACTACTGGATATAGGTCTCACATATGGCACGCCACTGAGTTTAACTTAATGTGCTGTAATTCAAAGTATCGCTTGATGTCACAGATTCTAAAAGGGGAGAACACAAAACTCGGAACTACTTTTTCTCTCCGGTTTTATTTTGGATGCCGATGTAATGTGAATAACAAGGCATTTAGTGAGTCAGATAGTTTAGCATTTAAAAAGTTCCCCAGGCACATAAGTAGGTGACATTGGCGCCCAACGTGGGGCCGGGAGCCGGTTTCTGGAAAATACGCCGCTCCGGCATAGTGGGAATGTAGCCTTAGAGACGTGTACTGAGACTTGTTGCAGCAACAAGCTTTATGGACTTATATCAATATAATTTGGGCCTGACTTATAACAGTCCCTAAACTCTTCTCTAAGTAATAGCACTAAGTAATAGCACTATGCATTAGGTTATTGAGTGCCACGTTACTCTTAATAGATGTAGTGACAAAACATTCTTGCCGACTTTATCTCGAATAGCTAGGTTTGAGTAATAAGTAGGTACATATAAAAACGAGAGAATTTGAAATTGTGTTCAGAAATTGAGTACTACGTTTGTACTTACTCTTAATTATTTCTAAGAGGTTTAGATATAAGTAGTCAAATTAAGTTATGAGTAGGTACTTACTTTGTACTTACCTTGATGTAAATGTGAAAATAAGTAATGCACAATGTTGATTGACACTTTAGCTTAGTACAGACTGAAATAACGACGTACAGATTGAATTGAGATACTTTATGAATAGATAAATTATACTTACTGAAAAAACAATTAGAATTTTTTCAAAACAAAAATATATTTAAAAACGTACCTAACAAAAAACTTATATCTTCAACTGTAGGTACTTTGATCATAAATAAAAAACAAAAACACATCAATACTTAATACAATAAACGAGCAAAATTAACAATAAATATCGACGTCCCACATATTTAAGAGGCAACGCGGGTTTGAGGAATTTTGAAATGGAAGAAAATGTATTTTAAAGAAACTATTGCCGTCGCACAGTGCCCGAAAAACCAACAAGAGTGCGATAGGGACAGCATCTCAGTCCTATTTTACCTACAACATTTTGACTAAAATAAGGTTTCGTATTCCTGTTTTCTCCTCGAAAACTGATCGGATCAAATTATTTTTAGTACAACATTTTCGCTGTTAAGTGCATCCGTGCTCGTATCATTTTTTTTTGTCTTTAAACCCTTTCAAATTTGTCCGATAGCCGTTTAGATCAGGGCAGTAAAAGTGGTAAATTTTTAGGGTTCCGTAGCCGAATGGCAAAAAACGGAACCCTTGTAGATTCGTCATGTCTGTCTGTCTGTCCGTCCGTATGTCACAGCCATTTTATTCCGAAACTGTTAGTACTACAGAATTGAAAATTGGTAGGTAAGTAGATGTATTCTGTGAACAGCTTTCCGATTTTTATACAAAAATAAAAAATATAAAAGTTTAAGGGGGGGGCATCCCATTACATGGAACTGAAACAAACAAACAAAATTTTCTTCAAACCTATATGTGTGAGGTGTCTATGGATAGGTCTTCAAAAATGACATTGAGGTTCCTAAAATCATTTTTTCTCAAAGTCAATCATTTGAAAGATAGGCGCGTCTAAAGTGGTAAAATGTGTGTCCCCCCCTCCCCTCTAACTTTTAAAGTATGGGAGTGAAAATCTAAAAAAAATATATGGTGTAGATCTCAATAAAAACTAACAACGAAAATTGGTTTAAACGAGATACAGTCAGCGGTTTTAGAGATATAGCGGCCGCAAAGATAACTTTGTTTGTCATACAAACACTATGAAAAACAAAGTAATTTTTTAGTTGCGAAAAATCATAGTTTTGGAATACTTAACTGTGTTACGGAACCCTACGAGTGCGAGTCCGACTTGCACTTGGCCACTTATTTTTAGATTTTTGAAGGGTCATATTTATCTTTGCTATTGGTCGGTCAAAGAAAGCAAATGACAGGGGCATGGCTACAGCAGACTTTAATGTTTTGTTGAAAAACATTTTTAGAAGCATTTTTTTGGAAGGAAACAGTGGAATATATTTGAATGGAAAAATGCACCCCGCATTCTTAATTTGTTTACAATAAATCAAGTTAAGACGACTTCAATAGCCTGGCTTCACTGAAATAGTTAGAAATTATCGTCTACGTGTAAAAGGTGCATTAATTTAAGATTATACTTTAATGTAGGCAATTCAATTTATACGACTGTGATTGAAGTAAATATACCAGGTATAGCTATACATACCAGGTCTATAAGTATTATAGTATATATGTTAGTAATAAGAGTATTTAGTTTAAGTATAACTATTTTGAACCAAATGTGATAAAGTTTCTTAAGTTAAAATAAAAAATGCTTCTGATAATATAATAGTTTTATTTTTTTCTTAATAACTAACAGTTAACAACAAATATAACTGTGGTACTAGGTACCTTGACATTTATAGGCCTCTTATGGGATCCAGAATTAATTCATATTTTTAAATACCTAAGCTATCTTTAATATTCCTTATTGGAAAATACCTCACAATTTTATATACTTACTTACATAGTTTTATAATATACCTTTTGTTCTACATTTTCATCTGCTATAATACAAAAATACAGAAAGCAATCAAAGTATGTATCTAAATAACAACTGATTTAATAACTGCTCGTAATGTTGATAACAACACAATTTGTATCGTCTACAAAACGAAATAAAACCGAGCGACCTAAAACCTATAGGGTACTTCCGATTGACCCAGAATTGTCAATATTGGTTAAAAGTAAGGTCTTCAGCACAAATAAAGGAAAAAAAATCAAAAAAATAAAAGAAGTTCAAAATTAAAGGGTGTCCCCATACATACATAGTTTCGCCTATTAAAATATAGGCCTCCGAGTTATATGAGCGCTCATACAATTTAGAGATCTAGAGGTGGGCGAGTCCAACTCGACTTGGCCGGTTTATTTTTAGTGTCAGCATTCAATCAAATATTCGTATCTACCAGGTTCCCAAAATGGATAACGAGGAACTTTTCCACCCTCATCGATTTTACTGTTTTAGAAAACCAGTTGTTTCAATTCTCGAAAATAATCTTCGCTGCGAGCTGAACAGGAAACATTTCGTACGTGATTGTTGTTCGTTAACTCTACAAGAGTTAAGCTATTTGGGTCATTAGCAACCATAACAGCAGTCCACAGAACAAACTGTTTAGCCAGTTTCAATAGTGGAAAACCGAATGCACAGCACTGATAGGGATTCAAGCTTCCGTGTTTAAGGTCACTTCTACTATCTGACTCGATTTTATTTATATCTTCGACTGCTATTACTATTTAACCGGAAAACTAGTCACGTGATAAGGTAGAAGTTAACGTAATCGCGAGCGGTTTCAGAGTGATCCGCACTCCTTCATCAACGGCGAGTACGTGTGCCTTCGGCTGACACCAGTCTACTGAAGCTGCAGTACAAAAAAAGATGCATAAAAAGGGGGGCGCGTCCGATGGAAGTCTATATTCGTCTCACTCACTATTTCTTACTATCTCTTTCGTTTGGTTGTCATAATAAATGCCATCAAGTAGCATGAGGTGAAGAAGAAGTATCATCTCTACTTAGTCTGTGGGTAGCATGTATTTCTACTTAGCCTGTGGTAGCGTGTTAACCGGCTTTTTCAAAATGATTATTTTATTGTTTTATTTTGTGTTTTACAACAAATTACCTAGTGTGGACGTTAGATTCCTTTGAATTTATGGTGTGTGATTATTAACACCTCACTTGTGAGTGATAATTAAACAGAAATAGTGAAATATGCGGGTTAAGGACTGCAAAGACTGACTCTACTATACGCTATTTTATGACACGATTTCGACTTGATAAAGCTCAGAAAGTAGAGCACCTTAAAATAAAAGCCGTTTACTGTTTTTTTAGGTCAAATATTTCCATATTTCATCAATTAACAATTTTTATAAATTCTTTGTGAAAAATAGTGCGGGGCGCATTGCGGTGCTTGTCGATATCGATAGTGTATGTTATTTTATAGTTATGATCTGATCAGTGATCGGAATAGAAGTTCAATTTCGCGAGATGTCATGATGATATTTTAATAGGGATAAACCATCAAAGTGATATTGAGTAAATTGAATTAATTTTAACCAAAAAAAATTCCCAAGCTCATACTCATAATCGGCAATGATTTCGTCCTCCTGAATGATGAATACATCAAGACGAACTTCAAGCTACCGCAACGGGCACTATACCTAGACCCTTTCAGGCGTCCACTCATAACAATTTTTCTTTTGCACAAACAACACTTATTATTCTGTTTTCATTAGGTCAATGACGCTGAATAGCTGATTTATGGTTGAATCTGGCTAAGTTTACGTAAAAGTTTAACGTGTGATATGATAACTCGCGATCCCAGCTAGGTACTGAGGAAAGGGAGACTTTGCAGGAAGACTATACATCAGGCTAGGTATGGTATGCAGTTTAAATATTACTACACCCTTTTGTTACACCTTGTATAATTTACAGCCAGTGCTGGATTTAGAGGTCTGGAGGCCTCGGGCCAACATAGGAGTGGAGGCTTCCTGGCCCCATATTATTTTCATAATAAAATTGAAGATTATTTTTCAGTCTAGTTTTCCAATAAATAATTTATTGTGAAACCACGTAGTATAGATTCTTTTATTTTTAACCAAACGTAATATAAATATATCCGGAAAAAAATATCTGAAATGAAATTTTTGCGTTAACGAACGAAACCTTCCGAGCATTTTAGGGTTCCGTACCTCAAACGGTAAAAAAGGAACCCTTATAACATCAATTTCTTGTCCGTCTGTCTGTCTGTCTGTCTGTGTGTCACCATAGATTTTCTCAGGAACGGGTGGACCTAGCAAGTTGAAATTTATACCAGATACTAAGGTCTTAGTCCCTATTAGGTGTATAAAAATCAAGGTCCTGAGGCAACACGATAAAAAGATATGGGCAAATTTAGATATACAAATTTAAAATACCTTAATTTTCAACTTTTATTTTTCGCAATTTTTCCTTTATGTGCTGTAAGACCTTGCTTATAACTAAAATTTACAATTCTAAGTCAACTGGAAGTACCCTATAGGTTTTAGGTCGAAAACCTATAGGGTACTTCTCATTGACCTAGAATCATGAAATTTGGCAAGAAGCAAGGTCTTATAGCACAAATAAAGAAAAATTCCAAAATAGAAAAAAAATGAAATTAAAGGCGTCTCACATACATAGTTTCGCCGGTTAAGATAGGCCTCTGAATTATGTGAGCGCTCATACAATTTAAAGGTTTAGCTTAATTAGTACCAACCAACGTTGGGTACGGAAGCTTCGGTGGGCGAGTCCAACTCGACATGGCCGGTTTTTTAACCGAAATATCGTTGATGATTTAGATGTTTGAATTTTTTTTCTTTTGTGGGGCCTACACAAGAGGGGCCCCCTCTGTGTAGGCCCCGGGGCTGCTGCCCTGGTTGCCCTCCCCTAAATCCGGCCCTGTATACAGCATATCCCAGAAATTAGTGTTAAGCGATAAACTGATAAGTCAATATTACATTACAGGTATATCGTTATCTTAAGCTGCTGATGCCGATGCCGAGTGGGCGAACCCTACAGAGCATCATACTTCATAAATAAAAAGCTTGATAAAATTTAATATTTTGTTTTACTACCTATCATTTTCTCAAACTGGTTTTGTCTTAGTGGTGGATTTGTTTAACCAAAATAGGAAAAACATAAACCTTCACAATCACTTATATAACCACTTAAACAAAATTAGTTAAGTACAAAATATAACCTTCTAAATAATTTTACATTGCACGCCCGAAATGGGAAAACTGTTGATTCACGTTACAACTCATAAGACCTTGTACGCATGTACTTTCTTCACAGTTAATGCAATAAAGAACATTCTTATTCTTATTCTTATAAAGTATTGACCAAGCAACGGTAGTTCCATCGTAATCGATGTTTTTGCCGACACGGCACATCACTAGGTTTTTTTTGTTATGTTGGTCAAGTAGAAGAAGAAGAAGCAAAAGATTATTTCGCTGGCATGCTGGCTACTATGAAAGCCCCGTGTTTTGACATTTCGCTAGTTGGTCAGTTTGCTCTATGGGAGTCCCGACTCTTCTTAACGTAATGGTTATATTCTCTTTGGATGACACCACACTCGTACTGGCCAGTCCCGCGACATTGCATACATAATTAAATAACTCAGAATTATGAACGTACTCGCGACATTGCATACATAATTAAATAACTCAGAATTATGAACGTACTTAGCACCAACCAACACTGCAAAAAAAAAGTTTCCATTAAATTTATAAGCATAATACCACAGATTATATAACAGTTACTTCGTAAATAATACTTTCCGTTGTTAGGTTAGCTACAAAGTACGTTCATAATTTGGGCATCAACAATGTAGGGAAGTGCCAACTCTTATAACGTAGTAGTGATTCAGTACTCTGTGGTACTGGCCACAGAGTACTGAATCACTTTACTACGTTGTGCGGATTTTGAGTCACTGTATATCCCAAATCTCGACTCCGTACGCCGAAGAATATCGATCGTAGCTTTCCATATGGCCAAGAGTTTCGCCTGGTAGACAGAACAATACGGACCTAGCTTTAGTTTGACGGCTTTCGTCTCGGCGGTACTGTCCCAAAAAGACATCAAAAACAAGACATGTTTCAATTTATGTTTTGAGATTAGTATTATTAAATGCGAGAGAAGTACAGAGTACCAGTTCCGACGGAGTCCGACGGAGCCAAACCTCACCCAACCTCACGTGGGGTAGAAAGGGGTCTCAGTAAATATCATGTATTTTTTTTCCCGCAAGAAAGTGTCAAATGTTAGTAGTTTTTACTAATAGGTATTTTATTGTTCGATTTTTCAAACTGTGATTCTAGACTGTTAAATAATTAACTCATTTACATTAAAAATACGCAGTTGGAAAAATCTCACGACATCTCACCACGGGAAGAGGGGGGGAGGTCGAAAAATCGCCAAATCTCCTCATGTTATTTATGGATAACTCCTTACACACATCTTTATAGTAATTTATGATACTAGTGCGGTAATTTGGTTTTTACAAACGAGTAGACGAATGCAACTCACCATAGTCACGAGTTTGTAATTACCAATTCCGCACGTGCGTCATACAACGTTTTTCAACACATTTGCGAGAAAACATTTCAATTGGTAATAATATAAGAAACATAAATATATCCGTCGGAAAGTTGAAACAATCTTTGATGTTTCTTATGTGAACATGGCGCTAATTTGCGAATGGCTCCACGTCCAGTAAAAATAAGAACTATCATCTTTCGTCTTATTTACTCTTTAGTATTAAAGTGAGATAAACTTATTAAGCAAAAGCGCTTCACATTGGAAGGTTCTAACATTCAGCTTATTTATTCTCGCAATGTGATATCTTTGGTAGAAATTAAAAAAAACTGTTAAGGACACGCACGGTGCCATACAACTGAGCGTGTGGTAAAGTAGGTACTTAGGTGAGAGTTCATATTTTACCGCACGCTCCGTGGTATGGCGCGCAATTTTTAACTTTCGAACCACATATACAGGCTAAGTCAATGCAATTTTTGAGCAAATGTGTTGAAAAGTATATTACTAATCACTAATTTGCCGTATTTCTAATATTATCTAATATATTGGACCTCTCCAAAGCGCTAAATAACGCTCAATCTATATGAAAGGCTGTCCTAAGGCCTCGCAGTCTACTGTGATCTGATACGATCACCCATCCCTAACTGATGTAGGTACACATCAATTTTTCTACTCTTCTAGAATACCCTTGTAGTATACAAATAACTATAGAAATAGATAGTTTACAAAAAGAAAAAACTCGACTGGAAATGCTGCGGCAGTCATTTCAGTACTAAGTTTGAGACTTTTTTTTATGTTTACTTATAAGAAAAACAAACAGCTTTAAACGTAGATTTTGGAAAAAATATCTAGAGACAGTCATCAAATCTCGATAACATTTTAATAATGATAAATTAAAAAGCAACAATAGCCCAATGACTAAGGCGTCGAACTGACGATCGAAAGATCGTGAGTTCGATCCAGATGAGAATGATTAACTTACGTAATAAGTAGTCATAGATGGCGCCACCAATGCATAATTGGGTTAACAAATGCAATCCACTAATTTCGTCGTATCGATGGATCGAACCGTGGCTTAATTGGCAGAGCACCTGGACGTGTAATCCGGGGGGTGCGGGTTCGAGTCCCGTCGGTACGATGAAATTTTGGATTGTGTTTAACAATTTACAAAAATATAAAGTGTGAGACACTTCAAAGAAACATAATATTTGAGAAGCATAGTCTCTCAAACAAAATCATAATTTTCCCAATCGGCTAACAAATTGCCGAGTTCTGAGGTAACAAACATTTTATCAGTATACCTATTAAGTACTTTTACTACAGTATTCAATAGTAACTGAACTTTAAATTGGTTTAGGCAAGCGCACATAACAATAGCATGACACAAGACAACTTTGTACGTTGTAACTTATCATCATAATCAGCCGGTATCAGTCCACTGCTGGACATAGGCCTGTCCCAAGTCATGCCACTGAGCCCGTTCGTCGGCTCTTTGTTTACAGTCACTGCCCACCACTTTGTGAATGTCGTCGCCCCACCTGGTCACAGGGCGTCCTACGCTACGTTTACCGATTCGCGGTCTCCCCTCTAGAACCAGTCTACCCCAACGGTTATCGATCCTACGGCAGATATGACCAGCCCACTGCCACTTCAGCTTGCTAATCCGATGAGCTATGTCGATCACTTTAGTAACGTTGTAACTTATATCAAAACAATATATAAGCATTAGTTTCATAACATACCTTCCCCCTACCGGAGTTCTTCTAAAAATAACTTGCAGTCAGAATAAACAAAAGAATAGTATGGACATGCCATCGCCACAGTTCATTGGACTAGTTAACCTCTACCGATGTGGTCTGACGCCAGAGGTGGTCGGCAGGGCGGCTAACAACAAGGCTTGTGCGGGCGGCAGGAAGGCGGCAGGCAGCCGGGACAGAGACCCAGGCACGCAGGAGGCGTATGCGTGCCAACCTGAAAGTTGGACGTTAGACTTTAGTATGATGACTCCAAACAAAATAAAGACATATATAATTAAGATAGTTTAAAAACTATAACAACCGACTTCAATGCCCCGCGAGTCAATTTCAGCAAGGCTAGCATGGCCTTATCCCACGGGGAAAGACAAAATTATTTCCCTGTTTTTCGTCACTGACAGGAGTCCAACACAACAATTTATACGCTTGGTGAAGTTTAACCCCGAGTTTTGATTTTGTTTCGTATTAAAAAGTTTAAAAAAAGAATTGATTAAAAGTCAGCGGGCGTTTATAATTGTCGAAAAACTTTACTTATAATTTGCCTTCTCCACCAAACAAAACACGGATAGGTGGAAAGACAAAATAGTCCCCTTGCCATGCTAGCCCTGCAGTAGCAAGTTTGAGACGTTTATCGTCATATCTCTGGAGATACTTATCAGATCTCGATGACATTACAATGAGACCACCACGAAAACGTACCCTACCGATTACAAAAATAATCATTCGAATCGGTTCACGATTGACGGAGTATCGCGTAACATACAAAAAAAAACATACAGACGAATTGAGAAGCTCCTTCTTTTTGGAAGTCAGTTGAAAATTAGAAATGCTTTCAACTGTCCACACACACACACACACATACACGCTAGAACGCACCCACGCACACTCGCACTCACGCACACATACACACACTCGGTCACGCACACGCACACGCGCGCGCACACACACACACTATTAGCACAGGCGTCACACACCCCGCACATCTCTGTAACATAACATTACCTGCGTCAGAGCGCGGCACGGCACACAGCGCCACCACGCGCGCGTCACACATACACACCAGCCCGCAGCGAGCGTACACGTAGCACAGGCTGGCGCTCACAAACACCCAGCTCAACTCTGAAACAAAATGGCATATCCTCATTATCATCATCGTATGTAACAAGAGTCAATCGGTGTTGGTAGCCTTCTCATAGCCCAAGGATTCTGAGAACTCTGTGCCTAGAAGTCGGGGCGACTCTTGCTTAATGAGAGTAATACCACAGAATAATTAATAGTACAAATACAGAAAATGCACTCCCTGATAGCAAAAATGCGAGATTTTTGACAGCTTTTATATGGAGTCATGTGTCAGATCTTACGCATTATCAGTAACCGGTGAAAATGGCCTTTATAGTTACAACGACGGTAACGTTCAAAATACGCTACACGCCTCGGATGCGACCTTGGATTTGCGTCACAGAATAAACTTATAGTAACTAGAACCGCGTGTTGTGCACCGTAAAATGCACCGTAAGCCCGGGCTGCAAGAGTCTGTATCACTCGGTCAGCTCGCGGGCCATCAGCTGTCTTTTACTGTAAGGTTGAGTGTTGTGAGAAAACAGATTGAATAGTAAAGTAAAGGCGCGCGTCCGATCGAGAGCGTGCGTGACACTACTGACTGAACTTGCAACCCACGGGCTGCCGCATATGTACACTAATATTTGCATAACCACAGGCCTGGTAACCCTTTACCCATTCTCTTCCTTTCAAGACTTACCAAGAAACAGCACCGCCATCAAGTCCCACGGCCTCACAGCGCCTCGCGCCGTTAAAGCCGAGCAACACTCCACGTACAACAGCAATAAGGCACATATTCTCGCTCCACTCCCCCCCTTGGACCCCTCAGTCCCCGCGGTGCCCCCCCTAGCCGCCCCCACTGCAAACGCTGGGAGGGTGGATGCCAATGTTTCTGCTATGTTGCTTATTGGTGGGACTGCTGCTCTGCCGCACTGTGGGGAGACATTTTAGGGTTTAAGACGAAGCTCGATGATAATGGACCGCGAGGTTTTCAATAAATATCAATCTTTTTTTCGAATTCATGAAAAGCCTTTAATTTGTATATGAAGTAAGTAAATAAACATATTCATTGTTCGGTTTCTATAGAACTAAACAGGCCAAGTGAGAGTCGGACTCGTACTCGTAGGGTTCCGTAACACAGTAGAGTATTTTATAACTATAATTATTCGACAGCAAAAAATTAACTTTGTTTTTCATAGTGTTTGTATGAAAAACAAAGTTACATTTGCGGTTGCTATATCTCAAAAACTGCTGACTATATCTCGTTTAAACCAATTTTTTACCGACTTAAAAAAAAGGAGTGAAGGAGAAGGAGAGAGAAGGAGAAATTTTTTGTAGTTTCAGTTCAGTTTCATGTAAGCCTCCATTTATCTTTTTTTATTTTTGTATAAAAATCGTAAAGCGGTTCACAGAGTACACCTACCTACTAAGTTTCAACTGTATAGTCTTATTAGTTTCTGAATAAAGTGGCTGTGACATACGGATGGACAGACAGACAGATAGGACAGAAAGACAGACAGACATGACGAATCTATAAGGGTTTCGTTTTTTTGCCAATCGGCTACAGAACCCTAAAAATCGGTTTGTAATGGAAAGTTTGAAGACTTAAACCAGGAAGAGTTTCAAGAAATCTTTTTCGACAGTTTCGCCATTTTTCAAAGAAAGTGAATTAGATGGCACATCAGAGAAAAGTGGTAAAACTTCTATTCCACACAACCTGAGGCCGTATCCGCCGTACCATCATCTTGCCATTTATAGAGAAATAGACATTGTTTTTCGGTGTGAATGGCATAACACTAGTGTCACGATGTCATTATAAGCCAGCATGTGAAAATTACATAAAGGAGAGCAACACATAATTACGTAGATAAGTACCAATAGCATCAACGCGAGTGGAGTGGCGACCAGAGAAGCGGCGTAGGAGAGCGCAGTGACGAGCGGAGCCGCCTCATCCTCACACACCGCTAGTGACAGCCAGGAACATCCGCCGCCCACGCAGGAGACCAGAACACTGAAACAACACCATTATAGATTCAGTGCAAAAAGCGAACCGTCGTGGCTTTACGATGAACTAACGGTCCCCCTAGACAAAATCCAATTTCCTGTTTCCATTCACGCTAACGCAAGTTCAAAATGTATGGGAATGACATCTTTGTTGCGGAAACATATATGTCATTCCATACATTTTGATCTTGCGTTAGCGTGAATGGAAACAGGAAATTGGATTTTGTCTAGGGCCCCAGTACCATCCGATAATGATAAGAGTAGGTACCTACCAAGATTCAAACGTTTTTAGTCCTATTGACAATGACAGAGCAATGTTGTCAACGCAACAAAAACAGTAAATTAGAACCATCAACACGCGCGCCCTCTATTTCTACGACGGTTCTCTTTATGCACAGACTATCCGATCATGATACGGTCACAACAATAAAAGTAGGTTTATAACTTTGTGATAGGAATACACTATAAAGTGGAGCCACAGACAGCCCTGGAAGCCACAGGACCTCGTTAAAAATATTGAGAGGTGCTGGAAGGCTGTAAGTTTAGATTTAATCAGGTATTTTTATTTGGTCTCCAGCGCCGCCTACTGCCTCCAACTACAGCTTAGAACCATCCAGGTTACCCAGTAATTTAAAAAATTGGTGAAGCCACACAGGAGAAAAAAATTACGAACACATGTTTAAAGATCTTAATATAACGTCCTTTCTGGTAACTTTAGAAATCTACAGTACCTATATTACGCATAAGGAAACCCTGTGCTAAATGGCCTTAGTACCTTGCAGGTACTTACTTATCCGGCTCGAAGGACCAATATGTACGTGTCGTAGGCTGGTTTTAGGCACGTAATTTAAATAATCTTGAATACTTGAAAGCTTTCTGTCTGCAGAGTACTGACAACAAAATTATGTAGTATGTGACTCACCCCTGTAACAACGCCGGAGGCAGCCCCACTGGTTCAGTCCAGACCAGCAACACGACAGCGAGTGCAGGAGCAAGCAAACACGCGTGCAAACTCGACACACACAGGAGCCGAGTGCGAGACAACGCGCCGCGACCCGCGCGACGGCCCGCCGTGTAGTAAATATAGCTCAGCGGAATGAACCATGAGTATTGAGTGTGTAGTACACCTATGGAAAAAAGTACTTCTAGATTTTTTTTTAAGCGAGTAGAATGCGAATGAGCTGCCCAGAGTTATACTCGCGCAGAATTATATAAATTCTTATTTTGTGAGTCGCTTAAACTACGGGTAGATACGAGTACCTACCTTACAGAAAGAACACTGCATGTATTTATTCTTCTTCTATGCATCTATCTATTTTTGGATGGATGGAATAAACTAACTTATGAAATATGGCACATTTAATGTTACATTTGTCTTCTTTCGTGTGTAGTGGCATAAACAACCTTATGACTTGTAGGCACTCAATATTGAATTCTTCTTCTTTTATGCGACAACTGAACTACCTTGTAGCGACAACAATGATAAATTATTCTTCTTTTACCTATTAGTAGGCAAACTATCTAGTATAGCCCACCTAACGTAACATACTTAATTCTTTTTTTTTCGTGTGTAGAATAAACTACCTTGTGGCACAAAGTGAGATTATTCTTTTGTACTTACATGGAATAAACTACCCTGTAGCGCACTTAACATTAAATTCTTATTTCGCGTTTCACATATTGTGGAAATACATCTTAATCATAAGATTCTTCTTATTTTGTTAGTGACATTAACTACCTTGTGTAAACACATTGGTAATTTATTCTTCTTTCATTAGTACGTAAACTTAACTACCTTAAAAGAAACTAAGCATTGAAATTTTCTTTTTTCTTTAGTGTGTTTAAGTTGATAAGATAGGTGAAATGAAAAGGCAATTCAGTGAATGTTTTACCATATGTCCAACATTAATACTAAAAAATACTAAATCGGTAGTTGCCAACTATTTAAGCTATTCAAGAACTGTGATATATACTACAGTTTAAAGACTTACTTTTCTATCTTATACAATGAGATTGTAAAAGCTACAGTTACATACAAAATTTAAAGAAATGCATTCTATTCCACAATCACGGGCTTCCAAAATGAGCCGTTTATATGCTGTAGGATTTTAGAAAATTATGATCAAGAAACCAGAAAAAAATAAAAGTATTATGAAAACATTGTGTTTCATTAGCAATAAATTACTCAGTGAACTGCTTAAAGACGAAATGGTAAATGCAAAACAAATTATGATTTGATAGGAATTAATATCAATATAATTAGGTACAAGTACTTCATATAATATGAGAATGGCTACAAGAATTTATGAACTTAATAAAATTAGTAAAAATAGAACAAATTATATTAATTGGCTCTCAAAAGTGAAGCATTATTTTAGTAGATTAATTATATGTCATTAAGGATTCTAAGGAAAACCTGATGTACTCGTAAGTGTAAAATCTTTACACACCCTAGTATGAATGAAATGCATTATATGCCACCTTTTTAGGGCTCTGTAGCCAAAATGTGCCTAAGGGATCTGCCTGTCACAGGACTTCATCTTCTAAATCTTTACAGGTAACACTTAAAAATTTCACTGAATATGTATTTCTATGGCCGCTATAATGAAAAAAAAATTGCTGTAAATTGTTAAACACAATCCAAACTTTAATCGTACCAACGGGACTTGAACCCGCAACCTCCGGAATAACATGTTCCGGTGCTTTGCCAATTAAGCCATGGTGCGAAGTGACGTTACGACGAAATTAGTGGATTGCATTTGTTAACCCAATTATGCATTGGTGGCGCCATCTATGACTACTTATTACGTAAGTTAAACATTCGGAAGAAATCATTACAGTTTTCAAATCCGACGAGAGATGTTGCACTGCGTAAATCAAATATTATGTTTCTTTGAAGTGTTACACACTTAATATTTTTGTAAATTGTTAAACACAATCCAAAATTTAATCGTACCAACGGGACTTGAACCCGCAACCTCCGGAATAACATGTTCCGGTGCTTTGCCAATTAAGCCATGGTGCGAAGTGACGTTACGACGAAATTAGTGGATTGCATTTGTTAACCCAATTATGCATTGGTGGCGCCATCTATGACTACTTATTACGTAAGTTAATCATTCGGAAGAAATCATTACAGTTTTCAAATCCGACGAGAGATGTTGCACTGCGTAAATCAAATATTATGTTTCTTTGAAGTGTTACACACTTAATATTTTTGTAAATTGTTAAACACAATCCAAAATTTAATCGTACCAACGGGACTTGAACCCGCAACCTCCGGAATAACATGTTCCGGTGCTTTGCCAATTAAGCCATGGTGCGAAGTGACGTTACGACGAAATTAGTGGATTGCATTTGTTAACCCAATTATGCATTGGTGGCGCCATCTATGACTACTTATTACGTAAGTTAATCATTCGGAAGAAATCATTACAGTTTTCAAATCCGACGAGAGATGTTGCACTGCGTAAATCAAATATTATGTTTCTTTGAAGTGTTACACACTTAATATTTTTGTAAATTGTTAAACACAATCCAAAATTTTTTTTTTTTTTTTTTGACATCTCTCGTCGGATTTGAAAACTGTAATGATTTCTTCCGAATGATTAACTTACGTAATAAGTAGTCATAGATGGCGCCACCAATGCATAATTGGGTTAACAAATGCAATCCACTAATTTCGTCGTAACGTCACTTCGCACCATGGCTTAATTGGCAAAGCACCGGAACATGTTATTCCGGAGGTTGCGGGTTCAAGTCCCGTTGGTACGATTAAATTTTGGATTGTGTTTAACAATTTACAAAAATATTAAGTGTGTAACACTTCAAAGAAACATAATATTTGATTTACGCAGTGCAACATCTCTCGTCGGATTTGAAAACTGTAATGATTTCTTCCGAATGATTAACTTACGTAATAAGTAGTCATAGATGGCGCCACCAATGCATAATTGGGTTAACAAATGCAATCCACTAATTTCGTCGTAACGTCACTTCGCACCATGGCTTAATTGGCAAAGCACTGGAACATGTTATTCCGGAGGTTGCGGGTTCAAGTCCCGTTGGTACGATTAAATTTTGGATTGTGTTTAACAATTTACAAAAATATTAAGTGTGTAACACTTCAAAGAAACATAATATTTGATTTACGCAGTGCAACATCTCTCGTCGGATTTGAAAACTGTAATGATTTCTTCCGAATGATTAACTTACGTAATAAGTAGTCATAGATGGCGCCACCAATGCATAATTGGGTTAACAAATGCAATCCACTAATTTCGTCGTAACGTCACTTCGCACCATGGCTTAATTGGCAAAGCACCGGAACATGTTATTCCGGAGGTTGCGGGTTCAAGTCCCGTTGGTACGATTAAATTTTGGATTGTGTTTAACAATTTACAAAAATATTAAGTGTGTAACACTTCAAAGAAACATAATAAAAAATTGCTGGTTTATTTTATGGTACTTATCAACTAACAGAACAAGAGAGATGCCTGACTGATGGTAAGTGCAACTATACCAGCCTCTTTGCTAAGTCTAGCAAGGTCTTTAAACATAACTGTCCAAATAATACTTGAAATCGAAAAAAAGAAGCATGCAATTAATAACTAGTTATTAATTACGGTCAAAATGTGTTATAACGACATTGAAGGGACTACTCATATTTAGTCGTAAAAACCAATAGTTGTAACAACCGGTAATGATATGAGATACAAAGTATTTTTATATGAATTGATATTATTAAATGTACAGGTACTTCAATCCAGAAAAAATATATTCATGTATGAAATTAAACCACATATCTATGTACAATTTGTTCATCGCACATAAAACTTATAATATAAAAGAACAACATAAAATCTTTAATTATAGTCTGTTTGAAACACTTCAGTCGTGTATACACATTTTGTAATTCACATTGTAAATTTTTATTAGCTGGTCATCATAATTTCCCTGCATGTAAAACTTTTTTTTAAAAAGAACATTATTTCGTAATACACTAACAGATAAGTAGCAAACTGACTGAAGAGATATGAAGAAGCGGGATTTGACTCTACTGCAGGCACGTGTTCTGTTTCTAAGAATTACAAAATACCCTAAACACAACACGTTTTTATTTACTTTTATGATAGCAATAGCGAATTGACCATCATACCTGTGCCAGATGTGGATACCTATTCAATTTGTTAACAATACAGCAGAGCTAGTCGTTCTACAGATATAATTCTTCAAAAATATTGTTAAATGCATTCGCTTAATGAAATATGACATAATAAGCAATGTCGTAAAAAGCAATGTTTTTAATAAGGCAATCATATAGCATTCAGCCGGGACCTTTGATTTTGGTCAATATAACTGGTATGTTGTTCTAAACAATGTCATAATAAACGGTTTTAACTGTAATTCCTCGCAACCATAGGGTTAAACTTGGTCACTCACCAAACATCATAGTGAAAAGCTGAAACGCTGTCAGAGAGATATGGAGAGAAGCCTTACAGGAATAAAGAAAATAGACAAAGGCATTATAAGGGAAAAAACTAAAGTAGTCGATATAATTACCCAAATTGACAAACAGAAGTGGAGATGGACAGGCCACATGATCCGAGATCCTCAAGTCAAATGGTGCAAAAGGGTCACTGATTAGTACCACAGAGACAGCAAACACAATAGAGGGTGTCAACAAACAAGATGGGAGGATGACCTAAAACTTACAGCTGGACAGCACTGGAGAAGGGTACCACAAGACAGAACCCAGTGGAAGGGGTTAGAGGAGGCCTATACCAACCTATACCATCCAGGCACACCAAACTGCGGGACATCCTTTAATACTTTATTTATATTATAACATTACAAAAAACGTGTAAACCCAAAGTTTGAATTAATGGCTTATTATTATTGTTATTATAATTAATTCCTAGGAATCAGACTATCTGGCACCACAACTTCATACACTACGTTTAACTACTTAACAAGTATTTTTCAACCTATCATTATAAGGAAAATGTGTAATCACACCGCTGCAACTAAGAACTAAAATGAAATTAAGTGATTTGAGAGAGAACCACTTGCTTTGATAATTAAAGCAATACTCTAAGGTAGTGCGCAGTCTAATAAC
The DNA here is from genome assembly GCA_954871355.1 of Cabera pusaria. Classification (NCBI taxonomy): domain Eukaryota; kingdom Metazoa; phylum Arthropoda; class Insecta; order Lepidoptera; family Geometridae; genus Cabera; species Cabera pusaria. The sequence goes on along the minus strand of OX940900.1, from coordinate 2,885,041 downwards.
TCTCAAGTAATGGACTAATATGAAGATACCAACTATGTAAACTAAGATATGTTCTATGAGCTTTAATTACGTTCAGTTACTATAATACAATGCAAGCTTAATGGCGGCTGTGAATCTAGGTGCCAGACTCTGCGCAGTAGTGAATTCTAGGTCAGCTTGATGCAGAGAGTTAAGAGCGATGGGCACACGCCTAACCCTCCGCTCCACAGCTACGCGATCCCAGAGGGAGTGTGTGCTTGTTTGAGTGATACTTCGGTTTGCGATATTGATTGGGTGAGATTTTGAATGACGACTGCCTGTGGGTAGTCGATCCCGCAGCATACTTTACAGTCGCCATAAAGATTGCATCATACTATACATGAGTTTCGTTATAACATGATATACATCTATAAATCCAATAAAATATGGCTTCACTGAGATTTTTAAAGTAAGTTATTTCTTATTATGACATTTTAAATTCAGAAAAAAAAAATTGTAACCAAAAAGCACTTGCATAAATTTAAGTAACAAAAAAATCTGCATATCTTAACCTTTCGTATACCAGGATTCCAGGCACAATGAAAATTCTATGGTATCTTGCATGGATCCACATTCCGACATACAAAAGATTTATAGCATTTCTTTTATTTTACCTATGTTTGCAGAAGGATTTTTGCTGTTTCATTTTAAAGGGACTTTAATATGAGTGACATCTAATATTTTTTTGCTACTATTTTGATCAAAATATTTTCTTCCATTAAAAACCAGGTTTGCATCAAGCAAAAAAACCAAGAAAATGCTAAGGAGTGGGATTCCGTCAAGAACCTAATTTGCCATTGCTTATGTTGATTATTATGATTGCCTTTCTTTACCTTTGCTAGCATTTGAATATTTGATGTTATACCTGGTAAAATATTGAATCGAATTAGTAGTATGGTACCCTAATATGAGTTTTCATCTTATACACTTTTGACAGATCTCACATACTTATCCACTTATTCTGACTGCCTGATTGGTCTAAATTTAGTGAAGTGTGAAACCACCAGAGGCGTTGTACTGTTTTTCATACAAAATTTGTTCGATATACAATATCGAGATTGCTAAGAAAACTCGTACTAAGGGTACAGTAGACATGTAGCAAATTTTGATAGAAAATAATTACATGGGAATATGGGTGCAATGCGATGACTAATGAGCTACGATTGAGCATGCAGTAGTTGCCTCCAGGCGCTCCAAGCCGCGGCGATAGCACTGCCGCTAAAACCGCCAACAGCACGCCGCCGACCATCCAACGCCGCTTCATCTCACGCCATAAATCAACGCTATAGTCTCCACTACCACTCTTGAACTTTCCATTGGGAATAGGCACTGACTCGGCATCAATAATTCTCACTGTTTCTCTAGCCTTGCAATTGCAATCTTCACATAGGCGATGCATTATGCTCAATACGTGGTAATTATTGTAGGTGTGGGACTTTAAAACGCCTTCTGTTTATCACTGTTTAGGTATTTCAAGTATTTATTACAAATATTACAATGATTCGAATTGCCTGACGATTTTAATTCAAAATTCCGCACATCTGCATTAGCACCGCATGAAAATTGAAAATATAATTCAATAATAGTGATTGTGACATTGATTTGACAGATGATAGACAGTGACATGACAACTATTCACAACCTGGGTTCAGACTCTCTGACACATAAAGTAATCTGTGGTTGTCTGAATAAGGCGATTTTTGTTCTTAAACTTCTTAGGGATGTACGATACGAATCACAACAATTACTCATTCAATACTTACACATATCTGAGCTTTGCCGTAAGCTGAGCTCAGCAACATATGCCGAATACAAAAATCAGAGAAGTATCCGATGTAAAAACTGTAAGATTAGTTTACTATAGCAACTTTCACTCTCGAATGTCGTACGGCATCTTGCTGTGGGGTAATGCTGCAGATCGCCAGAGTGTATTAGTATTACAGAAATCCATGTTTCTTTTTATTTCGATCGTATCTACATTTGACGAACATAAGTGTACTGCAGTACTTATATGAAATAAATGAATATGAATAAGAATAAAATAACGTTTCTATCGATTAAATCGCATTTGATTAGCGATCATAATGCTTAATTCTAAACCTTATTATCGCTTTATATTGCCACAGTGTCTCCAGATTATGCATGTGAAATTTCCCCAGATCGGATTTTAATTTTCCCCAAAAAAATACCTTTTCCTACAATTTTTCCCAAATTAATGTTGTATCTAGTTATGAAATAAATGTAGTGCAAAAATTAATTTATGATTGATTTTATTACTAACTAGCTGACCCGGCAAACGTTGTTTTGCCATATAAATTATTATTTCTAGGTAATTTCTAGTGTAGACAAAAAATAACTGACATATTGTAAGTGTGTAAGGATGTGGTATATGCGTGAAATGGGTATGGAGCGCTGTGAACGATGAGAGAATATAAAAATAACAAACGCCAAACATTATTATTTTAAAGTTATTGTAGGTTATTTCTTAAAATTACATATCAATAATTAATTGCGACAGTAACACTAACAAACAATATCAGTCTCATAATGCTATAGCGTGAACAATATTTTTTGTTAGCCCATCTTTAGCTAACATAGCGGCGTTACCGCTGCAAAAAGCCTTCCCAATCACAGTCAATTCACAGACACCGACACTTAACATCGACGACGCAGTCATTATCCGCAGGCTGCATAGATTGTCTTTATAAGGATGTTAAAGTTGTTAATGATTAAAATATTTAATTGTAATTAATACTAAGTTTTCACTTCTGCCGGCAGTCCCGGAGTGAAACCCGTTGTTTAAGGATAGATAACTAAAACGATTATTGTAAGCTACTCTATAAACAACATTTGACGTTAAATTATTTTCAGGTAACAAAATATACAGATGGTCGGGAGCTCCGACCCGTGATAGGGCAACATAAAGTTGCCCATGCGTAAAACATTCTTTTCGTAAATCAATTCCTACTAATTTGAATGTTTGGCCCTGGGATTTGTTTTTCGTTAGTGCGAAAGAAATTTTTACTGGAAATTGGAGCCTTTTGAAGGGTTTAGGCAAATCAGTAGGAATCATGGGTATTCTTGGTATATGAGCTAATTCACCAGCTGCAGGGCCAGTGATAACCTTCGCTACTATTAAATTATCTTTTAGGTCCTTTATAATAAGTCTCGCGCCATTACACATGTTGGGGGGCTTAAATTTCTGAGAAGCATTATCGGTGTGCCAACTTTTAACGACAGTTCATGAGGTGATAGCCCAGCGGGGTTCAGAGAATTTAAAAATTCCTGGGGGTAGTGCACTGCGTCCTCGATGTTAGTGACGGTGTCTATGGATTTATAGCACTTTACTTCACCCGGTACTTTCTGCATAATTAAATTGTTTATTTCGTTGACTGTTTCATTCCTGGGAGAAACTATTGCTCTACAGCACAGCCAACGAAAATAATTTTGATGTAAGTTTTCGATGTCAGGATATATAGCATCTATCAGACTATCTAAATTATAGACTATTTGGCCTAGAGACTCATCCAAAGTAACTGCATAATAGGTGCCCAAATCAGCAGCTGTTGTGGAAAATTGCTATGCGTATTTCCACGTAGATGAGCTCTCATATTGGTGCGAAAATTCAAATTTTGAACAGATGTCTAAAGTTGAGACAATTTTAAACATGCCTTCATAATATCTGCTCGCGTACCTCTGTTGACGACTGGAAGCGTTTGTCGGAAATCTCCAGCAAATACAAAAGTGATACCACCCATGACATTAGCAGAGCTTCGGAGGTCTTTTATAGTACGGTCCACGGCCTCCACATGAGCTCTTTGACTCATGGTGCATTCATCCCATATTACCAATGACGCGTCTTGCAGTAACTTACCAAGAGGCCCATTTTTCCGAATAGAGCGTATAGAGAGGACGTAGAGTGAGCAGTTTTTCCTTCGTTCAAGAGAGTTGCAGCAATTCCTGACGAAGCAACTGCAATCGCTATCTTCCCTGATTGCCGTATCTCAGCAAGTATCAAATTTGCGAGAAAAGTCTTTCCGGTGCATCCTAGTGCGTCCAAAAAAAAAATCTGTAATATAAGATCTACAATTAATTAGAACATTTTATGGTTCTATCTGTTATAGTTTAGGCAGCGTACGCAAAATACGTAACTTTTCTGGTTGATTTTTTACACCTTGTGTCCGAAAAAACCCAAATATCTTACGGAACCTTATTTTTTTCCAAAATAAAATTTAGCCTATATTACTCGTGGATAATGTAGCTTTCATAAGGTGAAAGAATTTTTAAAAACGGTCCAGTAGTTTTTGAGCCTATTCATTACAACCAAACAAACAAAGTTTTCCTCTTTATAATATTAGTGTAGATTTGACATCCACTAATAATAAAACACAGTTTTCACCTATTTACTTTATGCAAAATAACTAAATATTAAAATATTCTAATATATCCCACAATTCTTGAACGTCTCATTGTTCTTAACTCACACTCTTCGAGACATTTTTCAAGAGAACAAATCTTATATTATTGATATTTTTTAATCTGTTCGTTCACAGAATGAGAAATTGTTTGTACCCAAACTTTCACCAGAAAAAAATGTGTTCCCCAAAATTTTCCCCACAGTTTTCATTTCCCCAATAGTTCCCCAAAAAAAATATTTTTGCCCAATATGGCGAAAAAACCCCCAACCTGGAGACACTGTATTGCCAGCCTAAATGTTCTTCCGATACAAATAATCGAGTAATGAGACGAGTACATTAACCGGTACACTACCTACTCAGTATCGACTCCAGGGTATCGATACTAAAAGCACTACGAATCGAAAGGAAAGGACATTTCTAAGAAGTTGAACAACAAAAATCGCCTGGTGTGAACCCAGACACGGCAGTGGCGACACAACCAGCTGATTTTGATTAAATGAATAGTGGGTTAGTGGGAGTTTTGGCGGGAACGTGGAAAAGTGTGTGTGATCTCATTGTATTTTTTCCTAAAATGTGTGTTCTTCCGCGAGTTAATGTGTAATAAATATGGATTATTAACCATTAAGTGCCGGTGAATGTGTGCGAGTGTAGGGAAACATCACAATGTTGAAAAACATGCTATTTGCGTTCTCACCAAAATTCCACTGAAAATCTTCAGTAAACACCACATCTTTACTGAAGGTATAACTTAGACTCTCGGAACAATGAGCTTAGACTAGACTTTTACTTGAAAACTGACCTGAAATGTGACTTTGACCCATCTCTACGACTTAAAATTCATAAAAACTTGAAGAATTTCAATACTTGACACTGGCACACTAATCGTGTGGAGCCAAAAAAAAAAATAGAATAATGACATTGACATCTTGATCTGCGCCTCTGCGGATAGTGAAATAAAACGACCAGTGTGACCATTTGTGGCAGAGGTTTGCCATTTAGGCAGATTTGGAACCTAAATTTTAACTCTGGCACATTATGCTGACGATTCAATAAAGTGGCAGATTTCAGGGATTTTTATGAATTTTGAAATACAAATAGATTTTTGACAATTTTCTGTGTCTAATTAAGGTATAATATTATTACTAACTAAAAGCCGAGTTTTGTGAGGGCTCGCGTACGTTTTCTGCCTGGTTATAAAATTTTTAGGCAGTTTTTTTTATATTAAATGGCGAATCTGCCCGACACTGGCAAAAAATCTGCCAAATACCAACCACTCCAACAAATGCATAAAATTTGCCAGCATATTATTGAATTATGGCATAGAATAAGGCATAAAAATAAAGTTTACCTTCTCATTCAAACTTTTACAAATTTCCAACCGATAAATGCATGTAAAAAATGATATGCTTTAAATAGAAACAGAAAATTGTCAAAATTCTATTTATATTTCAAAATTCATAAAGATCCTTGAAATCTTCCACTTTATGGAATCGTCAGCTTAATCTGCCAGATTTAAAATTTAGGTCCCAAATCTGCCTAAATGGCAGAAATCTGCCACAAATGGTCACACTGATACCAGACGTCATTTGGATGACAGATGTAAATTCTTAAGATTTCCAACAGATGGCGTTAGTAAACAAACATTATGTTTGCAGCAAAGTAATTCTTTGATCTTCTAACGGATGGCGTTAGTAGAACATTATAATATTCTATCCTAGAAACAAAATTATTAATCTTAATTTTTAGGATTCCGTACCTCAAAAGGTAAAAAAGGAACCCTTATAAGATCACTTTCTTGTCCTTCTGTCCGTCTGTCTGTCTGTCTGTCTGTCCGTCACCGTGTGTCACCACTGATTTTCTCAGGAACGGGTGGACCTAGCAAGTTGAAATTTATACCTGATACTGAAGTCTATAGTTCCTATTAGGTGTATATAAACCAAGGTCTTGAATCAACACAATAAAAAGATATGGGCAAATTTAGATTTTCGCGAAAACTTCTTAGTACCAAAATGTACCTTAATTTTCAACTTTTTTTATTTTTCGGAATGTTTCCTTTACCTGTGCTGTAAGACCTTGCTTTTGACCAAAATTGACAATTCTAGGTTAACCGGAAGTACCCTATAGGTTTTGGGTCGAAAACCTATAGGGTACTTTCCGTTGACCTAGAATTATGAAATTTGGCGAGAAGCCAGGTCTTAGAGCTCAAATTAAGGAAAAATTCAAAAAAATAAGAAAAGTTGATAATTAAAGGGTGCTGCCATACATAGTTGAAGTTTAGTTTAGTGACATAGTTTAAGCCAATTAAGGTAGAGTTATATGAGCGCTTATACAATTTAAAGGTCTAGCTTAATTGGTACATACCAAAGTTAGTACGGAAGCCTCGGTGGGCGAGTTCAACTTGCCTTGGCCGGTTTTTATTTTTAATGGTAATAAAATTATATATTTTTTACTGATAACACATTGAAATGTGGACTTAAATTACTATGTTAAAGCACAAATCAATAGGCGGGATAGTTTTTCAGTAAAGTGTACCACAAAAGTGCTCAGGTTGTGGGATAGTGTTAGGGCTCGCTTCGCTCGCCCTGATTAAGTATATATTTGGTTGGAAATTTATAAAAGTTTGAAGGACAAGGCATATAAACTTTATGCATATAATGCAATAATATGATATTGATGGCATCTTTTATGCATTTTCTGGAGTGGTTGGTGGTTTGGCAGATTTTTTTGCCAGTGTTCGGAAGATTCGCCATTTTTGAGATGGTCATCCTGGAAACATTTGCTTTGCAGTTTGCTTGCTAAACGAGTTGTTTATTTTTGGTGATATTGGGATTTTATAAAAAAAAGGCATATAATTAGAGAAACTTAAAATACTTGGCAAATTGTCTATAAACAAAAATGCTGCCAGCGATCATCAGACAAGTAGGGCGCGCCAGTAGAAACAAATTGCCAACTTTGAGGTTAGTTCGGTTATAATATAATATATATATAATTTCAATAATATTGATTCGATAAATGTTCTCACGTTGCATATCCTATGAGCTGTATGTTCTTTCCAGTTCAACCCGCAATAAGGCGGCTTACGAGGGTGAAGGCAAGACAACTGTCAAGGTTATCAATCAGGATCTGGAGCTAGGTCTTATTATTGATGCATATGCTACTGTAAGTATTATTGATCACTGTGTACTGGCTTCTTGTTATTCTGGTGGGCACTAAGTTCAATTACTTAATTTTTTCAAGTTAGAATTCTGTCGCCACACATCTAATGTGTTCCGTTCTATCCTTGAAAGCCTCCTATTCTAGGCCTAGCGTGCTTACCATCTTCGACTGCATCATCACTTATCAACAGGTGAGATAGTGGTCAAACGCTAGCCTATACGATATTAAAAAAAAAACTCCACTTATCATACATAGCCACTACAAAATAATTATTATATACACTTACTACTAACTAAACTATGGCACACAAAATGCAACCGTGACAGGCAAGTAGTCAAGCGTACCACTAGTATAAGTGCTCTCATGCAGATAAATCTTTTCTTAAAGAAAGATTATGTTGATGAAGAAGAAGAAGCAAGTAGATACACTACAGTGGATCTATAATTACTGCAAGTTTTTTATCAATTGGTATTGATTGTGAGAATTATCATTTGAAGTTTCTACTGTGTAGTATTGCCTAGTTACATGTTGAACTTTAATTATTTCAGTATGGTTTCCGCCTCAACAATGGTGTTACAGTCCTAGGTGCAATGGCGATATTTCCCAGGTAAATGTTTATAATGTTTCCATAACATTCAAATCAAAGCATTTTATTCAGTATGTAGGCAGTATTAATATACACACAATGTGTAAGTGCAAATTTTTAATTTGCCCATATACTGAATAAATGCTTTGACTTTGACTTTGACACATATACACATCAAAATCATAAAATAAATCATATTCAATTATCAAGTAAACATAGCAAAAGCAGAATTTAAGGCTTTAAATTAAAATAAAAACAAAAGTAATGAACCATTCAGCTGTCATTAAATCGTTGACATCAGAAAAAATAAAAAAATATATTAAAGTAGGGTTGCTAATCATACACGTGACTGTGTGTTTCAGTACATATATCCTATAAATACATTTATCCTACCTATTAATTTGACTCCTATTGAAATGTTAATTACAAGAGACATACACAAGTACAATAATTATGTTAATTATTATTACTGACAGCATGAGTGTGGACACTAATGCTGCGACTGCATAAATGTTTCACACAGCTAATGTCAACCCTAGGCCTAGAATACTCTGACTCTGATTTACTCAAAAACTTGTTTGTTGTATGTATCATATAAAAAAACAAAAAACACTCAACACACTATGGTGAGGTACGAGACTAATACAGGAAGGCTCTGACCCTGTAACACAGTTTTCAACTAGTCTGTACTATAGTCTGGCCATAACTGCTGTACACTCCCTAAGGTATGCGCGGCGAGGTGGGAGCCGGGGAAACAGACTGTGGGGACGGCAGACTGACGGAGCGCGTCCCCCCCGTCTCGCCGCGCGCATAACCGCGTCCCCCCCGTCTCGCCGCGCGCATACTTCAGGGAGTGTACAGCAGTTATGGCCTATATCTGTATATCTGTATCTGTACTATGTGAGCATCTGTACCCTGTGGTACAGATGCTCACATTTCGAGATGTAAAATTATTGTTAAGTTAACCAATGTTAATGATTACATTAGATAATATTAATTTAGCTGTAATCTTGCTTTAAACACTGAGATATGAATAAATATATATAAATAAAAACTCTTTGAGCATGTAATAAATTAGCCAGAAATCATCAAATCTTTGTCTATACTAAATCATCCAAAATAGGTTTGTAAAAATTGTTAATTTTCTATCCTACCAAATGTAATGGAAAATATAATCAAAAATAATGGACAATCCCCTTAAAGTGTTCAACTTTAGCTTACAGAAAAGCTACCTAACCCATCTCAATCAAAAAACAATTACCAAACATCTATGAAATTCTAATGCATATTTGGAGACTAGATTTTCAATATGAATTTCTCCCAAATATAATGTATTCTCTTATATAAAAATGATTCTTTGTCTGTATGTCCTTTATAGAACCGTAAACTATGCATTTGACCATGTGATGAACTTTAGAAAAGTGGTTGTGCATGAGCCAAAGAAGGTTTCTGAGTTGGAACCACCAATTTTCGACAGATGGCGCCACACATAGTATAAAGCTTTTCCGGCACAGATTATATAATAGCTATGTTTCTGGGCAGGACAGTGTCTCCAGATTTTTTTAGATTGGTTTTTTTCCCCATATTGGGGAAACTATTATGGTTATATAACTATTGGGGAACACATTTTTTTCTGGCGAAAGTTTGGGGAGAAACCATTTCTCAGTCTGTGAACGAACACATTTAAAAATATCAATAATATAAGATTTGTTCTCTAGAAAAATGTCTCGAAGAGTGTGAATGAAGAACAATGTGACGTTCAAGAATTGTGGGAGATATTAGAATATTTTATATATAATAATGATAATATAACATAATATACATAATGATAATATAAGTGTAATAGATCTCAATAATAATAAGAATAATTTTGTGAATAAGTTCAGTTATAAAAGGACTGACTTGCTGTGCCAGTCAATAGCATTTAATGTAAATAAGCCAGTTGGGTCTAGCAAGACTCTCATAAACGTTAGTTTATCAAACACAATAAATGTCAATGCACCAAAAACAACATCTATGGACAGTACTGACAAAAATGTGTCCTCAAGTGTAGTTATGGATTTTCCATAAACAGTGACAAGCACAAAATATGTGCAGCTAGAAAAACTAATAATATAAAACATAATTTACTTATCACGCATCAAAATGTACCCAGACTGAATGGAAAGCTTTTAGATATGAATCTTGCACTAGAACATCATAACATAGACATCTTCTGTGTAACTGAAACATGGATGAAACAAGGTCAACCTATTGTCTTAGAGGGTTATTATTGTGCTAGTCAGTATACTAGAAATAATTATCAAGGAGGAGGAACAGCGATAATTGTAAAAGAAAATATAGAAGTAAAGGAAAGGAAAGATGTAGTATTAAATTCTGTAGACAAACACTTTGAAATCGCTTGTGTTGAAAGTAGTAAATATATAATAGCTTCTATTTATCGGTCACCTGATGGTGACTTCGAGAAGTACTTACAAAAGCTAGATCTTTCATTACAAAAATTGTGTAGCTCAAATAAAGATGTGTTTGTTTGTGGTGACTATAATATCAACTTTTTGCTAGACTCTCCAAAACAAAATTCATTAGAAGAGCTATTACAATGCTACAATTTATCACGTATATTTAGTCAACCTACACGTATAAGTAAAGAAACAGCTACTTGTATCGATAATGTATTTAGTGATTGTACCAATATCATCAAGATCGAAATCAAACAATGCTTAAAATCAGATCACTTGGCGCAGTTTACACACCTTTCCCACGCAGAGCAACCGATTGAAACGCCCACTAATGTATTTATTAGGAAAATTGATAACAAATCTATTGAAATGATTAATGAGCATATGTATAATAATTTGAATGACATTGAATATATTAATAATAAGGAACCTAATGATAAATTTAATAAATTTTTCGATGTAATGCTACAATTTGTTAACAAACATATTTTGCCTTTGATACCCATCAAGATAAAGCAGAAGATTAACTTCAATGAATGGGCTACCAAAGGAATATGGATTTCACGTAAACGACTTTATGAACTATATAACGAACTAGCAATGGACGAGAGCAGCAGAGAATATGTCAGAACATACAGTAAACTATTTAAGAATGTATGTATCACAGCTAAACGTAATTTTCTAGCAAGACAAATCAAAGATTCAAGTAACAAAATTAAAACATCCTGGCAGATTATCAAAGCTGAAACCGGTAAAACACCTAAACGAAATAATAATAATAATAACAATACCCTATCTCCGAATAAGTTTAATAATTATTTTAATACAATTGTAGAAAAATTGACCAACGGTCTGGGATGTATTCATACTGCGGAAAAATATTTAAACTCTCACAGTAAAAAAACTGACCACACTTTCACATTCACTAAAATTACATATAGCGATATAATAAAAACATATAGACAAATCAAACCTAAAAACTCGCATGACATATCTGGTCTTTCAACTAAATTTATTGGTAACTTCATAAAAGATATAGCACCATATCTAGTCATTATTATCAATGATTATATGCACAAAGGAATATTTCCTGATCTATTGAAAGTAAGTAAAATAATTCCTCTGCATAAAGGAGGCGCTAAAAGCGAACTCAATAATTACAGGCCTATATCACTATTGCCCGTTATGAGCAAAATATTCGAAAAAATAATACTCCAACAAATGGTATCATATTTCGAAAGTCATGGTCTGTTAAACTCTTGTCAGTTTGGGTTCAGACAAAAAAGAGGCACGATTGATGCCGTATCCATGGTGACACAAACCGTTATTGAGTCACTGGATAAATCACAGAAAACGCTAGGACTTTTCTGTGATTTATCCAAGGCATTCGACTGCGTTGATCACGAAATTCTCCTAAGCAAACTAAAACACAACGGTCTGACGGAGAGTGCTCTTAGTTTGGTGAAATCTTACCTAAGCGATAGATATCATACAACGCTGGTGAATGGTGTATACTCTAACAAGTTAGCTCTTAGGTGTGGTGTTCCTCAAGGATCGATACTGGGTCCTTTTTTATTTATGTCAATGATATGCCATCTTGCCTCAAAGACAGAGGAACCGTTATAATGTATGCAGATGACACTTCCGTCGTCTTCTCACACAAAAGTATGAGTCAGCTCAGTATCTTGGTAAACGAATCAGTCGCTATTTTAAGCGATTGGTTCAGTGCTAATAAACTCATATATAATGTTGAAAAGACGAAGGCAGTCTTATTCTCACTAAGTACCAAAAAATGTAACGACAATTTGATTATTAAATACAATGATAAAACAGTAGACTTAGTTGACAATATCAAGTTTCTTGGAATATACGTGGATAGTAAATTAAAGTGGGATGTCCATATAAAAATCCTAGCTCCCAAGCTTTCTTCGGCAGTGTATGCAATTAACAAGATTAGAGCACTATGTGGGATTGCGGCTGCCAGGCAAGTGTACTTCGCATATTTTCATAGCATCATGAGTTACGGGATCAAAGTGTGGGGCTCAGCGGCAACAGTAAATAAAATATTTATTTTGCAAAAAAGAGCTGTTCGTGCAATTCTTGCAATGTCGACTCTTGCTTCTTGTAGAGGTAATTTTAAGAAATGTGGAATAATGACATTTTACTCGGAATATGTTTTCCATAATATTATGCACGCCGCTATTAATATAAAAAACACTCCACTAGTCGGAAGCTGGCATAATTACAATACAAGAAACAGACACAAAATTTCTTTTCCATGTAGTAGACTTCAAAAAAAATCTAAAAGTTTTATTTGCAACAGTGTTCGTTTTTATAACTTATTTAATAAAAAAAATTGCAGAAATGACAAGGGTTCACCGCTACAATTTAAAATTAAACTAAAGAAACTACTGACTGAAACGGAACTTTATGCTATAAATGACTTAACATTTAATAAAGATGATTGTATTTAATAATTGACTTGCTTTGCTTGTGATGACTTTTGGAAATATTTTTATTTTTATTGATGGGAGACTAATTTCGTATGAAACGGTTTATTTACTTTTAGTATGTAACTTATTATAATTATTAAGTACTTCAATTGTACACTTTGTTACACTTTGGACATGTCTAAGTGTGTATAATTGCACCTAAAGATGAATAAATGAATACAATACAATAAAGTAAATAGGTGAAAACTGTGTTTTATTATTAGTGGGTGTCAAATTAGTAATAAAATCAATCATAAATTAATTTTTGCACTACATTTATTTTATAAATAGATACAAAATTAATTTGGGGAAAATTGTAGGAAAAGGTATCTTTTTAGGGAAAATTAAAACCCGATCTGGGGAAATTTCATATACATAATCTGGAGACACTGGGGCAGGATGACATCTGCCAGGACAGCTAGTTACTTATATAATGTTATGGCCTGGCTCCTGAAACACAGCTATTCTAGTTTGGGAGCCTATGGATTAAAGAATTTGAATGTACACTAAATTATGTCAATAAAATTGTTTGTTATTTGTATTTGTTATTTAAATTTCAGGACAGTCCTGTCATGGCAGGTCATGGGGTCTGATGAGATTACAGAAGAATCATTGAGACTATTTAAACTTTTGGAACCTAGGGTGGACCTTGTTGTAAGTATATTGTTATTATAGATTCACTTACTCATTATTCTTATTGAACTGTACAGGATTCAGGAATACAGCTAATTATAAGAAACGGGATGGAACTTATACACTGCTTATATAAGTGCTTCAAGATCTTACTTGCCAAATTTAATGATTTTAGGTCAACGGGAAGTACCCTATAGGTTTTCGACCCAAAACCTATAGGGTACTTCCAGTTGACCTAGAATTGTCAATTTTGGTGAAAAGCAAGGTCAGCACAATTAAAGGGAAAATTCCGAAAAATAAAAAGTGGAAAATTAAGGTACATTTTGGTAAATACTTACAAGTTTTCGCGAAAATCTAAATTTGCCCATATGTTTTTATTGTTTACTCAGGACCTTGATTTTTATATGGGACTTTTTATTAGGGACTATAGACCTCAGTATCTGGTATAAATTTCACCTTGCTAGGTCACCCATTCCTGAGAAAATCGGTGGTAACACACGGACCTAGAGATGGACAAGAAAGTGATCTTATACCTTTTGAGGTACGGAACCCTAATTCTAATTGGTAATGGGGGCGATAAGACCTGCACTGACGGCTATCGGTTAGTAAAGAAGATGCTGTCAAATGTGTGTGTGTATGCCTGCTTGTTTGTGAACTTGGATGTAGTGATGGTGCTAAAGCAGATGGTGATGATGATGGTAAATGTTGTTGCTGCTGCGACTGGTACTCTGCATCCGGGTCACGCTCATGCAACCCAGCTAAGATTCTTATTTCGTTTAAGACGGGACAGTGTAATATCACATGTTCAACGGTTTCATCTTCTGACATGCATCCTCGACAAAGAGGACTGACTGTCTGTGGCTCCAATTTTATAAAGATAGTTAAGATTACAGTGTCCCGTGATGAGGCCTACTATTAGGCGAAGGTCCGGCCTTTGCAGGCAGTTGAAAGTAACTAAAATGTATTTTTTGTCAACAGATATTGGGACTAGAATGCAAAGACAGATCAAAGTTCAACAGTGTATTCAAAGCTGCGCGCACCAATAATCTGAATGTGGAAATACTACCCACTGAGCATGCTTGCTCCACATTTAATTTCTTAAACTCAGAGGGCAGGTAAGAGAAAATCATCTAAAACTAGTCTAGGCCTATCGTGTTCACCATCTTTGACCACATCAAAATACCTAACATTGCCGGCTGACTTGTTTCCGGGTAGCAATAACTTGGGTCTCTTCATGTCAAGAGTGAACAGGTATCTTCTAGGCAAGCTCGCTACACCCTCGATCACATCGTCACTTTACATCAGTAAAGTAAGTTTACATCAACAAAGTACAGTCAGACATTAAAAAAGATATATATATATGGAGTAAAAGTATTTGTAGCATTGAATTTGTAGTGGTTGATTACACCAAAGAGACAAAGGGTCTCCATTTAGCGGTACGTAACCACGACTGGGTCATGGATGCTTTGAATTTTACAAAATTGCAATCAATTTGAGAGTCTTCGTCCGTGAGCGGCTAGGAGAGCTGTAACTCGCGGCGTGCCGCACAGTCGCGACCCCAGTATAAAATGTTACTCTATGGTTACTTCAATGCCGCGCTATTCATTTTCAGTACCAATTTTGAGATGTGTATCTCAATATCTCTGGAGATACTTATTAGACCTTGATAAAATTACCATGGTACCACACTTGGGATATCTCCTTTCGAACAAAAAAATCAAAATCGGTTCATAAACGACGAAGTTATCCGCGAACAAACCTTAAAAAAAAATATATATATATACGGTCGAATTGAGAAACCTCCTCCTTTTCTGGAAGTCGGTTAAAAAGAACCGACTTCAATGCCGCGCTATTCATTTTCAGTACCAATTTTGAGATGTTTATCTCAATATCTCTGGAGATACTTATCAGACCTCGATAAAATTACCATGGTACCACACTTGGGATATCTCCTTTCGAACAAAAAAAGACTAATCAAAATCGGTTCATTAACGACGAAGTTATCCGCGAAAAAATATTAAAAATATATATATATATATATACAGTCGAATTGAGAAAAAACTAAATATGAATATCACTCGTGAAAATTTCAAAATTGCCATGGCCTCAATCTATAATATACTGTTTTTTATTACAGATGTGTTGCTGCAGCTCTCATACCACCATTGAAATTGGATATGAATGAAAATGACATGTTACATAATAGAATGCATTACGATGATGTGTTTCACAAAACTTTAAATTAGTTGTTGTCGTTGCACCTGCTAGGCACCTAGTCAAATTAATATTGAAAGTTAAATTAACTGATATTATTTATGTTACATGATTACTTTGCATAGTATTCTATCGTTTTATTTATATTCTAGGATAAGTTAGTGTGTCTAATAAATTTATTTTACTAATTGGAACATTTTATTTTGCACTTATTATTCATTTCATCATTTTACATACTTCGTGATTGGGTGGGATTGCGTAATGCTACTCTCTGCCCAATATAATTCAAATAATATGTAGCGATCTATCGTCACCTTTAGTGAGACGTCAGTGAAAAATCTATGTTACACTGACGTCTCACTAGAGGTGTATTGTGCGTTTTCTTTTATGATAATAATCTATACATCGTAATAAGAATAAAAGATAAGAATGTAGGGCTTGGCCTGGGGGAAGCTAGCCTAGCATAGTGCTCACCAAAGAGAATATAACCACTACGTTAAGAAGAGTCGGGACTCCCATAGAGCAAACTGACCAAATAGCGAAATGTCAAAACGAGAAGTAACGACGTCAAAGTAAGAAATAGTGAGTGAGACGAATATAGACTTCCATCGGACGCGACCCCTTTTCATTAGTTTTCATAGATCTTTTTTTTTGTACTGCAGTTTCGGTAGACTGGTGCTCACAGAGTACTCTCCTATAGTGCTCCCATCCCATTTTAAAAGATGGAGTTGATGATGTCGAAACAGATGACCCAATGGAAAGCTGTGGATGCTATGCTGCTGCTTCAGCGATGATGATAAGAGTGTTGTATTGTGATTATGTTGCACCGCTAATGCGCTCCGGTCGTGTAACCTACTACGTATTACCATTTATCATACGTACTACCAATGGAATTCCTTGCCGGTGTCTGTGTTCCCCAGTAACTACAACCCGGGGGCACGTAGTAGTAACTATTATATAACCTTTGCCGGGGGTCTTCAAATCGCGAGTGAACAGGTATCTTCTAGGTAAGCGCGTTACATCGTCGATCGCATCATCACTCAACATCAGGTAGGATAGTGTAGTACATATTCTTATCTATGGGATAGTGGTCAAACGCTTGCCTTCTTTAAAAAAAAACTAGTCATAGATTACTATGTTTTTGTTTATAGGCGGCGGTGACCAAAGAGAATATAAATACTACGCGTCGCGGTGACCACTTTCGATCAGGTGGGCACTGGGCCACTTTCTTGTTTGTCAACTTTGACATAAAAAAAAAAACTATATAGAATGCACGGAGGATTAATCCACCATGATGGAATGGAATCCACCAGGCGTGACTCTCGTGGTGATATCCATATCTATGGTGATATCACATGTTCCACCACAGACTTAGGATCTATCCATAGTAGTCTGTGCCTAGGATTCACTACGTAGTAAAACCTATCCTATGTCTGGTTGTCCAGTCTTGTTTTCCGTCTCGGTTTCGTAACTAAGTTGTAGGCTAAATGTTCCTTCCGTGAAAAGCTATGTTTAAAATTAAATTAGACGATACGTTAATTTGACAGTCAGTGTTGTTACAGTTGTTAATGTCATATCATCTGTTCTGCCTGTCAAGTTAACTGTCAACACGACATTTGCAATTTGTTTGTTATGTTGTGTCGTATTTTCTCTAATATTTGTTTTTTTAGTTTTGCATCTTCTCACGCGGTTTCTGTTGTAATACGTTCTAATTTAGATAATTTTACCGGTATTGCTATAAACTGTATGTACTGCTAAGTAGATCTGAATGTGAATAAAGTGATTAACACATAACCTATCTGCGCGGACCGGAGAGTCCGTGTTAAGATATTATTACAATAATGGCAACAGGAAGCGCCATGGTTCGATATGCCGCTGATACAGGGCACGATGTGAGTACTTTATCTCTTTAGGGTAACTTTTTGGACGGCCCGTTGGCGAACACGCTAAGCCTAGATGGAATGGTCTTAAGCTAGCTTCCCACGGTCCGTGATATCGCGGACGGAGGCGGACCAGCTCGCACGACACACCGTGGGAAGGGTCTCGTCCGTGGTAGCGCGGTGCGCCAGTATCCGTCGCGAGGTGGTAACTTCAAAGGTACGTTGCCGTTCGTGGTCGTCAGCTGTGCGTGATGATCCGCAGAATCACGCACCGTGGGAACCCAGCTTTACTCTCAAGGGCTGTGTACTGCCTGAACGTATATTTATTTATTTGGCACATAAAACATAATTCTTTTATAACAATGCACAGAATAAAACAACAAATTGGTTACAAACTGTAAAGCATTCCTAAATATGTGTACACAACTTGATTAATATATTATAAACAGTCACTCTCTTGAATTTAAAACATTAAAAAAAATTAAAATTAATTTCATCCTAGATATCATAATAATATCAGGATGTTTCATTAGATATCCTCTCTCTCTAGAGGATGAAAAGTAATGCTTTTCTAAATATATAAAAGTTATGATTAAATATGTTGATTTGATCATTATGAGTTCTCAGAAGATCGTTGTATTGGCGACACATACGGACAACTGGTTTGAAGAATTATGTGTTATTTGTACAAACTTAATGTAATGTTGAAATTAAGAGAAGAAAGTAAAGGTGGTGAGTCTGTAATAGAATGAATAATCTTAAAGAGAATTGTGAAATCAAAGTATTTGCGTCTAGTGGCAAGTGGCAACAAGTTAAATTTCTGAAGTTTATCAGCGTAAAATGGCAGTCTACGTTTTGAAACTATGCCTATAGCACAACATGCTTAGACACTTTTTCAGTATTCTCTCTATGCGGTCAGAATGAACTGCATAGAAAGGAGACCATACGGACGAGTTATACTCCAAGATAGGGCGTAAATAAGGGTAAAATAAAGATTGCATAAAGATCCTAAAAAATCGCCTGAAAATACAACATTTATTTCAAACAAAAAAGAGTTGGTTGGTTCAACAAAGCATTATAAATTACATTAACCTGAAAATATAAATGACTAATTTAATCTCATAAAAATTAAATTTCTATAATTTAAGGTATACGAGTACATGAATGTCTATGAAGTATGCAAACCACACAACGAAACAATGAATTATGTAATAATATTCGTAGTTATTTATAATATATTTTTTGTGCAATTTAAAATACATTACATTGTGTGCAAACCACAATGTTAGGTCCATGATCCGATATTTGATAGAGTTGAATCAATCTGCAATTGGATCGCATGGTTTCAATCTGATCCAAAAATCAATTGGATCGTATGCCTATGATCGAATCGACGCATCGCTACCTGTGATAAGGCCTACTATAAGACAAAGGTTCTGCTGATGTAGCTTAAGTAGTTTGTTTGTAATTTTACTATCTAAGGTAGTGCAACTTTTGTTTGTTTGCAATCCAATTTATTTCTCAGTATGGTATGCAATGTATTGTTACGTGCGGGGTGGTATTAAAATGCCAATCCGATGAGATGATCGTTTATTTCCACTGATCACTAGGTTAGCACAATGTTCCAAAGTAGTTGTCCAAATCGTCTTGCACAATTATCAAAAGTCCGTTAACAGACACAGTGAGGTCGTTGGTAATCACAATCACTGATTTCACTGTTCACAGTTCACAACACTAGTTCACTGATAACACTTAACGATCACTTGGTCGCTATCCGCGCTTAGATAGTTACACTGTCGCTTCCAGAGAAAAGACTGACTCAAGCCGCGGTTTCAACGTCTTATATAGGACGAGAATATTTCTACAGAACTTTCCAGTATTGACTCGAAACAATAGACAAAAGACGTTCAATAAAAATCACAAACAAAAGGGGCGGCTTTCCTTTGAGCATCTGATGTAAACAACTTTACCATACGTGCTAATTTGATCTCTAACTACTTATGAATAAGGTTCAATCTTAACTACAAAACTAGGTACATTGACTAGGGTCTGAATTCCCGGAAGGTTACATTTATGTTCGAGAAGCTTGGCGAAACATCGCGACTCGACGACGCGATGTAACATTATCCCCTTCTTAGTTATGATCGTCCCGATCATCATTTGTTCCATGGTATCGTGTAAGTCGATCGATGTGTACTACCCTCGGCTTTCCTCTCAGGCCTCGTTTAATGCGGTAGGTAACGTCGTTTATCTTCGTGATAATCTGGTATGGTCCTTCCCAATGAGCCTGCAGCTTCGGACTTTTTCCTTTCCTTCGTAGTGAGTTGTGCAACCAGACGAGAGTTCCTTCTTCGAAACCCATCGTATTCGCTCTACGATCGTACCGGGTCTTCATTTTTTCACCAGTTTTTAAACTATTCTCTCGAACTATCCTGTGCACTTCGTCCAGCTGACTACGAAGATCACTGACATAGTCGGTTACAGGCTTCGGAGCATCTGGCGGGGAACCAGTGATGGCGTCGATAGGAAGTCTTAGTTCGTGTCCAAAATTCACATTTGCAGGAGTCATACCAGTGCTGTCATGGGTAGCGGAACGGTATTACAACAAGAACAGAGGTATGTACTGATCCCAGTCACGTTGATGTGCGTCCACGACTTTAGCCAGGTGATTCTCCAACGTCTGGTTAAACCTCTCAACCATTCCGTCTGACTGTGGATGAGCTGCCGTTGTCCGCGTCTTTTGGATCCCGAGGCGGGTGCACATTTCCTGAAATAGGGCAGACTCGAAGTTCCTTCCTTGATCGGAATGCAGTTCCATCGGTACACCAAATCGACAGATCACTTCTTGCACCAACTTCTTTGCAACTGTCTTTGCTTCCTGGTTTGGTGTCGCGAAAACTTCGGGCCATTTGCTGAAGTAATCTTGCACTACGATGATGTACTTGTTGCCTTCTTCAGTCTCGGGAAATGGCCCGGCAACATCCACGGCAATGCGCTCCCATGGTGCCCCAACATTGTACAATTTTAGTTGTCCTTTACTTCTTGTCTTCGGTCCTTTTATGCTGTTTTTCTTCAGATGAACTTCTTCATTGCCAAGGTTAAGAATTCGCACACTGGTCGTTCTGTTTGTCATGAGCAATGTTCTTGCAGTAATCCAGGTCGGATGTGTGCCCTCATCTTCGGCAACTACACATAGTCCACTCTTGACTGTATTTGGAAATTTCACTCGAACAATATTTTGCGATTTTGGAGCCAACACGACGTCCTTGAGACAGTAAAGCTTACACGGTGCCGTTCCTTCGAAAAACACTTCTTGCTCGGGAAACCGGAGTACACCACGGGCCACATCCAATATGCACTGCTGCTTCTCCAAAAAGTCCAATCCCAGAATGCAATCGTCAGTTATGTTGGCAATAAGCACAGGATGAATGTATGAGTGCTCACCGATGACTATCTCCACATCTGTATCGCCAAGGACAGGTACTGACTGGCCGGTTGCTGTCCGTAGTGAGCATGCTGCAGATCGATGTTTCCGTGATATAAATCGTTGCAGGAATTCAGGCTTCACAATTGTGCGCGATGCTCCTGTGTCCACTGTGAACTTGCAGGTCTTGTTGTTCAAGGTGCCCTCGACGATTAAGCTGTTCCCGTTGCACACTTGTGTCTCAGTGATGGTGGGGGCTCTCTCTTGACCAGCCAGCGCCCGCCCCGCGGCCCTGGCGACGTTTAGTTTAACGCCTCCTCATCCACTTGGGTCTCGCAATTTCTGACCCGTTTCTTCGTTTTCGGGCAATCGATCCGAATATGCCCTCTTTCTCCACACCCGTAACATGTCGGTCCATAACGGGGCTTCCTGGGTTCAGTCACCAGCTCCCGAACTCTGTATGGTTTGGTGTCCCGTCGCACTGCTTCCACTTCTAAAGCATGAGCCAGAGCGCTCTTGAGTGTCTGATGATGTCCCAATCGTACCGCAGCGCGTACCTCATCATCCCTGATTCCATCCACGAAGCTCTGTAGAGATGTCACCTCAATGGTTGATGGCGTCGACACGTAGGCTCGTCGGACCAACCTCTCGATTTCATCTGCCCACTGTTGCAATGTCTCTGTGGGCTTCTGGGTGCGCTCACGTAGTTGTGCCCTGTACGCATGCTCCATGTGCTTGTCTCCATAGCGCGTTTCGAGGGCTTCCAGCAGGGTCTTCAGGGTCCTTTCCTCTTCAGGTATGCGTTCCAGGATAAGCTGAGCGTCTCCTTTCAGCGCTAATGTGAGCGCTGTATTTGCGTGCTCGTCTGTCCAGCCGCAACTTTTGGACAGCGTTGTGAATTGGAATTTGTAGGCTGCCCACGAAGATGTTCCGTCGAAGTGCGGCAAATCTAGCTTGAAGGGCGAGGTCATAGTGGGACCCTGGCTGCTATGTCCAATTCCTCTTAACTTCAGTTTCTGAAATTCGTTGGCCAAGTCATTCACGGTCTGCTCATGTATGTCAAGCCGCCTTTCTACTTCCTTGATACTGATTTCCACCATTTTGATCTTCTCTCCCATGCCGGCAAGCCCGCTCTGCAACTGACGTCCAATTGTCTCTTCCAGTTTGCGGCTAGCTTCTTGTTGGGCCATCTGTACAGCCTGTAGTGCAGCCTGTTGTTCCTGGCGAGCCTCCTCCTGTTTGCGGCTAGCTTCCTCCTGTTTACGGCTAGCTTCCTGTAATGCAGTCTGTGCAGCTTGTTGTCCTGCTAGGATAGCGGCTAGCATGGCTTCCAAGCCTCCATCTGTAGTTCGGCTCGCTGGAGCTGCTGCAGGTGGCGCTACCATGGTGGGTGCCATTGGTGTTGCTGCTGGCTCTTCCAATGTGGATGTTCCTCCTCCCGATGCTTCGAGCTCCTTCTGCCGGGTTGCATCCATCTCCGCCTGGCGCCTGGTGCGTGGAGTACGCGTATCTTCCCTCGGAGTGATTGGCATTCCGCTTCTGACACCAATTGTTACGTGCGGGGTGGTATTAAAATGCCAATCCGATGAGATGAACGTTTATTTCCACTGATCACTAGGTTAGCACAATGTTCCAAAGTAGTTGTCCAAATCGTCTTGCATAATTATCAAAAGTCCGTTAACACACACTGAGGTCGTTGGTAATCACAATCACTGATTTCACTGTTCACAGTTCACAACACTAGTTCACTGATAACACTTAACGATCACTTGGTCGCTATCCGCGCTTAGATAGTTACACTGTCGCTTCCAGAGAAAAGACTGACTCAAGCCGCGGTTTCAACGTCTTATATAGGACGAGAATATTTCTACAGAACTTTCCAGTATTGACTCGAAACAATAGACAAAAGACGTTCAATAAAAATCACAAACAAAAGGGGCGGCTTTCCTTTGAGCATCTGATGTAAACAACTTTACCATACGTGCTAATTTGATCTCTAACTACTTATGAATAAGGTTCAATCTTAACTACAAAACTAGGTACATTGACTAGGGTCTGAATTCCCGGAAGGTTACATTTATGTTCGAGAAGCTTGGCGAAACATCGCGACTCGACGACGCGATGTAACAGTATGATAGGTAATGACACAATAGGTCCCGTACCTTTTTTATCAAAATATCTTTCTACTTACTTTAATCTAAATGATTGATATACATTTAGGGTATTCACATATCGAAACCCTGCTGCTATTGGTTTTCAATTGTTAATGATGTATGTGTTGTTGACAGAATGAAGAAACAAACCGTGGTGAAGCGGGGACTCTGCATGAGCGGCTTGTAGCTTATGTTCATAAATTGGAACATGTAAGTTATATAATTATTTGCTTCGATGATTTCTAGGAACTAAATGCATATAATACAATGTCTGGTGATTCACAAGTCATTTGAATTAAACCCATTTCTGTTATTAATCACCAGGGTGCGCGTCGCGGCGTATGGGGCGAGCACTCTTACGCGCGTTCCAAAATAGGCAGCGGTCGAGGATCAGGGTCAGCAGACGGTCGAGTCCGAGTCTTACTGGCCCCACGTGTTCCCTCGCCCCCACCGACAGAAATAGACGTGACCACTCCTCCCTCGCCGCCGCCTAGCCCTCCAGCATCCCCAGACGTCGATGTGACTCCCTTACCAATGGATGACGATGAAACTGATACTATTGATTGGGAGTCGCGCATTGCTGCTACAGCACCGTCAGATATTCACTCGAAGCTGTTCGAAGAAGCAGCGGATACGTTACGATGCATGCGGTTAGAGAGAATGGTGAACGAGGGTCGGTCGGCGAGGCGTGATCAGGCGGCGGAAGCGGCGCAGAGGTTGCGGCAAGCTTTGGCGCCGTTGTGGTTGAAAGGTCAGTAATTGTGTTCAGTTGTCATTGAAAGGTCAGTAACTGTGTTAGTTGTCATTGAAAGGTCAGTAATTTTGTTTAGTTGTCATATAATCATGTTTAGTTCTCAGAATTATCGTCCGTCCGTCAAACAATTAATATGAGAAAACTAACTATTCAATATTGTAATTCTTTGTATATAATTAAGATTCTACAAGAATCTCCTGAAATATCAAGCGAAACACATCAGAACAATAACCGACAATATAACTGACACTGCTTGTGACATCATGTTTTAGGTCTTAAAACATTTTTTTATTCTTACTATTTAACCGGTAAAATACTCACGTAATAAGTTCGAAGTTGATATAAACATGCGGTTTCGGA
The DNA here is from genome assembly GCA_954871355.1 of Cabera pusaria. Taxonomy (NCBI): domain Eukaryota; kingdom Metazoa; phylum Arthropoda; class Insecta; order Lepidoptera; family Geometridae; genus Cabera; species Cabera pusaria. Next base: position 2,860,494 of record OX940900.1, on the reverse strand, counting down.
GTGTGCCGCACCCTTCATAAACGGCGAGTACGTGTGCTTTCGGCGGGCACCACACTTGTACTGGCGTCGGAGTTGTTCGCGTCGAGTTTTTATTACATAAATAATTATTTGTCCTTAATTCAATGGTAGGAATGTAACAAACGAATGAATTCAAGTTCATTTCATTATTGCGCGTCGATATTATTGCGCGGAAGCAAAGGAATCACGGATCAATCCCATACTAAATTAAAGGGGGACGCGCACGGCCTCCCATGCTTCGCTGTGAATCTGCGATTGTTCTGCCAAACAGGCCTAAAATATACATCTGGTCATCAAAAAGTCAGACATTAAAATCCATATCAGGACCTATACTCTATACAGCCTTGTACTGTCAACCTATTTATCCAGGTGGTGTTGCCGCCTGGCTTCACGGAGCACTATCGGCACATTTACCGCGCAGCGACCGCCGGCTCTACGACGAGATAATAGAGGAGTTCCGACGCTCTGTGCCGAGACTTGCCGAGAGACTGACAGGTACTTGGGTACCACCACCGCCCGTGGCGCCCTTGGCCTGCGCTGTGGGACCTGAGTCCAGTCCCTGGCTGGTATGTTTCTGTTACAAGAAGTGAATCTAACCTTACACCCATGTTTTATAGATGTTCAATTCATTTCATCATTATGGCGTAGCTAAATACTAAAGGTCGGGACGGGCAGCAGCGTCACCGGTGCGAGAAGCTACGTCTTCTAAGTACCTATTTACTCGCGATTTGAAAACCCCCATATTGCACTTAACCGGAAACACAGATTCAGGCAGGGTATTCCATTCCTAGGCGGTTCGTATGATGAATGAAGAAGCAAACCGCTTCATTCGGGTAGATGGTATATCCACCATAAATCGGTGGCGCTTTTTAGTGTCCTCTCTGGATGTCTTATTATAAAATGATGGTGGAATCAAATCATGCAGTTCCATTGCACACTCTCCGAAATGTATCCGATAGAAAACTGAAACGCAAGCTACTTTTCTGATACTACTAACATCAGTATATTGTATGTTGAACCAGGTATGGGTATCGAGCGGCGTGCCGTCGTTCGACGCTCGCTGGGAGCGGCGGCTCGCGATGTTGGTGCACACGCGGGTGTTGCGGGGGGCGGGCGGCGCGCGGGGGACGGGCCCCGCGCCGCCCGAGCCCTGGTGCGCCGCCGCGGTGGGGGCTGTCAGGGCCGCGCTCACTGACGCGCTGGCTGAGGCGGGGTAACGTATATATAGTTTTTGAGACATTTTTTTAAAGGATCGTATTACTATTAACCTTTTGAGCGCCAAAGTTACATATACGTGACAAGCACTGGCGGGCCCTGTACGCCAAGCGTCTTCTATAGATGACAAAAACCATACAAAACCGTACCGCTTGGCGTACAGCCAGGCTATTCTCTAAGCTAGTTTACGCATCTCGCAAGCGGAATCCGCGGTGAGTCGTACTAAGAAATTCAAATCGTAACACGATTGTAATACGGTAGAATTTCGTATCACGAAATTCAAATCTCACTGCGAAGTTCGCTTCGAGATTAGCTTACAGAATACATGTTCCGGTGCTTTTGCCGATTAAGCAGCAGCTTAATTGGCAAAAGCACCGGAACATGTTATTCCGGAGGTTGCGGGTTGAAGTCCCGTTGGTACGATTAAATGTTGGATTGTCTTTAACAATTTACAAAAATATTAAGTGTGTAACACTTCAAAGAAACATAATATTTGATTTACGCAGTGCAACATCTCTCGTCGGATTTGAAAACTGTAATGATTTCTTCCGAATGATTAACTTACGTAATAAGTAGTCATAGATGGCGCCACCAATGCATAATTGGGTTAACAAATGCAATCCACTAATTTCGTCGTAACGTCACTTCGCACCATTGCTTAATTGGCAAAAGCACCGGAACATGTTATTCCGGAGGTTGCGGGTTCAAGTCCCGTTGGTACGATTAAATTTTGGATTGTCTTTAACAATTTACAAAAATATTAAGTGTGTAACACTTCAAAGAAACATAATATTTGACTCTCAAACATACCAAATTTTAGCTCAATCGGTAGAGTAGTTTTAGTGTGAAGAAATAACATACACACTGACAAACATACCAAATTTTAGCTCAATCGGTTGAGTAGTTTTAGTGTGAAGAAGTAACATACACACTCTCAAACATATCAAATTTTAGCTCAATCGGTTGAGTAGTTTTAGTGTGAAGAAGTAACATACACACTGACAAACATACCAAATTTTAGCTCAATCGGTTGAGTAGTTTTAGTGTGAAGAAGTAACATACACACTGACAAACATACCAAATTTTAGCTCAATCGGTTGAGTAGTTTTAGTGTGATGAAGTAACATACACACTGACAAACATACCAAATTTTAGCTCAATCGGTTGAGTAGTTTTAGTGTAAAGAAGTAACATACACACTGACAAACATACCAAATTTTAGCTCAATCGGTTGAGTAGTTTTAGTGTGAAGAAGTAACATACACACTGACAAACAAACCAAATGTTAGCTCAATCGGTTGAGTAGTTTTAGTGTGAAGAAGTAACACACACACTGACAAACATACCAAATTTTAGCTCAATCGGTTGAGTAGTTTTAGTGTGAAGAAGTAACATACACACTGACAAACAAACCAAATTTTAGCTCAATCGGTTGAGTAGTTTTAGTGTGAAGAAGTAACACACACACTGACAAACATACCAAATTTTAGCTCAATCGGTTGAGTAGTTTTAGTGTGAAGAAGTAACATACACACTCTCAAACATACCAAATTTTAGCTCAATCGGTTGAGTAGTTTTTGCGTGAAGAAGTAACATACACACTCTCAAACATACCAAATTTTAGCTCAATCGGTTGAGTAGTTTTTGCGTGAAGAAGTAACATACACACAAACTGTCGCCTTTATAATATTAGTAGGATAATTAAGCAAGTATCACAGCATATGAATCAAGAATCAAGAATCAAAGCATTTATTCAGTATGTAGGCAGTATAAATATACGCACATATACACGTCAAAATCATAAATCATAAAATAAATCATAACCAATTATCAAGTAAACATAGCAAAAGCAGAATTTAACGCTTTGAATTAGAAAAAAAAAGTAATGAACCATTCAGCTGTCATCCAATCGTTTACGTCAGAATATTTAAAAAAAATTAAAGTAGGTTAAAACCAACCATATGATACCAATATGGCTAGTGTTTGACCACTATTCCAGCTGTCAGGATGTGACGATGTCGTGATATTATGTATATGATAGCATAGAATAATGAATAGTACAAGTACAGAAATTGCACTCCCTGAGAGCAAAAATGCGAGATTAAACCTAGTTACAACGCTGGTAACGTTCAAAATGCGCTTCACGCCTCGGGTGCGACCTTGAATTTGCGTCACAGTATCGACTAATAGTAACGAATAAACCGCGTGTTGCGCACAGTAAAATGCACCGTAAGTCCGCACAGCGAGAGTCTGAATAACTCGGTCAACTCGCGGCCTCTCCTATAGGGTTGAATGTTATGTGAAAACTTGTTGAAGCCTTTAATTGGTAGAAGAATACTCTAAGGTAGAATAATGTAATGAGTACATTACTGATAATAAGTGCTACATTAATGTTTAATGTCGAGGTAGGATAAAAGTACTACAGTTATACTAAAATACGTGACGTTCGATTAAAATTGAGTAAAGATTTAGATTGCGTAAGTTAAATAACGCGACAATAGTACTCACTTGCCTAGAATCGTAGGTTGTTTGACTTGTAACATTATAATAGTGTAGGAGCCGACTCTCTTTTTCGGCCAAAAATAATTATGTATATTATTAATTGTAGGAAAACTTTATTTTGTAATAGTTGAATATCTAAATTTAAAAAAATACAATATTTTATTTCACCATTTTGTCGGCGTTATTGATATACACATACCTACATAATTTCAGTTATCTAGTACTAACGGTCTCTTAGCAAAAACTTGGACAGACAGACAGATAGACAGACACACAGACAGACAGACAGACGGGCATGACAAAAATATAAGGGTTCCTTATCAGGACTACGGAACCCTAAAAAAGAATTTTCAATTTCAAATCGGTTAAGATCTGACAGAGTTCTGATGTCACAAACATTTAAAAAACCGTCGAATTGAGAATCTCCTCCGTTTTTGTGAAGTAGATTAAAAACTTAAACACCGACTTCCATGCCCCGCGAGTCAGTTTTAGTAGCAAGTTTGAGACGTTTATCGTCATATCTCTGGAGATAATTATCAGATCTCAGTTAATTTTAGTGATCTGAGATCTATAAATACTTAAATTACATTAACTCTCGGATTATAAAAATCTGACTATCGTATGACACTACAAAATCATTATGAAAGAAAAAAAAGAAAATTTAAGTAAACGTTAGTAGGTTAGGTACCCTATTTATTTATCTTAGAACTGTTAAAAAATAATAAAATAAAATCCCAAGTAAACATTGGTAATTGTACTTATTTATCTGAGTACAAATCTTGCATCAGCTATACAACTCTCGGACTATACAACTCGTTTGTCTCGACAAAATCGTATTGTAAGGTTCGTTAGTCAAAGAAAAAGCTAAGTCAATTCAAATAAGTAGGTAGGTAGGTAGGTATAACTTTGTTGGTTTCAGCTGTGCACTGATATGTCAGTCAATCAGTCAAATTTATCTATTTTAGGTAGGTCCTATATGACCTACGTAACATACCTACAGTAAATAATAAAATAACCTACCAATTTCAAGTAGGTTACAATTAATATTTTGCAATATGTAATGTCGATAGAAATTCCCTAAAGATCATAACGTGAATTCCCTTGAAACATGAAACTCAGCTGATTTATACCTACCTACCATTTTATATGTGACATTCTTTGCTTTTTACATAGTTACTCTTTACAGTTACTAAATGTTATTATCGTAAGCAAGGAATATAATATAAAGGTAGGTACAAGTAAGGCGCGCGGCCGATCGAGAGCGCGCGTGACACTTTACTGACTGAACTTGTACCCGAGCGGGTGCGCGGAGGTACTTGTAGTTTCATTGCTACAGCGCGGAGTGCGACAGGCCTGATGATAGTAGAGTAGAAGCACAGATTATATAATAGTTACAACGTGTAGAAGTAGTGTTAGTTAAATATTATGTTTCTTTGAAGTGTTTGACACTTTATATTTTTGTAAATTGTTAAACACAATCCAAAATTTCATCGTACCGACGGGACTTGAACCCGCAACCTCCGGAATGACATAGCACCGGAACATGTCATTCCGGAGGTTGCGGGTTCAAGTCCCGTCGGTACGATGAAATTTTTGGATTGTATTTAACAATTTAGTGTTAGTTGTCTAAACATTTCAATTGGATTCGGCAGTGAGTTGAAATAAAACCTTTCCATCTGTTCCAGATCCCGTTCAATAGTACTAGGCGGTCTCGGCGCGGGAGCGGCCGCGGCGCTCGTTCTAGCTCGCGGGGCGGGCAGCGCGGGGGGCGCGGGGGGAGTGCGGGGGCTGGTGCTCGCAGCCCCGCCCCTCCTCACCGCGGAGGGGTCGAGAGATGTACACGACGACGCTATATATGCCTGTCGCCTGCCGCTGCTGCTCATTGTGGGGACCAATGCGCCTGATGCGGGGAGGATAGTGCCTAATAACATCTGTGGTGAGTGCAGTAGCCTGGGGTTAATGACCTTACTAACCGTTTTGAATGTAACAGTTTCTTTAGATTTGTTGTTTTTTTCAACCGACTTCCCAAAAGGAGGTTCTTAATTCGTCTGTATGTTTTTTTTAAATCAATTGTGAAACGATTTGAATGATTCTTTTTGTAATCGGTAGGATACGTTTCCGAGGTGGTCCCAATGTAATTTCATCGAGATCTGATAATTATCTCCAGAGATATGACGATAAACGTCTCAAACTTGCTACTGATATTGACTCGCGGGGCATGGAAGTTTGGTTGTTTTAGTTTTTAAACTATCTTAGCTATGTGTTAATAGGTAACAGGACAAGCACGACGATGTGCACGACATTATCTGATGGTAAGCGATGACGTCTACCTGTAACAGATACAGCGGAATGCAAAATTCACTGCGCCTGTTACCTTGAGACATAAAGATGTCGAGTCTCACATGCCCTGTAATTTCACCGGACACCTTGCCGAAAAACATTCCTATTTCACGGCTGTTTACAGTTTTCAGGTTTGTTTACTTGCTAGATTGCGTTAATTAAAGTAAACGCAGATTTGCATCGGAGTCAAAAAGAGCCATCTATGGGGCTAGTCTTTGCTCCATACAAATGTTAAGAGGTAACGCGGGGTGCACTTTTCCACACAAACGTATTCCCCTGTTTCCTCCTTGGAAAAAGCTTCTAGAGCAAAATTTGTTTCTACAAAATATCAAGGTCTGCTGTAGCTACGCCCCTATCATTTGATTTTTTTGACCAACCAATTGCAAACAGAAATATAAGCCTTTTAATCTCCTCTTTAAGATTTTTGAAGGGTTATTATTTCTATTTACGATTGGCTGGTCAAAAAAAGCAAATGATAGGGGCGTAGCTACAGCAGACCTTGATTTTTTGTAGAAACAAATTTTACTCTAAAAGCATTTTCCAGGGAGGAAACAGGGGAATACGTTTGTATGGAAAAGTGCACCCCGCGTACGCTCTTAAGAAACTTGCGCACACTCGCTCGACATCAGGGTTTCTAGTAACTCTGATGTAGAGAGATGTCGAATAGAATATCTTGTTTATTCCGTCGTTCTGAAATGAAAGTATGAACTTTACAGATTTTCTTTATTTACAGAGGACGGCCCATGCAGACGCTTGCTAGAAGTACGGGGCTGCGACTCGGAGCTGCGACTACCGCGGCGGTTGCGACAGAGACACAAGCTGCCGCAGCACGCGCTCGACGCGGCGGTAGTGGTCAGTTATCACAGTTGTACATTACAGACATTTTTAGAATGTATCCCAAACTGACATTGACATAACATGGCATTTGACAGTTCATACTAATTTATATCTTGACAGCGGTCATCTAGACTGTTTTACTCAGTCGCGCCATCAGTTTTCATCTTTTGTTTGCAGATCTAGGGTTGCCTGTTACGACGGTATTATTCAGCTGATAGACGGAAAATCAATTCCACTCGGAATATGATTTGTACTGCGATTAGTCTGCGTTTTATTTATTTATTTATTGTGTTTCATTATTTCACAATTTTTTAGATAAAAATTGTCTGAAGTACTGAAACATGCACTGGGTTGCGGGTGCACGTAATAGTACGGTTGGCAACCCTACATTAATCAGGGGAATTAAACATGTGTTTTAAGTGTGACGTTCGACGTCTAGATGAAAGCTCAATGTTGCTTTGTTTTTTTTTGTAAATTCAAAGCAATAAGTTATGTTTCTGTTATATCCATAATATTTTTTATTGAATATGATCTATTTAATGTAATTTGACGTGTGTAAGTGCAAATTTTAATTTGCCCGTATACTGAATAAATGTTTTGGCTTTTGACTCGACTTGACATCTGATGAGTGAAAAAAAATAATCTCCATTGCACTAGCGGTACGCTACTGACATCATCAACAGAATATCCTACGCAATGTACCACACACCTTATATTGTGACGAGACATAGACAATATATAATGTTTGTTGTAAATACAGGAGGAGTGCGTACGTTGGGTGATAGAGACAGCGGAACAAGAGGAACCCAACTCGCCGCCCACGCCTGAGAAGCCGCGCCGGGTGCTGCCGTCTGTTATACGGGAAATAGGTATACTAGCTGCGAATAAATCATAAGTTAGAAAAAGTAACTGCGTTATAAAAATAACCCAACAAAAGTCGTGTCCAAGCAAGCGGGGTTAAAAGTCGTGTCCAGCGTGTCATTAGTCGGTTGGTCATTTGTCTTTTTTGACTCAACTGTCATAGATATACACCATCGATACATGTCATACATGGCTGATACTCAATTGTGTCGCACAAAGCGCTTTACATCAACATTTATCATACGCACAGCGAAGGTATGGAATTCCCTGTCAGAGTCCGTGTTTCCTGTGATGTACAATCCGGGAGTGTTTAAATCGCAAGTGAACAGGTATCTTCTAGGCAAGCGTGCTACATCGTCGATCACATCTACACTTAACATCAAGTGAGACAGTGGTTAAACGCTTGCTTATGTACTAAAAAACGTGAATCCAGACTAATATTATGCAAAACATCTGTAACTCTGTCTGTTTGTTACATAATCACGCCTAAACAGACAATCCAATCTTACTGAAATTTAACAAGGAGATATTTTATACAATCAGGATGAATATAACCTACTAAATTCTTGGTGGACGTAAACGAAGTCGCGGGTATCACCTAGTATCTTATAATTTTATTATATCTAAGCTTTACACCTCCTTTGGTTTACACTGTCTCCTTTGGTTTACACTGTGGTTTACACGTTACTTGCTGTGCCCCGCGGTTTCGCCCGCATTAAAAAGTATCCTATAGCCTAATCCACAATACTGGCTATCCCTGTGCAAAATTTCAGTTAAATCAGTCCAGCCGTTTGATCGTGAAGAAGTTCCAAACAAACACATAAATGAACTGACTTTCGCATTTATAATATTGGTGGTTGATACCACACTAGTTTCAACTCTTCGTTTTCGCCTACGTCAGCGGCGTGTCTTAGAAAGTTGTACATTTGTAATTCCCTATGTCTGGTCAGCGTGTTATGTTTGCTGACCCTTTTTTATGCCAAAATGGTACCTTTTGACCACTATCTCACTTGATGTTAAGCGATGATGCGGTCCATAATGTTTATAATGTTTACCCAAAAGATACCTATTGACTTGTCCTAACAAGAAAAGTGATATATAATTTTAGATCTGACTGAAGAGGAATACTCACACTTGCCGCCGGCCGCGTCAACGCCCGCGCCCGCTCCCGCTCCCGCTCCTGCCCCCGCCCCCGCTTCGCCTGCCCAGTGAGTATTAGCCTTATGAACTACCCGTTTCATCCATCGATACGACGAAATTAATGGATTGCTTTTGTTAACCCAATTATGCATTATGCACATGCACATACAAAAAAAGTTCTATCAAATTTATCTTGAAAAAAAAAACTTTAAATGCTTCTACTGAAAAGTCGCGTTTTGTCGATTACTCAAATTGTGTCTGCAACTGACGATACGTACGGGATTTAGCGCGATAATACCATTTTCCATTAAAATGTTATCGTCAGATCCTTACTAACAAATAAATTATGTACTTCTTATATTGGGTTATTATTTTCAGGAATATCCGCACTGTTGAAATATCAGGTAAGTCATATCACTTAAAAATATTGATTCTATGGCTATACATATTGTATATCATTTTTCAGGATAATTATTCCATATTTACTGAGCGTTTAAACACGGGCGGGGGTTGGGTTATTAGTGGATTTTTATATATATCACAGTATTTATAGATATACTTATCATGTAAATCGCCGTAACTAACCACATTTTGAGTGGCAGTCTCAGTATGAAAAAATAGGGTGCGTAGAAAGCTACGCGTTAGATGTGATACTTCCAAGTTTCGCAACATCACTAATTATTTTTTTGTACAATTCTATCTGAGTGCGTAGTGCGAGTTCCTTTAGATTTATTTACTCACTTGATCACGTTAAAGTTAACGCAGATTTGTATGGAAACTACTATGTTACCTCTTATACACACTAGATGGCGCTTTTTAATTCCATACAAATCTGCGTTTACTGTAACGTGATCGAGTAAGTAAACCAATCTATAAAACTCGCACTAGGCATTTTGTTGAACTTAGCAGAACGAATGCCCGAATGATAGCGAATACGTCTTCGTAGTTACGCCGTTCTACAATAGAGGGCGTTTATAAATATAAAGTACTAACTGTGCCCCCGATTTCGTCCGAGTGGAATTGTGTCTTTGGGTAGCATTAACCAATGAGACACATACGTTTCCCAACTGCACCGCACCGTACCACGCCACGCTAATCCCCCTTTTCCCCTCCCCGCACTTACCCTCCCCTCCTCCTTCCCCTCAATTCCACATCCCCTCCCCCTTACCCTTCCCCTCCCCTGCCCTTTCCCTCATTTACCCTACCCTCCACCTATACTTCCTCCTCACAAACTTTGAATGTCATATTATCCTCCCCCTCCACTCTCCCTCCCCTCCCCCTTACCCTCACTTTCACATCCCCTACACCTCTCCATCCCCTCCAGCTCACCTCCCCTACCCCCACCATTACCCCTACCCTCCCCCCCTCCACTCCCACTACCCTCCCCTTCCACTCACCTACCCTCTCCCTCCACTCCCCATTCCCCCTCACAAACTTTGAATGTCATATTTATTTATATCGAATCAACAGCCTAAAAAATAAGTTTCAAGCTGCTAGCTTTAACAATGGACGATTTTTTTTTTAAATTTTTTTTAAATACTTTATAGGCTAGCGTTTGACCACTATCTCACCTGTTGGTAAGTGATGATGCGGTCGAAGATGGTAAGCACGCTAGGCCTAGAATGGGAACTGGCTCTCAAGGATGGCTGCCGGAACACATTAGATGTTTGGTGACAGATTTTCTAACTTGAGGGTGGTAGCTGGCCAGGCGGACACTAGATAGTGTCCTACCACTGCGGGGGTTGTTGGTTTCTTAACGATGTTTTCCTTCACCGGAGGGCCACTGTGAAAAGCGCACATAATTTTTTCGATAGAAAAATTCATTGGTGCACGGCGGTTTGAACTCGGTACCACGGCATCAAAGGCGACCGTTCTCCCGATTACGCCACCGGGCCCTCAAAACGATACTTCTATACAACTTTTCATCCCCCTTTTCAACCCCTACAACCCTCTTTTCGCATTAAAAAGTAGCCTATGTCGTTTCTCAGGCTCTAGACTATCTGTTTTCAATTTTCATTTAAATCCGTGCAGTAGTTTTGGCGTGAAAGCCAGACAAACAAGTCACTGTCGCATTTATAATATTAGTAAGGATAACATGACGCTTACTTCACTTCCGTTGATTCGGACCGTGACGCTACGTTACTTCCGTCAAATTTTACTCCAGTGCGCCTAGACAGGTTCCACTTCAAAAGTGTATTTGTAAAGATTGATTTTAAAGTTTTTAGTACTCAATAGAATATTTGACTGTAGCTACAACAGAAGAAGTCGGTACCCTTCTCTTTAATTCATCCTGTTTATTGATATATTTATATTATATATTATTATATATTTATATATTGCCTTTTCATTTTGTATGACAGAAGGTCGCACAGTGACCCGCGTGTCCGGCGGCACGCCGGTAGCGCTGGTCCCGCCGCCGCGCCGCGCGCCGCTCGCCGCGCACGACATCATGCGGCTGCCCATCGTGTTCGCTGACGACGCACATCTGCCCGTGTGCGCGCCAGGTAACTATGTGCCACTAGCGATGACGTCACATACTCGTCAGATCTCGTGAACCGTCTCTCGGCGTCCATCACACAATAGGTTATCCGTCATATCAAAGTATCTAAATATCAGTCAGCCACCGTCATTCACCCAATGGGGTTCAATGGGACGATAGGTTATACATCAGTCACAGCTGTGACTGCCAGCAAACTGGCAGCAAAACCTATCGTGTCATGAACACCTAATAAGTAAATACTTTCAATATTCACAAAGTATGCATTGGTGTGCGGCAATAATGGATATATTGCTGCTATCACAACTATTAATAGAAATTTAGTAAAGTTAAAAAATACAAGGGGTCCCAGTACAAAAAAAAACATGGTTTTTAGGGTTCCGTACCTCAAAAGGTAAAAAAAGGAACCCTTATAAGATAACTTTCTTGTCCGTCTGTCCGTCTGTCTGTCTGTCTTTCTGTCTGTCCGTCTGTTTGTCTGTCTGTCTGTCTGTCTGTCTGTCCGTGTGTCACCACCGATTTTCTCAGGAACGGGTGGACCTAGCAAGTTGAAATGTATACCAGATAATGAAGTCTAGAGTCCCTATTAGGTTTATAAAAATCAAGATCCTGGGTCAACTCCATAAAAAGTTATGGGCAAATTTAGATTTTCGCAAAAACTTGTAAGTACCAAAATATACCTTAATTATTACTTTTTTTATTTTCGGAATTTTTCCTTCACGTGTGCTGTAAGACCTTGCTTTTTACCAAAATTGACAATTCTAGGTCAACCTGAAGTACCCGGAAGTATATGTTTTGGGTCGAAAACCTATAGGGTACATACCGTTGACCTAGAATCATGAAATTTGGCAAGAACCAAGGTCTTACAGCACAAATAAAGGAAAAATTCCAAAAAAGAAAAAAAGAAAAATTAAAAGGTGGCCCCATACCTACATTGTTTACACCATTTAAGATAGGCCTCTGAGTTATATTAGCGCTCATATAACATAGAGGTCTGGTTTAATTGGTACCAATCAACGTTGGTACGGAGGCCTCGGTGGGCGAGTGCAACTCGACTTGGCCGGTTTTATTACTGGTGCTTTTCGCTCTATTTTATGTATCGTAATAGACACTTGACATTAAGACTTGACTTCACAGAGTGTGTTTTTATGGTTGCTATGACAACAAATAATAAAATGATAGTTATAAAAATTAAAATTAAACGTGTTTTTATATCAATTTGCTAGATATCATTAAATATCGTACAGAGGTACTGAACCCTTCACGTGCTGGTCGAACGCGCACTTGGCCGGTTTATTTTTAATTAACGTAGCCCTTCCATAATAACAGATTCAGAATAAAAACACACAAACCGTTCCAGAAACCTCAAGCACGATCGGCAGTCCAGTGACAGTGACAAGCGGGAAGTCAAAAATAGGCGCAATAAAGCGGCCGACAAACCGAGCAGATGGCAAGCGTAACGCGCGCGTATGCGTACAAAGAGGCGGGGACGGTGCTAACGCGGTTAAATTTACGCGCGTGATTCTTGCCAAACGCGGCGGTGCTGTCGCGAATACTCCGAGACGCTTGCTGCTTAGACGAGGAGTTAGGTTGATGCCGCAGGAACCGCAGCAGTAAACTTACTGGTTATAAATAAAATTTAAAAAAAACATGTGAAAAAGATAATTCGGCCATAAAATATTCGTAGAAAGAGTACGATAGAGTTTTGGCGGGAACGTGTAAAGTGTGTGCCCTCTTTGATTTTCTTCCTCCAACTTGTGTTATTCCGCGAGTTAACGTGTAATAAATGTGGACTATTAACCATTGTGTGTGAGTGTAAGAAAACAGCACAATGTTGAAAAACATATGCCTTATCGTAATACGGCATGTTTTTTAACATTGTGCTGCTTCACAACAAAATTCTACTTAAAGCCTTCAAGTAAAATTCACACATTTGCTGAAGGTTGACTTGGACTCGACTATGACTTAAATGTGACTGACTCGACTTTACGACCATACCAAAACTTGAACTATTCTAATACTATAATTTTGAGGGCCCGGTGGCGTAATCGGGAGAACGGTCGGCTTTGATGCCGTGGTACCGAGTTCAAACCGCCGTGCACCAATGGATTTATCTGTCGAAAAATTTATATGCGCTTTTCACAGTGGCCCTCCGATGAAGGAAAAACATCGTTAAGAAACCAACAACCCCCGCATGGTGGTAGGACATTATCTAGTGTCCGCCTGGCCAGCTACCACCCTCAAGTTAGAAAATCTGTCGCCAAACATCTAATGTGTTCCGGCAACTATCCTTGAGAGCTAGTTCCCATTCTAGGCCTAGCGTGCTTACCATCTTCGACCGCATCATCACTTACCAACAGGTGAGATAGTGGTCAAACGCTAGCCAATAAGATATAAAAAAAAAACTATGACACTGGCTAAATACACAAATCGTGTGGGCCCATAATGTAACTTAAAAAAAAGGATACGATACAAGGACGCGTACTCCACGCAGTACTATTCTGAGACTTGAATAAACTGATTTTCAGCGCACCCCGTTTCTCAAACTCAGATGTTAAACGAGCATTTAAAGTAGAAGTCCTTGTACTTATTCTGTAGTAAAAGCTAAAGTAAATAAGATTGATGAATGTGTCGTCAGTCGACAGTCATAGTTACTCTATCAGTCATAGTTAATTTGAATCTAGCTAAAACTAAAGTCGTATATTTGCCTCATGTTATAGTGACATTTTTTAGTTTCATTCTCCACACGATGAGTGTATATAGCCAGTCTCAAGTTATAAAATTCTTCAAGTTTTTGAGAATTCAAGTCGTAAAGATGGGTCAAAGTTTAAATTTGTCACATTCAAGTCAAGTTGTAGTCAAAGTCTAGTCCAAGTCAAAGCCTCAGTAAAAATGTGGAGTTTACTGAAGATTTTCAGTGGAATTTTGGTGACAACGCAAATAGCATGTTTTTCAACATTGTGTTGTTTCCCTACACTCGTATACATTCACCGACACTTAATGGTTAATAATCCTCATACATTACACATTAACTCGCGGAAGAATACAGTTTTTAGGAAAAAATACAATGAGAGACTCACACTTTTCCACGTTCCCGCCAAATCTCCTTGTGATGACTTATTCGAACGGTATTATGGAACGCTGCTCTACCACAGATACACTATTTGCACAGAATACCAAAAGCTATTTGATTGGTTACCGAGCAAGAAGATTATACTTATAAGAGGTTGCATGTAGAATAAACTTTTGAAGACTAAAAATATAACCCTGTATACAATTTTTGCTCCTTTCTTTACGTTGATTTTAGTATTTGACAGATGCTCTTACGGTAAGTGTAAGCGAGATAGAATAAAGGTGAATATATTTGTCTTCACAGCAATGTTCTACCGTGCAAAGTCTTGTTAGGGTGCAAATTTCAGATCCACGCATACGAGTAGTTCCATAATATCGGCTTTAGAATATGAGTTAATACACTATACTATGTGATAAGAAAATGTATTAAGAGAACGAAATTTGTAAAAAATATTGAAGTGTTATGGAATTTATCGAATTTTGATGTATTGCAGATTGTTTATTGTATTTACGTATGTGTATGTATATAGGGCAAGAGTGATTATTCGTTTCGAGTTATGTATGACCTGTGTAATGTATGCATACAAGAAAAGCTATACAAAAGATGTGACGAAAACTTTTTCGAAAAGTTATACGTAGGTACCTAATTGTTTTTATAGGACTGTCGGGCTTTGTTTCAAAACCAATTTTCTTAACGTCCCCTTAGCTAAAACAGTGACTAAACTTGATTAACACTGGCCAATGTACCTAAACAGAGGTCAAAGTTGCTCTATATGTATAACTTCTGTTACCACAAAAAGGGGACATAACATGCTTGTTACTGTACATTGTTTATATGTAATTGGTTTTGTTGTAAAGCCCAAATAAGGAAAGTTCAAAAGGCCCGTGTTTCACCAAATAAGGAAAAACGTCACGGACTCTCTTCGGGGCTGGCCGTGGCGTTGAATTTATTTTTTTAAATATATCTCAGGATAACATTCTGAACTTTGTATAAGACTTGTTGTTATTAATAAACTTTTTTGATAAAATTTAAGCTCGTTTCATTGTTGTTCCGATACGAAAGATTCTTTGTATGGAGGGTAGAAGCAAAGACTATCATAAAATGGTAGTGAAATTGGAAAAAAGATTGCAAGAAATAATTCCACTATCCCCTACGAATAAATTATAAGTCAGGAAGTCTAATTCAGAACAAATTCCACGCAAAAGGTGGCCGGCCCTCCTTCAAACCAAAACGATGTAGATTCAAAATAAGAATCACTTCCGAAGTTACAAATGATTGGCTTTGTGATTGATTTAAATTCAGAACTAAAGCTGGGATTGGTTCGCGCATGTGCTGCAATGTCTGTTATGACAGTTGAGTCAAACCAAACAAAACAAATGTCCGACTAATAACGCGCTGGACACGACTTTTAACCCCGCCTATTTGGACACGACTTTTGTTGGGTAATTTTTTTAACGTAGTTACATTTCCTGACTTTATTATTTATTCGTAGACCATCCCCCACTTATTGTACATGCTTTGTTTGTAAGTACTGTTAGTCTGTGAAAGTGCTCTAAATTTTTGTACTGCCGATGAATGGAATTCCCTGATACTGTGTTTTATGATTAGTATAATCATCAATGAGTGAACATGAGTCGTCTGAGCAAGCGTGATACATCATCGATCACGTCATCACCAGAATGCCTATGAGTTTCTCTAAATTCATTAATTTACTTGATACGATAAGCTAGTACCTAGTAAACAAGTGCCAGAATTCCGTGTCAAGTAAAACACTATTACTACTACCTACTGGTACTACAGAGAGTAGTACTCTCTAGTACCGCTCGAATTGCGTGACTTGTCTTCTGTAACACGGAATTCTCGCACTTGTTTGCTAGGTACTAGTACTAGCCTAGGTACTAGTACTAGTAATCTGTCAAAATCCATATAAAACACCGGTTAATAGTTATAGTTACGGTTAAAGTAAGATGGTGCAACTCAGCCTTAAACAGTCTGTAGTTGAACGTCACAACTCGAAAACCTAGCGCAGGATACCCGGAAGCAAGGTGGAGAGATGATAGTAAGTAGTTACTGTAGTTGAACGTCACAACTCGAAAACCTAGCGCAGGATGCCCGGAAGCAAGGTGGAGAGATGATAGTAAGTAGTTACTGTAGTTGAACGTCACAACTCGAAAACCTAGCGCAGGATGCCCGAAAGCAAGGTGGAGAGATGGTAGTAAGTCGTTACTGTAGTTGAACGTCACAACTCGAAAACCTAGCGCAGGATGCCCGGAAGCAAGGTGGAGAGATGATAGTAAGTAGTTACTGTAGTTGAACGTCACAACTCGAAAACCTAGCGCAGGATGCCCGGAAGCAAGGTGGAGAGATGATAGTAAGTAGTTACTGTAGTTGAACGTCACAACTCGAAAACCTAGCGCAGGATGCCCGGAAGCAAGGTGGAGAGATGATAGTAAGTAGTTACTGTAGTTGAACGTCACAACTCGAAAACCTAGCGCAGGATGCCCGGAAGCAAGGTGGAGAGATGATAGTAAGTAGTTACTGTAGTTGAACGTCACAACTCGAAAACCTAGCGCAGGATGCCCGGAAGCAAGGTGGAGAGATGATAGTAAGTAGTTACTGTAGTTGAACGTCACAACTCGAAAACCTAGCGCAGGATGCCCGGAAGCAAGGTGGAGAGATGATAGTAAGTAGTTACTGTAGTTGAACGTCACAACTCGAACACCTAGCGCAGGATGCCCGGAAGCAAGGTGGTGAGATGGTAGTAAGTCGTTACTGTAGTTGAACGTCACAACTCGAAAACCTAGCGCAGGATGCCCGGAAGCAAGGTGGAGAGATGATAGTAAGTAGTTATATTATCTACCTACGAAACTGAATAGCAGACTGGCAGCAGTTAGAAAAGAAGAGCCGAATATCGACCTCGAAGATAGCTCGAAGGCTAAAGCCACTAAGTGGCTGGTTGTAGATAGATTGCGTACTGGTCGGAAACGGGCAACAAATGGTACCTTACCTAGTAACGTGCTGCCACCTTGACAGCATCGTCATTAACCAACAGGTGAGACTGGGTCTAATGTCAGCCTTTCTTAACTAATAGGGTATTTATTATAAAGAAGAAAGAATTGACTTTTTGTTTGTTTGTTACGATTTAACAAAAAAACTACTGAACCGATTTCAAAAAATCTTTCACTATTAGAAAGCTACATTATCAGCGAGTATCATAAGCTACATTTTATTCACGTATTCTCACGGGAATGGAAACTACGCGGGTGAAACCGCGAGGCGCTGCTAGTAAAATATAAAGAAAAATACCTACTTACTAACACGTAAGTACCATCGTGCCAATCACAAACAAGAATGCCCCATTCAAGTAGAAGTAAACCCTACATTCAAGGTCAAAGTTTCCCTAAGATCAGTGGTTTATTCCAACAGATTCAAGCTACGGGAGTTAGATTAACTTCGCCGAGAGCGAGTTGAGTTGTTCTGTCCCTTCAGTAACAGAATTATTGTTACTTAACTTAGTAAAACTCAACTTTGAGGCAAGTCGAAACAACAGTGTTAGGTAGGTTCTAGACTTCACTTGTAGATTTAGAAACACGTTTATTTTAAGTAATTACGAGTAGGTAGTTACAATAAACTAATAATAATTGTAGAAAGGTGTAAAAGTGTATACCTTTATTAAATCTTTCAAAAAACATTGTAGTGAGCGTTAGCTGGCCAGGCGGAACTAGACAGTATCCTACCACCATGCCGGGGTTTTGGGTTTTCTTAACGACACTGCACTTAATCAGATGGTAAAGTGATTGTGTCTACAAAAAAGGTGAAAGACAAAATATTATCTAAACGCACCAACTTAATGATCCTATTACAAATTAGGCACCTGCTCGTAATTGCCATACAACATCATCATTTATATCCATTAGTTTAAAGGTCGAAGTGTCAGAACATCCATAAATCACCGCTCCTAATATCGGACAGAATAAAATATTTAAAACATCTAATCCATATATATTTATATCCATATATATCCATAATATATTTTGTCTCCAAGTGTATAAGGAACACACATTTTACTCATTGATATGCATGGTTTTCACTGAGTGAGAATAAAACATGTGGTTTTACCTTACTAAGGTGTACCTACATATAGGTACGAAAGGACTGAAAGGAGACGTTCCGTCTAGCAGAGCACCCAAAGTAGCAACGAAAACATGCTCTTTTCAGCTATTCTTTGCGTATGCCGCCCCGAGAATGTAAAGTTTACGTACCTATCGACTAGTGTGTTATTCTGTGGTAAACTACCCACCGCTCGTCATAGGGAGTGTATTTTGTAAAGAGATCTTGAGTTCGGTTGAATTGAGAAGTTTTGCTGCATTAGAAAAAATTAAACTTCTTTTCCGTCGTCCTTGTGATGCCTTTTAAAAGCTTTTAACCTAATACCTAAACCTCGGGTTACACTACGCTATAACATGATTTTATTTAATTTGTACCTATAACATCGCATGTTGCACGCAAGTTGTCACATAAAATGTCAACCTTTTTTAACCGACTTCACAAAAAGGAGGAGGTTCTCAATTCGTCTGTATGTTTTTTTTGTGTGTATGTTACGCGATTTCTCCGTCAATTGTGAACGGATTCAAATGATTATTTTTTTAATAGGTAGGATACGTTTCCGAGGTGGTCCCATTTTAATTTTATCGAGATCTGATTAGTATCTCCAGAGATATGGAAATAAATACCTCAAATATAGGAGAATGTATTGGTTTTAGTAGAAGAGTCCCAAGAAGATTATACACAACGGAGGTTGCTATTGCATATACTTTTGAAGACTAAAAAATATGACCTTGAATAATGTTTTTACATCTTTCTTCTCGTTGATTTTGGTTTTTGACAGATATTCTTACGGTAACTGTGAGTGAGATAGAAATAAAGGTGGGGATAGTTAATTTTTTTTTAAATATCTTATAGGCTAGCGTTTGACCACTATCTCACCTGTTGCTAAGTGATGATGCGGTCGAAGATAGAGAAGTGGACTAGAATGGGACTGGCTCTCAAGGATAGCTGCCGGAACACATTAGATGTCATATAAACGCACACACACTCACACACACACACACACACACACACACACACACACACACACACACACACAGACAGACACACACACACCGACACACACAGACACAATGCTTAGTAAGATAATATGTATTATTAATGACATACTTATATTTATTGCTTGTAACTTTGCTACTTTGCTTATATAGTTATAATAAGTTCATATTTTTGGGAAGACACTGTCTTTTGCAACACAGTCTGAAAGACTAAAGCAAAAGGCAGGGTACAATAAAACAATGTTTCAAAAACAAATTTATGAAATAAAGCAATTTTGTATTTTTGTTTGGCGACAGATTTTCTAACTTGAGGGTGGTAGCGCACATATATTTTTCGATAGAAAAATTCATTGGTGCACGGCGGTTTGAACTCGGTACCACGGCATCAAAGCCGACTGTTCTCCCAATTACGCCACCGGGCCCTCAATAAATAATGATATATTAATAATTATAATAAATAATTATATATAAATATAAATAATTTGTCTTCACAGGAATGTTCTACCGGGAAAAGTCTTGTTAGGGTGCTAACTTTTTTAAACATACCAAAGATTTTTTGACATGACATAACGTTTGGCGAAGATGGCGGCCATTTCAGTCCCGCGACACTGCACACATTATTAAATAACTCAGAATTATGACCGTACTTTGTACCAATCAACACTGCAAAAAAAAAATTATAAGCATAATACCACAGATCATATAATAGTTACTACGTAAATAATACTTTCCGTTGTTAGGTTGGCTACACAGTGCTTTCATAAATCATAATTCATAAATTAATCAACAATATAGGGAAGTGCCTCTTATAACGTAGTAGAGTGATTCAGTACTCTGTTGGCCATATGGCGGCAATTAATGTTAATAATCGCAAATAATACTTTTTAATATTCATTTAGGAATACAACTAGTCCGTGTTATAAAAGTATTTGGAATTATTGTAATAAAATAGACAATTAATTATCGTGTGTGTCAGATGCTTTAATTCTACAGGGCCATTTTGGACATTGTCCTTTGATACCTTGATGACATCATTATTACTAGTGAATATTTTCACTTTAGCGCGGCATTTAAAGTCATTTTTTTTAGGGTTCCGAACCCAAAGAGTCCCAAATGAACTCTTTCTGAGACTTCGTTGTCCGTTCGTCCGTCCGTCCGTCCGTCCGTGTGTCTATATGTGCGCACTTTACAGATCTGTATCATCTTAACCGTTATAGGTACATACTTGACATTTTCAAAAAGTACATATCCGTCAGTGTATAACGGCCCAGACACGAAATTTAATAGATGCATGTAATTTAATTAAAACTTGTTTTGCACTAAAAAGGGTAAAAAAAGTTATTTTTCAAAAAAATAAAACCGACTTCATAACCACAAACAGGCACTCAAAAGCGAAAAATAAATTACTTAACATATTATAGTAGGTAGGTACATGTAGATATAATCTATCTACTACCTATTAGACTTGGCTGGCACCGACTTCAAATAGATAAGTGGGTAACGCTTATAATAATTTTAAGTAATTTATTTTTCGCTTTTGAGTGCCTGTTTGTGGTTATGAAGTCGGTTTTATTTTTTTTGAAAAATAACTTATTGTTAAATTAAATAGGTAGGTGCTTCATCGCTATATATTATCTCACCTGATGTTAAGTGATGACGTGATCGAAGACGTAGTGTATTCCAGGTAATCGCGCTACATCTTCCAGTGAATAGGTATCTTCTAAGTTCTAGAAGATATCCATTCACTCACGAATTGTGGTAAAACGGTGACGCCTCTTAATATCCTTGGATGTTTGATTTATAAAATGGGGATGATTGAACTAGATGTATCCTATACCGAAAGACTGGATTAACTTCTCCGGATAAACCAAGGTTGTTTAGAGATAAACTTACATATACACACCATCACAAGATTTTTTGGAGACTTCGATAGATATTCTCACGTGAAGATAAAGGGGGTACGGTGCCTCACGAATAGACTCTAGATTATATTACTTTGTAATCGGAAATTTAATTGAGAAAGATTGAGGCCTAATATGCTATTACTTGGAGAGATATCTACCTTTTTTTATATCTTATAGACTAGTGTTTGACCACTATCTCACCTGTTGGTAATTGATGATGCGGTCGAAGATGGTAAGCACGCTAGGCCTGGAATGGGAACTGGTTCTCAAGGATAGCTGCCGGAACACATTAGATGTTTGGCGACAGATTTTCTAACTTGAGGGTGGTAGCTGGCCAGGCGGACACTAAATAGGTGTCCTACCACCATGCGGTTTCTTATCTGATTATTGATTCTTCTTTGATGATTTTCCTTCACCGGAGGGCCACTGTAAAAAGCGTACCTACATAAATTTTTCGATAGAAAAGTCCATTGGTGCACGGTGGGGTTGGAACTGGGTGCCTCTGGCATCAAAGCCAACAGTTCTCCCGATAACGCCACTGGGCCCTCAAACGAGCTTACTTCTAAACGAGACGTCGCCTCATTATTAAAATATACGCTCTCAAGCAAGGGTGGGTAGTTTCTCTAAGTGGAAACATCGCAAACCTCTGGTATAGTAATGACCACACAAAGCGAGTGTCTTGTCTATGAATGAACTGGAAAGGCTGTGTTTTGCAAAGTAGTTCTTCTGTTACGAACGATCAACCCTCCGACAGCGAGGGTACAAAATACCCCTGTGAGTGTCTGTGGGGCCGCATGCGCGGGTGCGCGCGCCTCGGCAGCCACCGGCAGTGGGTCGCCGCCCGCCGCGACCGGTCCCCGCGCTACGAGCGCTCCGCACTGGCATGGCGCGTCGCACGTGAGCACCTCTGCAGCCGCGTCCATGCGCCCGCTCAGCTCCGAGAGGTGGGTCCGACCCCGCGTGAACCGCCTCGCGAACGATCACTCCAGACGGCGCGGCTCCGGCCCGCTCCGGCGCTAGCTCGCACGTAAACACTATCGATCGACGCTGCAACGCTGAAACGTCTTCGCCCAAATTTCTACGTCCCGTATTGTATCGGTAATCCGAGCTTACTTCAGAAGTAGGTAAATCGATGTGAGTGACCTGGAAACGACTAGTGGCGACGGTCATTCTGTCATCCACTCGATTTGACGAGCTCCGCTGAGCGACGGGATCTCATTAGTTTGGTCTTAAGATCTGATTCCTCTTCACGAGGGTTGTTACCTTTTCGAGTAGCCTTATAAAATGTTTAGTAAATCATATACTTAAAATAATGGTAATATAAACACGGTATCGAGTTAACGTGTTAAATAAGAAAAGAATTAAGATACAAACTGACTACTCCTAAAATAAAATTAAAATGTGACCGGGTAATATTTACGAATTCAAAACATCCATTGTTTCTTGTTACACTGAGTCGCAGTAACTAGGATTGGTTCCTATAGATAACTTAATGTAGGGGCTAAGCTAAAGTTATACTCAATGGATACTAAAGAGGCTAAAGAGCATTTTAAGATTAGGTACTACCTTTGGCCTATCTAAGACTTATCTTTTATCTTTATCTATTATCTTTGTCTATTAGATAAAGGCTAGATATTAGTAGATAAACTTGATGTACACAACCGGTACTATGGTATGGTCCTATAAAGGTAAACTTTACTGTACCTAATGCGAATATTCAAATGAATTAAGATTTATATGTTAATTGAAAGGGTCTTCATAAACATAACTTTAACCTAAACAAACCAATGCGCGACGTTAAAACGGTCGTTGTACAGACTAAATAAATAACATTCAGTTATTTGGGGTCCCACAAATAAACTGAAATAGCAAGGCCGAAGGGACCTCATGAAATACTTACCCTTACATAAACCATGACTTAGTGTCACTGGAACATCAATGAGTAAGTAATTTAATTTGCTTTTACAGGACAATTTACGCAAAGTTTTAAGTTTAGCTTTAATTTCCTAAGTACATACATCTATAGTTGGATTTTCTAAGCTGCGCGTCACATCGTTATAATCTTTAATTAACGTATCACGTATTTCGTACTTAGGTACTCTTTGCGTGGTCCTATAGTTTGTAAAATATTTTAAAGAACAAATAATAACTGAAACAATTACTCAAAAACAAAAGATTCTCCAAATGTCAATTCAGTGCCCGTCGAATTTCACTACCTAGGTTTTAAGTGCGTTGAATACTCTTCCTTGATCTACGCATATAGATCGCTACGACAAAAGCAACGACAGAAGGATTTAAAAAAATATATTGTGTCAAAGGCTAAGCCATAAGGAAGACGTGTCATTTGATGAAAGCGTGCGTGAAATACAAACAGGTAAGGAGTTCACTAGATAGCAATATATGAACAGTTGACATAATGCTAACTAGGAACACCCGCGTACTCATGAAGATTTTGACAAACACATATATGTATGGAGTTCACTCAAGCATTACCTACACGGCCGTATTCATAAAGATGTTGAAGAACGCGGTGGATTTGACACAAGTAATGTTTATAATGCATTGGTTTAAATTACTCTGTTATGTTGGCGAGCACTGTGAGACCCACAGAACAGAACATGAAATACTTGTGTTATATGTTTTGAGTGAGACCTCGCAGAATAATATTTAATATGGGTAAGCGAGTGTCTACTTATGAATATAATATTGTAAGGGTGGGTCGATGATAGCTAAAAGCTTGCTCTAGCTGTCATTGAACTCACATACTGCGTTTTGTTTCTACCGACAGTATTTATTACGTACCTATGCTTAGAATTTTTAAGCGAATTTATGTTAGGAAAATAACGGGTATATTTGTTATATTATATAAGGTATATTGTTATAATTGTACGAGTAGGAGTTGGAAACTTAACAAAACATGTCACCATGTTCATACAATGACATGTGACGATTATTCAGTCTGTTATAAAAAAAAGCCGATGCTTCTACGATCCACTGAATCGATGGATCGTGCTAATCGTCAGTGACGCTGGACAGTCCTATCGACGAAGCGTCTCACTCACATGCAAAACCTGTGTTTCGAACTGAAAAATACAAGGGCCCAGTGGTGTCGGGGGAGAATGGTCGGCTTTGACGCCAGAGGTACTGAGTTCAATCCCCGCCGTGCACCAATGGATCCATAGAAAGGAAAAATGTATATGCGCTTTTCACAGTAGCCCTCCGGTGAAGGAAAACATCGTTAAGGAACCCCAACTGCCCCGCATAGCGGTGGGACACTATCTAGTGTCTGCCTGGCCAGCTACCACCCTCAAGTTAGAAAATCTGTCGCCAAAACATCTAATGTGTTCCGGCAGCTATCCTTGAGAGCCAGTTCCCACTGTAGGCTTAGCGTACTACCATCCTCGACCGCATCGTGATAAGTAAATTAAACACTCGTTTTTAGGGTTCCGTACCTCAAAAGGTAAAAAAAGGAACCCTTATAAGATCACTTCCTTGTCCGTCTGTCTGTCTGTCTATCTGTCCGTGTGTCACCACCGTTTTTCTGAGGAACGGGTGGACCTAGCAAGTCTACAGTCCCTATTAGGTGTATAAAAATCAAGGTCCTAAGTCAACACGATAAGAAGAAAAAAGAAACTTGTAAGAACCAAAATATTCCATAATTTTCAATTTTTTAATTTTTAGAATTTTTCCCTTTACTTGTGTTGTAAGACCTTGCTTCTTGCCAAATTTCATGATTCTAGGCCAACGGGAAGTACCCTATAGGTTTTCGACACAAAACCTATAGGTATATAGGTAGAACTGAGTTTTATAAACGCTAATACAATTTAGAGGTCTAGCTCAATTGATACTTACCAGCGTTGGTACGGAAGCCTCGGTGGGCGAGTCACCCTCGACTTGGCCGGTTTATTTTTTATTTACTTATCACAACGACGAAACATAATTTATTTACCTATGTGTCTGTGTGCTAGTGATAAATATAACTTGCGAAGTAGTGTGTAACTAATAAAAAAACAATATAATTCTATTTAAAATAAGGAAAAATATTAAATTCTAATATTATTATTTAAAACGCTTGGATTGCGACTTAGAGTGAAGTCGCAATTGCTCCGTGAGTCCACTACCGGTGTCAATAATACATAAATTAATTATTACGTGTAACTCTTATGTTCAAAAGTAATCATTTTGATTCTTATTATCCTCCACATTTATTCTGTTTGACTAGCTGTTACATATAACAAGTAAATTTTAAACATACTTCACTTGCTATTAAAGATTAAAGAGGAGCTAACTAATGCGAAAAGTTCCCAGTTCTTCATTTCCCAGGCCTGAGGTGTTTTTTTATAATCTAAGTTATCTCAAGTATTGTAAGACCTACATTGTCAAGACCTTGGTATTCCCAGTTCTTTTATATGGCGCAGAGTCCTGGACCTTGAAAGCATCGGATAGACAAAGAATCGATGCGTTTGAGATGTAGTGTTGGCGGCGTATATTGCGCATACCTTGGACTGCTTTCAGAACAAACGTGTCGATCCTGAAAGATC
The DNA here is from genome assembly GCA_954871355.1 of Cabera pusaria. Lineage (NCBI taxonomy): Eukaryota > Metazoa > Arthropoda > Insecta > Lepidoptera > Geometridae > Cabera > Cabera pusaria. The sequence continues at coordinate 2,834,461 of OX940900.1, read as the reverse complement.
TTAAAGTAGACCAGAGGCTTTCTGTAGCTTGCCTAAAGAGAGTGCTCCAATATTTCGGACATATCGCCAGAAAACCGGCAGATTATCTGGAAAAACTCCTTGTGACCGGAAAAGTATAGGGTAAAAAATCCAGGGGTAGAAGCCCGAAGAGATGGTCCGAACAAGTGTCTGAACAATTAGGCAAAAATGTTAGCGACGCTATACACTGTGCTTCAGACCGCCAGTATTGGCAAGAAATCTTAAAATAAAGTTAAGGCGAGAACTTCACGATGCTCAGCAGTGAGCGAACGATTAAAATAAAGGAGGAGGAACCTCAAGTATAAAAGTAACTGATAGATTTTAGGCCCGGCACTTCGCACGTGAAGATAGGCTCGCTTCGTAATCCAATAAATGTGATAGGCACGAAACTGCCTAAATAAGGAGAGTTTTACAGCGCCGCTATGATTCGCTGCTCGTAAAATTTTGTGGATATTGGCATTTTTTGGGTAGATTTTAGATAAGAATTTATAAAACTGAATCTTGAGAATCGATTTTATGGAGTATGTAAATACTATTAGTAATACGCAATGCAGTCACGTGCAAATTTATGATAATCCAGAGATTTGACAGACAGACAGACGTTACCTTTTACTTTATCATACATCAAAAGCGCATTTCAGATTATGATATACTATTCAGTATTCTGCTATATAACACCGCATTACAAGGAAACCAGCAAATAGTACATAGTATAGCTAAGTGTGAACATATTCTAAATACAAGTATGGTGTGCGATATTGTTGTGCTATAAACTATATGCTATTATATAATAATAATATAGCCTTTTATTCAGATCTCTTAGTACAATGAATTTTTAAACTTATGTAAAGGACTAGCATTAAAATCTTAAACTTAATAGATATGAATAACTTTAAACTAATATTTGTTGCATGGTTATCTTTCCTAGATCTGTTTGCCAGTCGGCAAAGGCCTCCTCCAACCTTTTCCATTCCTTTCTTTCTTGAGCCACTCTGTTCCATGTGACTCCTGCCACTGGTCTAACGTCATCGTCCCACCTTTTCTGTGGTCGGCCTCTTTTCCTTTTGCCTTCCCTTGGGTACCACCATATCACCCTTTTGCTCCATTTGTCGTGTCCTCTTACCAGTCCTCTTACCATCTATATGCTATTATATAATAGGCTTTAATTTATAGCGTAGTCTGAAATGCGCTAGAGCCTCTTGTTTTCCTAGTTACTTTATGACGCACTCCAATTTCTCGTGAGTTTGCGGATGTAGTCACGTGTTGGACAAAAATGTATTTTTGTACAAATAGAAATTAAGAAACAATTGATTCACTGTTAATCACGCCTAGCACACAATTACAATTTGATCAATAAAATTATGTTGTAATTGTAAAAACTCGCTATTACAAATTAATTGTTTGTTGTAATGTTTTCACGATTACTAATTAATAAATTGTTAATCGCAAGTTTTGACAATTTAAACATTTTGTAAAATTGTCAATAGTTTTTATAAATTTGATTAAAAAAAATATATATATGTTATTTTTATACCAAAAGGGGAGCTGCCAAAAAAATATTAGGTAGTGTTAGTAGCTTATTAGTACAATAATTAAGTATCTTTGAATAAAGATAAAAGTTTGATTCAGACATTATGGGATTTGTAAAGGTGTCCAATGTCCATGTTTCAACCATGGAAGCCTTATAACACCTAATACTACAACGAAACGATTAATTTAAGTACGAACTATCCAGTAGACTTAGATATACTCGTATATATATGTTGTATGAAATTTATTGATAGGTCAGTGTACATAAATGTATGTGTTGTAAAGTCCCTCTAAGAATACATGTACCGTTTTTAAGATGATTCGTAAGGACAGGCAACTCTACCGTTGTAGCTACAATAAATTGTTTTTAGGATAGACAATAGTTGCGTGTAGTGAGTTTGAAGCGTCAATAGCCCAATGGCCTAGCCATCGACGGGCCTGGCGGTCGAGGAGTTCACAAGACCACTAGTATTGTGGAAACCACACTGTTAATAAGCTATGTGAAAAAAAAGCTTGTACATACATACTCAGAACGCGTGTCAGCATTTACGTTCAACGTAAACTATGCTGAGGCAATTTATTGACTAAATTGTTAAACACAATCCAAAATTTCATCGTACCGACGGGACTTGAACCTTAACTTTAACTTTACAAAAATATAAAGTGTGTACACTTCAAAGAAACATAATATTTAATTTATTGACTGTTCAGAATGTAATTAAAAAATGTGTAGTGCAGGGCAGTCGATCTGAGAGAAACTAGGAAGGGATTTGCCTTAAGCACCGAGCAGACCGGACAAACGAATGACCGAAAGAAGGATTTTTAGTAGACTTCTGCTAGTCTGCTTTGGTACCACCATTTTGTATTTAGGTTTGATAGGCATGTTCAGTAAAATAACAGGGTGAGTAAGAGTTATCATCTAGATGTCTCTGGATCAGGAAGCAACTCGAAGAAATTGTATTGGTTATTGGCTGACTTCTTTAACGCTATGGTAGAGTCAAAATCCAAAAACGAAATTTGTTCATGCATGTCTAGTAGAAAATGGCAGTGAGCCTCCTACCGGAACTCAGCGAACCGGCTGAATTTTTTTTGCGATCCTCGGTCGAAGCAGGAATGCTTGTGTGTGCAGTGGCCACCATATACAACACCACCCTTTGCTTATTACGTATAACGCTAAGCTAGGGACCTACGGATACAGGATGGCAACAATTAACTGCCCGTGGGTGATGATGATCCCTTAGCTAGTTTGACTTCTGTCATTATTACAATAAGTACGGAATACCGCACGATAGGTAGTTTCGCGAACTAGGTCAGGTTAACTATTTTGCTGTACTCAGCGATCTCAATTTTAACAAAAAAATATATATTCTGTGCGCTTGTAACGGTACAAGGTTAGGTACGTTGTTGAATTATATCCAATTTCCGCATGGTGATAGGACACTATCTAGTGTCCGCCTGACCAGCTACCACCATCAAGTTAGAAAATCTATCGCCAAAACATCTAATGTGTTCCAGCAGCTATCCTTAAGTGCCACCATTCCAAGCCTAGCGTGCTTACCATCTTCGATCGCATCATCACTTACCAACAGGTGAGATAGTGGTCAAACGCTAGCCTATAAGTGATAAAAAAGTGATGAAGTATTTAATGTGATCTATTAAATTGGCCTTACTCTAACTTATTTTTTTTAATTTAACTATATACAACAATATTTTTAATAGCAATAACGTGACCTTACGCAATTTCGATATAATGACCAATTGATCAGGATCGGTAGTCTATACATAAAACGCGATTAATTTCGAGCGATAATCGTCGATAAAGCAGTTATTTTACTGTATAGCAGCTAGCTGCATCCCCTAAAGGTACGGCCAAACCGATGAATTCAGCGTGCGCGCTCGCGGGCGCGTTATGATTTTCTATCTTTTTCTGATCGCCGTAGATCGCATTTGGTTCGGAACAGTCGGTACAAATACTACTGCACTATCTGATCGTGCCTGCACACGCGTCGGAAAATCACTGCGGCTTGGCCGTACCTTAAGATGTTTGCGATGACAGTACGCTTCGCTATTCATGTAGAGACTTCCACATCTCGAGTGTGGAGCGCTGGCCGACGCTTCCCGCCTCGCTCTGTACAGTGAGATTTTTTATAATAATGCTTGTATAATGAGTGTGTGTTTGTGTGTGCAGTGGTCGGAGCCGGCAGTGTCGCGGCATGTGAGCGGTGCAGCGCGCATGCGGCGGCATGCCGGGCGGCCGCCGGGGGCTCGTGGCCCCACAGAACACCTTCCTCGAGAACATCATCCGCCGCTCCTCCTCGCAGCGTCAGTATACCTTCTACTATCTCTATTACATACTATATAATTTACGATCGTAAAAGAACCGACTTCAAACGTGATACAAATGTTGATATATTAAAAAGCGCTCGACCGATTTCGTTAAAATTTAAACGGGACCACTTGAAAAGGTATCCTTTGACACAAAATAATAGAATTTTCCAAATCGATTCGGCATTTTTTTGTAATCGGTGTACATACATAAAAAAAAAGATTCCGATGAATTGAGATCTACTCTTTTACTTTTTTGTGAAGTCGGTTAAAAACTAAGTCCCTTCCCGCATCTATACGCTTAATTGTCCACGTCCAGACGGTCATTCGTAATTCGTCAATCGGTACGTGAATGATATTGACCGTTTCAATTGAAGGTACGAATGATGGAGCTTCAATCGACGCGTCAATTGCTCGCCCACATTTGCTTGTTTGTCTATCTGCAATTGCACAAACGTCTTGTTTAATGCTGGCATTATTCGCGATTGTCAATGGGCTTCAATCAAAATTGTCATCATTCGCCTTCGATCACTAGTAGGCTTCAATTGCCTCTGTAGACGATCATTTGGTCGAAAGTGTTGAGTAGTGACAATCAGTATCATCAGGTAAAAGTGCAACTAAAAACCAAACGATAGTTTAGTAAGTCAATCAAAAGTTATATCACCTTGCGCTTTGCGTTCATACGCTTCACAAGATGCCTTATTTCATACCCGACTGCAGGAGGGTTATAATTTTGTCTCGTACCTATATATGTATGTTCATCTATTGCTTCATAACTTGTTATCATAATTTGACAAATACAACATGTTTGACATCAAATATATGTAAAACGCCGGAACGGATATAAAACGAACGCTACGGGCGGTGGAAATCGTAGACATATATTTTGTAGAGATACGCACCCGTAGCACTCGTATAGCATAGATATCGTAGCAAGACTAATTAAATACTATACAATGTACTGACGATGGATTAGCGCGGCATAATCTAGAAATAGAGCGGTGTGACCCAATGGGAACATAAAAATAATCCATATAAACAAGTTACAAATATAACGTCCACCATTTTGGTATTTTACTCGTATCAACTGCAGCATAATTAGATATAGAGATTGAACCTTATTCCTAATATTTTAGAGAGTTGCATGTATGGTAACAATTGTTTACATCAGATTTTTTAATATAAGTATGTCCATCGTATATGTTTATTATGTGTCTATTTGAATTGATTCTAATAGGTTCCAGACTATTCTAATAAGAATGATTGCAGCCTTTTTTTAACCAACTTCAAAAAAAGGAGGAGGTTTCTCAATTCGACCGTATTTTTTTATTTTTTTTTTATGTTTGTTCGCGGATAACTTCGTCGTTTATGAACCGATTTCGATTATTCTTTTTTTGTTCGAAAGGAGATATCCCAAGTGTGGTACCATGGTAATTTTATCGAGGTATGATAAGTATCTCCAGAGATATTGAGATAAACATCTCAAAATTGGTACTGAAAATGAATAGCGCGGCATTGAAGTCGGTTGTTTTTTAGTTTTTAAACGATATTATTAAGACATTGGGCCGAGGTGGATAAATCAGTATTTTGCAAAACGCGACATTGTTAAATTCTAAGTGCAAATAGTGAATACGTAACTGTGAAGTGCGAACAGTGAATAAGTAATTGTAACTGCCAATGACTCAGTGAGTGGATTATCGATCATTGTGTAGGACAATTTGGACGACTATTCTGGAACTTTGCGCTAACTCTAGGGTTGTGTGGAAATAAACGTATATCTCATGGAATTGGCATTTTATATATAATTTTATCGTAACAGTATATAATGTTGATAAAATAGGATATGTTATCGATTACGGGCCACAGTACACAAGAATACTGTTTACTTTAAGTACATAGAAAAGGCATCACGAAACATGCTCTTTATCCTTTTCAAGTAGGTAAAATTAAAATCGATACTGTACAGAATTCCTTTGCAATGCTCGCTCTGTAGCAAATTGTTCATTACTTATACATAGTAATGGTGCCTACTTAAGGCTGCTCGGTTCAACCCCGAGCCGCGGCAGAGTTTGCGAGTTCGATCGGTGAAACATGTGTAGTCATCGCATCGCCCGTATTGTTTCATTCCACATACCTACCATCCATCTTTATTCTGCTGGACGCATTAATAACAATTTAATGGAATATTACCGCGTGAAAATATTGTGCTAGATGAAAATCCTACTAACGAAAATATTTGACAAATAGTCTGCCTAATATCTACCTACCGTATTGTTTTCAATGTGTTTTAAACGAACTGCCTAAAATGTGTTTTTTTTTTAATGTTAAGTTACTTTTTTGCATATAGTTGGGTTGGGGTGCACGTAATAGTACGGCTGGCAACCCTATATTAATCAGGGGAATTAAACACTTTTTTAAAGTGTGGCGTTCGACGTTTGGATAAAAGCTGATAATTAAGTTATGGTTTTTTTATATTTAGAATAATTATTATTGATAATAAGATCTATTTAATGTTATTTGACGTGTGTAAGAGCAGATTTTTAATTTGCCCATATGCTGAATGAATGCTTTGAGAGTTTTTGAGTTAATAAAATGTTGTTTTAAAATATATCGATATGTTATGTACCTATAATATTAATCAGGTGACACAGCTGTCTTACACCTGTCTATAAAAACAATAAAAAATAAACAAAACAGAAGCATTTCGTAAAGACATTATCATGTAATGATAAAAAACGGTGGGTCAGTCGAATTTGGGCTAGTATTTAACTAGCCCAAATTCGACTGTCCCACCGTTTGCTATTACAGAGTTCCAGTCCCTACAGCCCGGCTACGTCATCAGGTCAGCACGAACCTACCAAATTTGAGTCTAATCGAACGTCAGGAAGTCGTTCTAATTTAACTTTCAAGATTAAACCCACACAAACACACATGTACAAACATAGCAAGTTAAATAATACGTTGAAAAAAGGCAATAGACATAATAAGAAGATAAGATATATCTTAATGCGAGTGAATTCCCGACTCGCAACTTCAAATTATATAATTCGGAAATACGACATGCGTCGCCGCCATCCTATTTGATGACCTACGTATTAGGTCGAAATCTGGTAGGAGCTTATCCGAAGTATATACAACGTGAACAAAAGCCGGTACTTTACATTAAAATATATAATTGCTATTGATTATTACAGCATTTTAAAATGCCCTTTACAAAAAATCGTGATAGAACCTATTAGGGTTAGTTGCTAGGTGCTTTGATTTTACATAATGCATATGGCCTGTATTTCCTTTTCCTGTCCAATATTGGGTTAGAGCACGCACTATATGGGCTGTATGTAGATTAAAAATGTCATAATTATAGTACTCCGGTATGTTCAAAAACTGAAGTAGAAAAGGTTATTTCTTTTTATCCGACTTTATAAGGAAGAGATTATGAATTCATAATGTGTTTTTATGTGTGTTGTGTGTTTTTGTGTCATTCGTCATTATCAGCCAATTTCCATTCACACAGGCCTCTCCTATGGCACGCCACTGAGTTCGATCTTCAGCTATTCGTTTCCGACCGCTGCCAGCCGGCTTGCGGATATATCATCGCTCCACCTAGTTGGAAGGCGTCCTACACTACGTTTGGGGTTTTTGTGTATGTTCCACGATTTCTCAGCCAATCATGGATTAGCCCCATCTATACAATTTATCGAGATTTAATGAGTATCTCCACAGAGTGGAAAAAATACACCGCAAAACTTAAATGATATAATTTATTCTTGAGTGGGTGTGGTAATTTACTAAATTTTAATAAAATCTGATTAGTATCTCCAGAGATATGGAGATAAGCGTCTCAAACTTGCAACTGGAAATGTCTCGCACGGCAGGTGAAGCAGGTTTCGATCTAATTATTCAGTATCATTGCCGTGAGTCAATCGAACACTTGCCTTTTTGGCATAAAAACACACATATGATTTTTTTTATTACGTATAGACAAACACTTGGCCGTTATATGCGTAATAATGCGGACAAAGATTGAAATGTGTTTGCTTGTCTGTAAGCAAATGACGGCAGTGAGACGAGCATAATCGACATTTTAGCCACCTATCGCTTACTTGTATCTTTTCCGAATTACCTCTGATCCTATCCTATCCTATCCTAGTTAAACATGTGCATTCTTAACTATAAAATTAACAAACAAAAATTGAGAGAAGGATTTCGGGAATGTCTGTTTTACCCCTAGAGTATTGTATGTTGTATTATCCATACCTGAAATATTCAAAACCAAAAAATGTAAAACTCCTCCATCTCATAAAATGTTCACGCCGTTTTCATCACGAAACGAGCGGTAATCAAAAGCATCCATACGAGGTTATGACTCCGTACTGCAATAACGCGGCTTATGTCCATGCATTCAGAGAACATAACCACTTCCCATTAGGTCCTCGACGAAGGTTCGCAACCGGAAACCGTCCCACTCGTAAAGCAGACTTTCGGCGCATAATTATTTACAACCGGGTACCTCTCTCACTTCAGTCGCCGTCCGCCGTCCATACAAAATGAAATCAATATCTAATGACCTGAAAAAGTGTGAGTTCTCACCTTATGGATATGTTCGTGGACTTTGCACACCAAATTGCCGACTAACACAGCTCGGTCACACAATTTGGAATTTCAGAATTAAATTTCCAAATCACGAGATATTCATTCTGGAACATTCCATGTATGTGTTATAAATCGTTTTATTCAATTTGCTTGTTCTCATAAGTTCAGTAACAAAAGCCATTCTTTATATTCTCATATTTGATATTCTTTAAAGAAAATTCAAATAGCGCATTCAGTTTTGTGAAATTACGACTTCGATTATTTAAACCCACAGTGCGTTTCACTCGCTGCTTTTAAATGAGAAAAGTACTCTGGCCCGGCTTTGTGTCAGGGATCAACAAAATGTGCCTTCTGATTATATATATATACCGCAGACAAAATGTTCCATCATTTAACGAGATGTGAAGCCACCAGATAGATTAACCTGTCGAGAACAAAGTCTTGGGGTTGGGCTAGGTATCGGCGTATTCGGGGCAAGGTAGTGATTGCTAGCGCGACCCTATCTTGCCCCATCTCGGTGGAGGACTGCTCACCCCAGGTTTTTATTGGGCATACTGCCCTTCAGGCAGTGATTCCCACATAACCATCTCGCTCCCCCGGGCGAGTGGTATCCATATAAAGGATTTTCCTGGGTAAAAAAAAAAGAAAAAAAAAGGTATCGGCGTATTCCCGTCGGGGCCGCGGACGAGTGCGAAAGCGTACCCGTAGCGTAACATCTTCGAGCAATCACCCGTAACATAGACGTCCGGTGGAACACAGTGGGGTTTTATTCGGTAGGAGTTCGACATAACCACATCACTGCTCCCGCGGTGGTGTGGTAACCGTGCGTGTTTCCCCACTTAAAAAAATATATCGGCGTATCCAGTGTAAAGCGTCCTTTACGGCACAACACCGGGGATCACCTCTCGTAGAAGAGAATATATCACCTGATCTCCCGAGGGATGTTGCTCTATAGCTCGCTGTTTGTTTATAGCTCGTCAATATTTAATAGCCATTTTCGTATGCCTTTGTGAAAAGTATTTTTTTTGTTTTTGTATAGATACGTGTAAAGCAGTGTTCATTTTTTGTTTCAAAGGGTGCCTACCTAGGCGGTCCAATTTAAGCTTTCACGAAATCGGTCGAGCCGTTTTTAATATATGTATCACATAACATTTGTATTACGATGCATTTGCATAGGTACTTCGATGGCATGATACTGGCTGCTGGCTACTTTGACTAGCCCGACGTTTGAAGTCGGTTCTTTTAGTTTTTTAAACGTTCTTAAATTATTTAATTGAGATTTAATCGTAAATTTTTGAAAAAAAAAGAGAATTTGAACTAGGTACCTAAAAATGTGATGAGTGGACAATCAAAGTCAGGTAAATTTTGTGCTGCCTATATTGATGCGTCAGCATATCGGTCGCATACGTCGCTAATGTCCTCATCCTCACTTATCAATTCAACATCATCAACATTCTTCAAATAAATCTGTAATTATAAACATCGTCCTGTATCCAATAGTTTCGTTTTCCTATGCGGAACCTTAAGGACGCTAAAGTTTCTACGATACTCGTTTTTAACCGACTTCAAAAAAGGAGGAGGTTTCTCAATTCGACCGTATATATATATATATATATATATATATAGTTCGCGGATAACTTCGTCGTTTATGAACTGATTTTGATTATTCTTTTTTTGTTGGAAAGGAGATATCCCAAGTGTGGTACCATGGTAATTTTATCGAGGTTTGATAAGTATCTCCAGAGATATTGAGATAAACACCTCAAAATTGGTACTGAAAATGAATAGCGCGGCATTGAAGTCGGTTCTTTTTTAGTTTTTAAACGATCTTATTATTGTTAAACACAATCCAAAATTTCATCGTACCGACGGGACTTGAACCCGCAACCTCCGGAATAACATGGTCGGTACGATGAAATTTTGGATTGTGTTTAACCATTTACAAAAATATAAAGTGTGAAACACTTCAAAGAAACATAATATTCGATCTTATTATGTTGTACCCTTGTCTTGTTGTTTGTACCCTTGTCTTGTTGTTTGTACCCTTGTCTTGTTGTTTGTACCCTTGTCTTGTTGTTTGTACCCTTGTCTTGTTGTTGTACCCTAGTCTTGTTGTTTGTACCCTTTTCTTGTTGTTTGTACCCTTGTCTTGTTGTTTGTACCTTTGTCTTGTTGTTTGTACCCTTGTCTTGTTGTTTGTACCTCTGTCTTGTTGTTTGTACCCTTGTCTTGTTGTTTGTACCTCTGTCTTGTTGTTTGTACCCTTGTCTTGTTGTTTGTACCTCTGTCTTGTTGTTTGTACCCTTGTCTTGTTGTTTGTACCTCTGTCTTGTTGTTTGTACCCTTGTCTTGTTGTTTGTACCTCTGTCTTGTTGTTTGTACCCTTGTCTTGTTGTTTGTACCCTTGTCTTGTTGTTTGTACCTCACGCAGGCATTACAGTAACGTATAGGCACACGAGTAAAGACTTCTTTACTCGTGTGGTATAGGCATGTCTTAGCGGACGAAAATCGTACTTCACAGTCTGTGAACTACTATGAACTTAGAAATATTGTATTCTATGTTTATTTTATGAAAATAGAAGTATGTCGTAAATAAGATGATGTGGTTGTTTGTGCAGCAGACAGCAGTTTCCTGCTGGCCAACGCTCAGATCGTGGACTACCCCATCGTGTACTGCAACGAGACGTTCTGCAAGATGAGCGGCTACAACCGCGCAGAGGTTATGCAGAAGAGCTGCAGGTATGCACTACTTGTTACGCACATACACTGGACTAAAGTGATATATAGTACTATAGGGTCAAATACCGGCTGCGAACCAAATAAATGTGGAAACTGAAAACAGAGTGACATCTTTTGCGCTCTCTTTCGCACCTAACGAGCAGCCACTCAGTTGTCAACCAAGCTTGCAAACCTCGGATTGGTATTTGCTCCGAGTCGCAAACCATCAAATTCAAAAGTTTCCACCAACTAATATTTTTGAGATGCTTCTTAGTGATTGGCGAATTTTTAATGGTTGAAATTTTTGCATCTTGCAATCTTTGCAATCCACTGAGCATTCTTGCTTCACATTTAATTTCTTAAATTCGGAGGTAAGAGAATAGTAAATTGTGCAACAAGTGAATAAGAAGGCAATTTAATTCGAGGGACTATGTTGGATCCCGAGAGCAGCGAAGGATTCTGCGCTCGGGATTTCTAGATTAGAACCCTGAGCGGAGCGAGGGATACAAAGACCGGGACTTAATTTTTTATTCACGAGTCGTGTAATCTTCTTTTTACCATTGACTGCGAGAAAATAAATAGTAGTACCTACTTATAGTACCTATTTATATTTATCATATGTAATTATTAATGTGTAATAAATGTGGCTTATTCTTCATTAAAGTTCACATCTTTACTAAGGGGTTGACAGGGACTATATTGTAACTTCAACTTGATCAGAAATGTGACTTTGACTCAATTTTATGACTTGAATTTACAAAAACTAAAGAATAATTTTTATACCTTATTCTAGCTGAATACACTAATCGTGTGGAGCCAAATGAAAGCAACAAAAAATATTTCCCAAAATTGGCGGGATTTTTACTTTTATTTAAATATATATCTTGTACAGTATACCTCCATTTAGCCAGCTAGTTGGCGCTTTCAGCAACTTTTATTTATTTTTTGTACATAATTCGTATTCTGTGCTTGTTCCAAATTCCAAATATTTATATTCACCGAGTGAGTAAAAGAGCGCTTTATTCACTGCTATCGATGAATAAAGTGCTCTTTTTTGAGTGGCAATGATAAAATAGTAGATTATACAACAAGAATAAAAAGACAATTTAATTCGAGGGACTAAGTTGGATCCCGAGAACAGCGAAGGATTCTAGATTAGAATCCTGAGCGGAGCGGATACAAGGACCGAGATTACATTTTTTATTCACGAGTCATGTAATCTTTTTTTTACCATCGACTGCGAGAAAATAAATAGTAGTACCTACTTAAAGTACCTATTTATATGTATCATATGTTATTATTAGTTTGTAATAAATCTGGATTATTATCCATTTAGTGCCGGTGAATGTGTGGAAACAGCATAATCTTAAAAAAACATGCCATTTGCGTTCTCACCTAAATTGCACTGAAAATTTTCGGTAAAGTTCACATTTTTACTAAGGGTATGACTTGGACTAGACAGTGACTTCAACTTGATCAGAAATGTGACTTTGACTCAACTTTAGGACTTGAATTTACAAAAACTTGAATAATTTTTATACGTTGTTCTGGCTGAATAAACTAATCGTGTGGAGCAAAACGAAAACAAAAAAAGTAACCCCAAAATTGGCGCGATTTTTATTTCTATTTAATTATATAGCTTCTATGGTTTACCTGCATTTAGCCAGCTAGTAGGCACTTTCAGCAAGTTTTATTTATATTTTGTACAAAATTCGTGCTTGTTCCAAACTCAAAATGTTTTTATTTACCGAGTGAGTAAAAGAGCGTTATTCACTGCTATCGATAAATAAAGTGCTCTTTTTTGAGTGGCAATGGTAAAAAATAATTTATAGACCATCCTAGCGTATTCACTATCTTTAACCACATTATCGCTTACTAGCAGGCGAGATAGTGATCAAACGTGGTTTACGTTAATATCAGTTAAATAAATAAATACAATTGGCTTTGGTCTTATCCATGTTACGATAGAAATTACTTACCCGTATTCCAGCTACTACGTTGGTTCCAGCCTATTTTTCCAAATAGGCTGGAACCGATCATCATACCGGAAATTGGTGATATTAGTGAGATATCATTCTATTTTTGGAGGGTGATCTAAAATCGAAGCCTTTTTTTTAAATTCAATATAAAGTACGTTTTATCCAATGTTTAACAAAATTGCAAGAAGTTCTAGTATGGTAATAGTTAAACACTGTTGAAAGAAAAACAAAAACAGTACAGATATAACTCAATATGACTCTATTTAATACCTACCGTGTAAGACTGTCAGCACATGTAGGTCGATTTCAAAACGCCGGCCACTCCAGCTATTTCACTTTGTGCTTTTAGTTCAAGGGCGGTGGTGATTACCTTTTATTGTACTTACTTTTATATACATGCCTACACATTCACTACATATACGAAACAATATTCTTACCTAGTGTGTAGAACAGCTTTCCTTTTTCCTCAGTCTAGAAACTACATTTGCTTCTACCCTAATTTACATGTAATTTACATACTTGAGTTACTCAACAAAGTCGACATATAGCGCCTCTTTTTAACCGACTTCACAAAAAAGGAGGAGATGCTCAATTCGTCGGAATCTTTTTTTGTTTTTTTTTTTAGTAAAACCCACTAGTATTTCAGTTCGTCATGTTACTCAATGGAGCTTGCATATAAAACAAAGTCTTGAAGAGTAGAAATAGTAAAAAAACCTTGAATAATAACATGCTCGTTTTCACATTGATTTGACAGAAGATCACAGACTGTTTTTTAAGGTTAAGTGCGAGAAGGATAGAAATCTTACTCGTATACGTAGATTGTGCAGGGTCTAGTTAATAAGACCTCATGTACCTACAATTAATAGCAATAAATGATTTTCATGGTTATGAAACACACCGAGGGGAATAAATAGTTCTTCAGAGAATTGTTGTACACGAAATATCCACGTAATGCGTGTTAAATCTTTTTGGTTTATCTCAATTAATATTACACATATAAGCACTCAATGCGTCGATATAGTCACTCAATAAACTAATTGGTGATAAGCCTAAACAATATTTTACTTGTAGATGGTAAAAATGGCACATAGCGTGATTAAATAGAACTGGCCAAGTGCGAGTCAGCATCGCATCTCTTATCGCACACGTATCGAGGGTTCCGTACAATACGAAACATAACAGAGTCAACCTCATATATTTGATTAATTGATATTACCAAGAATATTTGGTTTGGTCGCGATCTAGAAAGACGGGGCTCGTTTACTAGCGACATCTATGTCATTTTGCCGAAACTAATTAGATAGATGGCGTTTAAAACACGTTTTTTGTATGGGGACCCCCTTTAATTTTTAACTTTATTTTGTTTTTAGTATTTGTTGTTCTAGTGGCAACAGAAATACACCATCTGTGAAAATTTCAACTATCTAACTATCACGGTTAATGAGCTATAGCCTGGTGACAGACGGACAGACAGACAGACAGACAGACAGACGGACAGCGGAGTCTTAGTAATAGGGTCCCGTTTTATCCTTTGGGTACGGAACCCTAAAAAGCGGCAATAGCCCAATGGATAAGGTGTCGGATTGGCGATCGAGAGGTCGTGAGTTCGATCTCCACCCACAGCACTATCGAATAAGCATATTTAGCTTAGTTGGAGGTGTTCACAATAATACTAATAATGTGCAAGCAACATTGCTAGTACGCTTTAAAACAAATCTGAAATGGCGTTTGGTGAAAGCTGAAACAACTTTACAGATATTTGAGAACGTCACATAATTATGTAGTAATGTTTGTGTATACTACTTACTAATCAAATAATTGTGTAGTAATGTTTGTGTACACTACTTACTAATCAAATAATTGTGAAGTAATGTTTGTGTACATTACTTATTAATCAATTAATTGTGTAGTATTGTTTGTGTACACTACTTACTAATCAAATAATTGTGTACTAATGTTTGTGTACACTACTTACTAATCAAATAATTGTGAAGTAATGTTTGTGTACATTACTTACTAATCAAATAATTGTGTACTAATGTTTGTGTACACTACTTACTAATCAAATAATTGTGAAGTAATGTTTGTGTACATTACTTACTAATCAAATAATTGTGTAGTAATGTTTGTGTACACTACTTACTAATCAAATAATTGTGAAGTAATGTTTGTGTACACTACTTACTAATCAAATAATTGTGTAGTAATGTTTGTGTACATTACTTACTAATCAAATAATTGTGTAGTAATGTTTGTGTACACTACTTACTAATCAAATAATTGTGTAGTAATGTTTGTGTACACTACTTACTAATCAAATAATTGTGAAGTAATGTTTGTGTACACTACTTACTAATCAAATAATTGTGAAGTAATGTTTGTGTACATTACTTACTAATCAAATAATTGTGTAGTAATGTTTGTGTACACTACTTACTAATCAAATAATTGTGTAGTAATGTTTGTGTACACTACTTACTAAACAAATAATTGTGTAGTAATGTTTGTGTACACTACTTACTAATTGAATAACATCGTCCCTGTAAGATAAACATAGGTTAGGCGGTCATCAACTGCTGGTATATAATTAAATTACAGATACAAACAAATGTAAGTGGATCGAATGGACCAACTTCGTATATCTGATTCGTGCATCTAATCGATAGTTGTTACGTGGAAAGTTAGATTTTAATATAGAGTGTACTTTGACCAAAAGTGGTATATGTATACAGAGGTAGATATATAGATAAAATTCTTTATTGTACCACCTCTTAATATAGCATAACAAACAGTAGTATACATGTTAATTATTGTGTTACAATAGGCGGCCTTATCGCTAATAGCGATCCCTTCCAGGCTACCTTTGGATGGAGAGGACTCAAAAACTGTCAGAGGTGTTTGACAAAAAACATACTGAAATAATTTAAGATTGTTTACAAAACAAAAAAAAACGACTTCACATGCCGCGACAGTGAAAATATTCCACTTATCATAACCATGTCATCAAGGTATCAGATTTCCTTATATTGTCTCCATATCTCCGGAGATGAGTATCAAACTTCGATAAAATGAATTGGACCAAAAGGGAGGCATAATCTCTCAAACAAATATAAAATTTTCAAATCGGTTAGGATTTGACCGAGTTCTCAGGTAACAAATATTTAAAAAAATCCGACAAATTGAGATCCTTTTTTGTGAAGCCGGTCAATAACAAACTTCAGTTACTTACTTGCTTTCTATATACACTAACCGAGTTCTACATAAACGATTTATAAATACCTACTTCCTTAAACTCACTATTATATTATATACACCTATTATCAATATCATTAGCAAATTGTACAAATTACGAGATTTCGAGACAGCTTAAGAAGAAAATGATCTTTAGAGAGTTATATTATAATGGCTCTGTGAGCTACTTCGCTAGTCTGTCTTTGCGTAAGTTAAAATTAAATAAATGTTCACCGCGAACCTGAAACAAAATGACACCCTGACCCCTTGAAGTTTATCGGATGAAAAAGATGTTCGGGTAACAAAAAAGTTTGGTGACATTTTTGAACATTGTTCGAAATCAAATATTATGTTTCTTGAAGTGTTTCTTTTGTATTCGTACACACTTTGTATTTTTAGGGTTCCGTAGCCGAATGGCAAAAAACGGAACCCTTATAGATTCGCCATGTCTGTCTGTCTGTCTGTCTGTCTGTCTGTATGTCTGTCTGTCCGTCCGTATGTCACAGCCATTTTATTCCGAAACTATTAAGACTACAGAATTGAAACTTAGTAGGTAGATGTATTCTGTGAACCGCTTTCCGATTTTTATACAAAAATAAAAAATATAATAGTTTAAGGGGGGGCATCCCATACATGGAACTGGAACAAAAACAAAATGTTTTCGTCAAACCTATACGTGTGGGGTATTTATGGATAGGTCTTTAAAAATGACATTGAGGTTTCTAAAATCATTTTATCTCAAAGTCAATCATTTCAAAGATAGGCGCGTCTAAAGTGGTAAAATGTATGTCCTCCCCCCTCTAACTTCTAAAGTAAGAGAGTGAAAAATCTAGAAAAAATATATTCTGTAGATCTCAATAAAAACTTTAAACGAAAATTGGTTTGAACGAGATACAGTCAGCAGTTGTTGAGATATGCGACCGCAAGTATAACTTTGTTTTTCATACAAACACTATGAAAAACAAAGTTTTATTTGTAGTTGCGAAAAATCAAAGATATAGAATACTCTACTGTGTTACGGAACCCTACGAGTGCGAGTCCGCCTTGCACTTGGCCAGTTTATTGTAATTGTAAATTGTGCAACATCTCTCGTCAGATTTGGATAAAAATCCAATCCACTAATTTCTTCGTATCGATAGTATCGTACCGTGGTTTAATTGGCAGAGCATCTGGACATGGTTTCTGAGGGGTGCGGGTTCGAGTCCCGTCGGTACGATGACATTTAGAATTATGTGTAACAATTGTTCGAAATGGCTGAAATATGATTTTTACCATTGCCACTCAAAAAAGAGCACTTTATTCATCGATAGCAGTGAATAAAACGCTCTTTTACTCACTCAGTGAATAAAAACATTTTGAATTTGGAACAAGCACGAAATACGAATAATGTAAAAAAAAAATTAACCTTGCTGTAAGTTCCTACTAGCTGGCTAATTGGAGGTATACCGTAGAAGCTATATATAATTAAATAAAAATAATAATACCGCCAATTTTGTTTATTTTTTTTTGTTTTCATATTGCTCCACACAATTAGTATATTCAGCCAGAATATAGTACAAACATTATTCAAGTGTTTGTAAATTCAAGTCATAAAGTTGAGTCAAAGTCACATTTCTGATCAAGTTGAAGTCACAGTCTAGTCCAAGTCATACCCTTAATAAAGTAAAGATGTGGACTTTACTGAAGATTTTCAGTGCAATTTTGGTAAGATCGCAATTAGCATGTTTTTCAGGATTGTGCTGTTTCCCTACACACACATTCACCGACACTAAATGGTTAATCATCCACATTTATTACACATTAATAATAACATATGATAAATATAAATAGGTACTATAAGTAGGTACTACTATTTATTTTCTCGCAGTCAATGGTAAAAAGGAGATTACACGACTCGTGAATAAAAAAATTATTCTCGGTCCTTGTATCCCTCGCTCCGCTCTGGATTCTAATCTAGAATCCTTCGCTGCTCTCGAGATCCAACTTAGTCCCTCGAATTAAATTGCCTGTTTATTCACTTGTTGTATAATCTACTATTTTTACGTGTTCAACCCCCACATCTCCGCCATTTTGAGGAATATGCAAAGTCGACTAAATATTTTATATATAATTCTCGAATCTGCTCATGAAATGTCGTGAATTAAGTTTATAAATGCGACCTTTACCTGTACCCTTAGTACGAGTTTTCATACCAAACTCGATATCGTATATTGAGCAAATTTTGTATGAAAAACAGTACATTGTCTCTATAAGTTACTGCACTTAACTAAATTTAGACCAATCAGGGAGCCCGAATAAGTCGAAAACTATGTGAGATCTGCCAAAAGTGTTTACGATAAAAACTCGTACTAAGGGTACTGTAGAGGAGAGCAGACATCCGGACAGACAGACGTAAGCATTTTTGTCCGAGCTAAAACGGACACTTTTGCTTCGCTTGGTCACAAAAACCTCTTAGATGCAACTTTTGTGCATCACAACAAACAACTTTTGTTCCACGACTGTTGATCACTGAACAGAGAAATTCCTTTGCAAGAAATTATTTTGCTTTTTGCTTAATTAGTTCACCATTCTTTTAAATTAGCTGATCAAAATATTTAATACGCTATTACATTGAGTTTTTCTGCCTTAACCCTGATAGATAGGGTTTTAAGGTCCAGGACAGTATGAAGACTTAATTATTTTAGTTTAGAAAGCGTACAACAAAAGTTATTTTATCTATCTATAGAAATTATTCCTAATAAGTTAGCAGCCTAACTAATAACCTCGTATAGTGGAAAAGCCCCAATAACAACCCTGTATAGTGGAAAAGTAAAAATGTGCAAGTAACTTGTGGTTAGCTTAGCACAGTGCTACGTACAGCTACGACGCTACAGTTACGTAGCAAAGAGCTACTGATCCTAGAGCTACGCACTATGAGCTACGGAGCAAATAATTACATAGAACATTCAGAATCAAAGAATCAAGAATCAAAGCATTTATTCAGCAGAATTTAACGCTTTGAATTAGAAAAAAAAAGTAATGAACCATTCAGCTGTCATCCAATCGTTTACGTCAGAATATTTAAAAAAAATTAAAGTAGGTTAAAACCAACCATACATGTAACAGTGTGTTTCAGTACTTCAGACAATTTTTATATATAAAAAAAAATAAAAAAAGTGAAATAGTGAAACACAACTTAGAGAAACGCATACCGATCACAGTACATATCATGATCCGAATGGAACTGATAGTCCGTCTGTCAGCTGCATAATATTGATTGTTACTCCCAATACTTGACTATGCCAACGTCTGATACTTCGACTTAACCGAAGAACAGCTGAATAAACTAGAACGATTGCAGAATTTCTGTATAAGATTTATTTATGGCCTCCGTAAGTTTGACCACATTTCAGAATTTCGTAGTAAGCTGAAATGGTTACCGATTCGTTTGCGCCGGAATGCACACATCCTCTCCCTCCTTTATTCTATACTCTTTATCCCTTCTACTCCTTATTACCTGAAAGAACGTTTTGAGTTCCTACATCAGTCACATTCTCTATCCCTACGATCTTCCGACACTCTTATCCTGAAAATTCCCTCCCATACTTCTGAGTACTACGGCAAGTCCTTTACCGTCCAAGCTGCACGACTATGGAATGCACTTCCCTTAGATACTCGTATACATCCCTCGCTAGCTTTAAAAATATTATTAAAATAATTATTTATCACATTTGTAGCACTTTTCCGTTGATTTATGCATGTATGTATATATTTATATATTGTGTATGTGTATTTGTATGTATAGAATATGGATATTTGTGTATGTACATGTATGTATGTATCTATAGATGTATCTATATATTATTATGATGATTACATGTGTACATGATACATTACATGAGTTTTGATTATTTTATTTATTCATTTATTTGCACTGTAGTTAGTATTTTGTTACGCATTGTACCACCAGCAACTCTTTCTAAAAATTCTGTCCATCCAAAGCTTGTCTGGCAGAGATCTCTTTAAGCGATAAGACCGCCCATTGTATTACCTATAGTAATTTAAGTAGGTTAATTTCTGTCTGTTGTTTTTTAAAATGGTGTACAATAAAGATATTTTCTATTCTATTCTATTGATTTTATTGTGTGTTGTAATTTTATTGGTAAGGTGCTGTGGAATATCAGTACCCTAATCAATTATTTTAATGCATACAAGTTAAATCAAGTATTTATTTAGTATACTCTGTGTATGCAGGTGTACGTGGATGTATGGCGAGTTGACAGAGAAGGAAGCCGTGGAACGCGTAGATCGCGCGCTCGACCACCACCTCGCGGATCAGTTCGAGATACTACTCTACAAGAAGAATCGTAAGTTTTCACCACACTACATCTGCACCACTTATAACTGGTCTGGTAGTCTGTACATTGATACGCTGTCTTTATATCAGTGTGGCATAAAATGTATAGAGGAAGATGCAGGACTGTCTTTCTATACTGCAAATATCTGCATGGTGATGGTTGAGTGGTTAGTGAAACTGACCACAAAACTGAAGGACATTATTTTTGTGAGAGAAGACAGATTTTCAATTATTTCGAACCTGGGTGTACATAGTCCCCCACAACTCATGTAATCCCTAGCAGGCATTTGTGTTTTCATTTTAAAGAAATATAAAGAAGACTTCGGTAGCAAAGCCATCCTTATCAATGTAGAGACTAGTGAGACTGAACTGCACCAAATTAATCAGCGCTAGCTAAGGTCTGTCTGTTGTTTACTGGCGTGCTCTTATGTCAGAAACTTATAGTAGATCATTTTTGTATTTTTTATTCACATTGAGTCGGTAAAAGGCATAATTTCTTTGTATTAATTCTATGTAAAGCTAAATAGATTCATTATAGTGCCCATTCTGTTGTTGCTTAACTAAAATAAATTGGATATGGCAGCACGGAAAGTAATGCTATCTTTGTCTTTCTTCTGAAGTATAATAGAGACGACGAGAGTTTTAGTGATGTCAAATTAATATAATTATAATATAGAGACAAAATTTGACAGTACTTACTAAAACTATCTATCTGTCGTCGCTACTTTAGTTCAATGATAAAGTATCAACAGAATTGGTACCTATATAAAATATCTACTCTTACTAATAGTTACACATCTAACAACTCATATAACAGCCTCGTTCCTTTTTCATACACTGCTGGATATACATGTTCTCTTTTTGTACGACAAAATCCGACTTATATCTATTTTAATCACATCTATGTGTAACCGCGACTTTTAATTTTAATAGGTATCCCATCAACCCATCGTCTGACGGCTTTTATAAATAACATAAGTTTAGTCTGTTCTCAGCCGCTAATCTGTCAAAACCCTACTCTACCCCTCGTCTATTCAACTATCTCGCACAATCCCATATTTCCATTTGTTCACTAAGCTCGAGGAATTTATTGCGCGTGAATTTATCAATGGGAATTGCAATAAAACGTTGTCTTCGATCTATATAGCGTGCTTTGTTGCCAAATCGTGTACATGTGTAGATAGAGGCAGCGATTGGAATTCATCGACCTGCTTCGGTCTTTGACTTCATTCGGCCACATCACATGCTAAGACTGCCCGGACCTTCAACATGTCCATAATTAAAAAAGGACATCGGCGAGTTAGCTTGGGCCTCCGAGCTAAGCAATTTGTTTGGCATAGCGTGAAATGAACAATATCTTTGTGTACGTTCGAGAGAGCGAGTCGCTGTCATTACTGTGTTTTCCGTGTCTGATAGAGTTGCGATACGCGCGCGGTACAGATGCAATACCTGAAACTTTCGTATTATATCCGAAACACCGGTAGATTCAACAGCCATTCAGTTTTCCCCTTTTGGCCGCGGATTTTCTTTCTAGGCTTGCCATTTTTATTTTTATTTAAACAATATTATGCAGCTGACAGACGGACTATCAGTTTCATTCGGATCATGATATGTACTGTGATCGGTATGCGTTTCTCTAAGTTGTGTTTCACTATTTCACTTTTTTTATTTTTTTTTATATAAAAATTGTCTGAAGTACTGAAACACACAGTTACATGTATGGTTGGTTTTAACGAACTTAATTTTTTTTTAAATATTTTGACGTAAACGATTGGATGACAGCTGAATGGTTCATTACTTTTTTTTTCTAATTCAAAGCGTAAATTCTGCTTTTGCTATGTTTACTTGATAATTGGTTATGATTTATGATTTTGACGTGGATGTGTGCGTATATTAATACTGCCTACATACTGAATAAATGCTTTGATTCTTGATTCTTGATTAAATAAATGATCCTTTGTTACTTCTTTATAGTAATGTTGAAGGGGATGCATCAAATAAACTTTAATATCAGCGGTATGATTCAGTTGTGCAATAGTTCAGCACCGTGTCAAGGAACTAAAGCTCCGTTTACACTTGCGGCACGAAAGCTCGCAAATGTAGTTTCTATGGTTTTACAGCTACAAAATCGTAATTTACAGCATTCCGCGATCGGTATCCATTGAAAAGGAATTGCACACAAAAGCGTAGCGTAAGTTCAGAAGTTTGGATATTTTGTTCACTATCTTCAATGTCTCTCGATTGCGAATGTCACCCATGCGTTGTGAATCAACAGAGCATGTACAATTAGTTCTTATAACTGCGTACTGTGAATTCGCATCGTTTAGTGAAGGTCTCGCTTGTTTAATTACGGCCACGACCTGCCCCAATTTGACTATTTTTAGAATATTATTTTGCCTCAACGCTAAAATTGAACCGCATTATATTCTCGTGTTGTGAGGGCCAATGTACTCTTCGAGCGTTCCTTTATGTTGCTGTACTTGTGTAGGACTGTAAGGGTCACAGTCTTTTCTATAAATAACCTGATGGGATCAAAATAGTGATGTATTTTAAGGCAGACTTTTAAAAGTACGTATAAATATTAAGTATCGCTTTATTTGGTACATACCGCCATTAGCAGATCTTAAAGGACGCCACGTCCGTATATGTTTACGGCTATAGACTATACAAGACAAGACGAACAAGACCTTATAGTCGATGCACGTTCCAAAAAAAATGTAGTCTGGATTGACTTACTTTTCAAATTCATAAATAAATTAATAGGTACGTGTATATTGAAATGTCCCGATATTAAATCGAGTTTTTTTTAATAAATCCTATAAGGTTAAAGGTTAGCGTTTGACCACTATCTCGCTTATTGGTAAGCAATGATGTGGTCGAATATAGAAACCACGCTAGGTCTAAAATACTATGGACTGTGTGCTGCCGAAACACCCTAAGGTTATGGCGACAGATTTTTTCCTTGATGGTGGTAAGCTACTTTTTCATAGCAGGTCAGACGGAACATCGATATAATTTGCTCCCTGTGGACGACCTAGGATATGCTAGGATTTTAATCGGCAACCTATCGATTATCAACTGTCGATTATCGTCGATTAGTAATCAAACCGTCTATTCTTTATGCCAACAGTGCTCAATTATAGATACATCTTCTAATACTATAAGAATCTTTGTCCTGACATACTGACTGACTGACTGACAGACAAAGCACAGCCTAAACCGCTGGTCGTAGAGACTTGAAATTTGGAGGGGATATTTGTCTTAGTACGTAAAGGTGTGAAATTAATAGGGTGAAATGGGGGTTCAAAGTTTGTATGGAGAAACAAGATTAGATAGTCTTTTCTATTCGAAACTTCTCACAAGTGCTTCAGTAAAAAAATAAGTCAATACGTGTTTCAAGATTTTTTTAAATTCCACCCCTGAGAGGGTGAAACGGGGTAACAAAGTCTGAAAATCAATATTGTTTCGGAATGTGCTGAAATTTGGCATGCAGATGTTATTACAAAGGTAGTTCCCTCAAAAAAATGATTTTCTAAAATTCACCCATTAAGGGGATGAAACGGGGTTTCAAAGTTTGTATGGAGAAACAAGATTAGATAGTATTTTCTATTCTAAACTTCACACGAGTAATTCAGTAAATAAATAAGTAAATACGTGTTTTAGGCTTTTTTCGAAATTCAACCTCTGAGAGGGTGAAAAGGGGTAACAAAGTGTGAAAATAAATATTGTTTTGCATTGCGCTGAAATTTGGCATACAGATATTTTGACGTAGGTATCCGATAAGAAAGAATTTTTCAAAATTCAGTCTTAAAGGGGATGAAGTGTGGGGTTCAAAGTTTGGATATTCATTTTATTCGAATTTTCACACCAGTATTTCTGTAAACTAATAAGTAAATACGAAATTCAAGCTTTTTCAAAATTCCACCCTAAGAGGGTGAAGTGGGGTAACAAAGTCTGAAAATCAATATTGTTTCAGATTGCGAAATGATGCTGAAATTTAGAATGCAGATAGTTATTATGACGAAGGTATCCGTTAAGAAAGGATTTTCTTTTAAATTTCCCCCCGGATACGGAACGGGGATGCAAAGTTTGTATGGCGAAACAAGATGAGATAGTCTGTTTTATTCGAAACGTTACATAGGTACTTCTGTTAATAAATATGTAAGTACGTGTTGCAAGATTTTTCGAAATGGGGTATAGGTAACAAAGTCTGAAGATTTGGGATTTTTGGGTTTTATAAATATGAAACCCGATTTTCCTTAGTCACGCAGTAACGTGAAAACGGGTGAACCCATTTGGCTAATTCTTATTTGATGTCTTTTATGATAGAAGGTTTTTACAAAAGTAAAGTTATAAATATTTAAAATGAGTTCTTAACGCGGGCGAAGCCGCGGGGCACTCTAGTTTATAATTAAAGATTTTATAAATTGCTTATATATCTGTGAAATTTCATGCACATTCTTGCTTCATCATAGGCTTTACTTAATAGTAATTAAAGTACAAAGCTACAGTACAAAGGCAGTTGTTTGCTTGATATGAAATCTGCTGAACAGAGACTATGGTGTTGCAGGGCACACAATTTCATTATATTTTCATGTAGCTCGCGTAAACACTCCTGCTCTCACCTTTTTCGTTTTACTTATTTCGTTAGAATTTAATCGGCACTCCAGTCCGCAACATGCCGGCCCAATGAAAAACTTAACGTTACGAACAAAATGTTGCTTTTTGTTTAATTAATTTAGCAGAGTTTTACACGATTCATTCCAGAGGAATGGTTTTATTGTTTAGCTATAGTTTTGGTTCATTTTTCTGCATATATACGTCCGAGAAGATTCTCTTTACATTTGATTGGCAACGCTATGTGGCCGTGTAGAGTTGAGAATGGTTTTTGGTGCGAGTTGGTGTCGGCAGTCAGGGTCAATCATCTTCACTCTGTCAGTAGTGCGTGAGATCGATGTAAAACTGGAAGTGCTGAAAGTCGTTCCTCTCGGTGGAAACGTCCGTGCCGTTAGTGCACATTGCCGATAATGGTGAAAAGAGGGCGATTACCATGACGGACGGCAACAACGTGTTACCTACTCAGCTCTCAGACAAACCAAAACTATCTTCTCAAATATATGTAACGTAAAATAACATAATTATTACCTAAAACAAACTATAACACAATATACTATGCATACACCTAGTCCCAATTAAAACACACATACATATAATTTAAGTTATAATTACTCGTACACACACACACACACACGAGCGCGCACACACACACACACACACACACACACACACACACACACACACACACACACACACACACACACAAACACAAACATACACACACACACACACACATATGGACACACATGCAAACACCGAAACACACATCTAAGTATAATTTGTTTATTATGTTTCAAATTGTTTTGTTATCCTTCTTATCATATATAAGCAAGTTTTTACTTATTTTTGTTCTAAATTTTGGGAATACACTGCTTTTTGCAACACAGTTAGTAGTAATAAACTAAAGCAAAAATCAGGGATTCAGACTTTTTGTAAAATATTTATTGGTCCAAGATAAAGCAATTTTGTATTTGTTAATGGTATTTTTGTATTTAGTATACTTGTCTACATAATTATTAGGATTCTAGGTTATTGATTGAGCTTCCAGTATGTGAAACAAAAGGTCGTAGACATCGTCCACCGTCACAATAATAAGCAGGTACTCATATGACGTAGTCACGCGTGGTGAGTCGCAAGTCGTTGATACCTACCATTCTAATATGTACCTGGGTTGGAATTCTATACATGAATAGCCATGAATTTTGAGGTATGATTGATCGTCGTTCAGTAAAGGTGTGTACTTATAGTTAAATACTTCTCTCTATTAGATGATATCAATGTAAATCACCCTTTATGTATAGCGACACTATCGTATCGGTTCTAAATAATTAAGATAGTTTAAAAACGAAAACAACCGACTTCCATGCCGCGCGAGTCAGTTTCAGTAGCAAGTTTGAGACGTTTATCATCATATCTCTATAGACACTCATCAGATCTCGATGAAATTACAATGCGACCATCTCGGAAACAAACCCTACCGATTAAAAAAATAATCATTCAAATTGGTTCTCAATTGACGGAGTCATCGCGTAATATACACACAAAAAAAAAATACAGACGAATTGAGAAACTCCTTCTTTTTGGGAAGTCGGTCTAAAAGTAAATAAATAAAAGACTCATTGAAATGTTGGCGTTTTGGTATTGGTTTACCAGTTGAGCATTCTTGATTTGTTTTAGGAGTTATGCCAACAAAGCAAACCGTGGCGCTCGAATTTCTGCACGTGATTAACAGTGTTGTATAAAGTTAATAATTTTATACTTTCTATTTTAATACTACTTATGTCATATCATTACATTTTTTAAAATTGAAAGTGTGTAAAGTATTCCGAAACCAAAAAATCTCTACTTCGGCTTTTTAAATGCAATTACAAAACATCTTTACGTTCATTTCGGATTCTGGTGGTACCAAGGAGAAAATAAATATGTTTTGTATAATGATGAGGTGGTAGGTACCACAGATAAGTATACAACGTGACTTTTGCTTCAGGACAAAGACCCGCGAAATCCCAAATAGAGTTACTTCTCAGGAATGCTCTAATGTTACATATTATTTGATCGGATGAAAAAAAAAATGTTTCTTCGAGTGTTACACACTTAATATTTTTTGTAAATTGCTATACACAATCCAAAATTTCTTCATACCGACTGGACTCGAACCCGCACCCTCCGGAACGTCCAGGTGCTCTGCCAATAAAATGTAATCCGCTAATTTCGTCGTATCGATGGATCGAACCGTGGCTTAATTGGCCGAGCACCTGGACGTGTAATCCGGGGGGTGCGGGTTCGAGTCCCATCGGTACGATGAAATTTTGGATTGTGTTTAACAATTTAGTTATTTATCCGCTTATACTATATCGTTTGGTATGGATACTTTGTGTATCGGTAAGAGATACCCTAAGGAACACGTATTTTTTATGTTTATCCTGAGATCAGAGACACGTTGTACAATCTAAAATAGTAGTTAGTGACTTAACTGGTAGGTACCTATCACAGACCGTCGTTAAACTGCCAGCACGTGATTACGTGAAGTGCTGTCACACCGTGTGTCACATCACGCCACGTAATCGATTGCACCGTATTGGTGAAATAATACATACTCACGTCTAGCAGGTAAGGTAGAAGGTGTAGTCCACTCCTTGACGTACAGTAAGTGACATTATGTGGGTGCGTAGCATTGATGATAGCAGTCTGGTCGACAGAGGTCCCCCCCGCCCTCAGTTTTTCCTGCCGAAAACTTCCCGTAATATAAATCTTTAGTGAAATCTTATATGAAGAGAATGAAGGCAGACGGAGGCGATCGCCGGATGGCGCCCTCCACCAGAAATCTTTAAGTACGCCGAGGTGACAATATATATAACCACATATATAACCAGATATCATAGTTTCTTCTGCTAAAGATGTTTTAATGTTCACCGATAGAGTGAGTAATTAGCTTTATGAATATCGATTTCACATAGATAGAAGTGTTAGTTATAATACTATTAACTGCTTTAGGAACTAAATCGACTACATTATATAGCCAACTCTGCTTGGCTAGTAGAGCCAATATTTTTGTCAGTTATTGAACCGTTGAGTGGCATTGAATTTTGATTTGATGGCCAAGAAATACACTTCTGTAACAAATACATGGCTAGCACTTAAGAACAATACAATGAGTAAAATATTAACTTCCTCTTTACGCAGTTTGGTATATATAATTAAAAAAACTAAAAAATAAAAATAAATCAATATGTAGTAGCAAAATAATCAGAGATCTTATCGTTTATAGTATTTTGTCAAACAACCTAAGGCGCAAGCTAGTAAGACGCAAAAGAGACGTAGGACAAGACAAGACGCGTCTCCGCTCCATCTGTCTGCTCAATATATTTCGCACCGCAAGACTTGTCCACTTGTCGTCAACTTGTCGTATGCCAAATAGGCAAGATATGCTGAACTCATACTATTATAATATCTTTTTATTGTAACCGTATCTGACGTGAATAAATGATCATTGAATTTTGAAAGAATATGATTTCCTACATTTTGTATGTAAATCAATTTAAAATGTCTTTTATCTGGCCGAGCAGGTAAGGTCTAATTCTACATTTTGCTGGCGAACAACTACCGATTCTATATTCGGCATTTTAGACGGCATTGTCACTTTATGTGCTTTCAAATTGGCATTCAAATCTGAGTACTATGATATGTATTAGTTATAGTGTAGTATTAGTTATATACTCAGTAGATATAGTATTCAAAATTCAGAAAAAAACCGAGCAGTGGAAATTGTAATGCGGCTTTCTGCACGTTGGTAGATACGTCAGCAAACTAAAGGTCTACACCTTCAAGTAAGCTACGTAGGTAGGTACAAATACCGTATCCCCCGGTGACCTCGACGGTTCATGAAATGCGCCGCTGCTGTTTGCCGGCCCCTGCATAATTTTCATGAAATTATTTAATACAGTAACGTATACCTGCTCGTTGTTTTTGATGGCGGCCCGGCTATTGAAATCCACTCGAATATTAAGATCCGTGGGTTGTTTGCGTGCACTCCGCCCTTAGACGCTTTTGACCGATCAATCTTTAGGCTTTATAGTAGGTATACGAATAAGAGGTTGGAGTTTTGGTTCACACCTATGTATAAACTAGTTGCGTCCAGCAAGGTGTGGTATATAATATTCTATTCTACCATATTGCCTATTCCTGAAAATGTTCCTGTGATAAGCCCCTGGTTTATTTTCAAATAGAGAAGCGCAGTGCTGACAATGGACTCCAGACATTTCAAACTAGGGTACCTAACTACCTATACAAGTTCGGTCAGCGAAGCTACAGAGTATAAACAGAGCGAAGTTATTAGTTCTGAAAGTAGGACCATAGAGCACCGGAAGCGGGCGGCTGCAGGTATTTCCCGCCGGCATTAGCGGTCGATCATAGCCGGCCTACTGCTAAGGTACCAGCGTAAAGTTACAACCTAACTGGACTTTACAAGGTGACATTGTTGTGAAGACCAATAGGGAATATGCATGTGGTATACATTTACTTGAAATCATTTATTTTCGAATCATTATTGTTCTGGTGTTGTATGTTAAACATTTTTTTATAAATAAAATAGTCTTACATGTGTTAAAATATTATATGAAAAATGCAAAAAAAGCGTGGGAAATATAAATTTGCTAAACACATCACCACTTGTCAATTAGAAAATGACGTCACAGTGCACAACACGATCTCCACAGATTAAATATTTTTCATATAAATAGTATGCACTGTAGTACGAATACGTAGTATTTCTATTAAAAATATTTAATCTGTGGAGTCTGTGTTGTGCACTGTGACGTCACAAAGGCGCGCGAAAATTTGGCAGCGTTTAAGATACCTCATATTTTTTCAATGCTAAAACTATATTTTGTAGCTTAATTTGAAAACTTTCCGTATTAATTTTTTTTTTACTGTGTTAAATGGATGTATTCAGTGAAATAAACATATAAAAAAAATCATGCATATTCCCTATTAATTAATCTCAGCTTTATTTCTATCTCGCTCACACTTACCGTAAGAACAATAAGTCTAATATCTGCGAGCGAAGATCATCGCTGCTTCAAGTCTGGGGATCGTTATACACTATCAAAGCTACTTTACGAGCTCACCTCCCATAATCTGTAGATTAACTAATTGTGGACTTTGTTAAGGACACACCAAAACATGGGTAGTGTGATTTATTTTTCATTTATTCAACGATAACTAGTATGTCATAACTCATAACTGTACGATAGCGTTTCTGTCGTTGCAGGTGTCCAAAGACGTCGGTAACCATTTAATATTAGGAGACAGTTATCTACATCTTAATTTTTTTTATTGTACTCGTATTACTATTTGGTCGGATGTTCATCCAAAGGTGGTGGGGTAGCATTTATTAAAATGATGTTCCGCCTGACTTGTAAATAAAGCTGATCACCATCAAATAGAAAATCTGCCGCCATAACCTTACGTTGTTCCGGCAGCAGTTCCTTGAGAGTCAGAGTATTCTATGCCTACCCTAGAGTTTTCACTATCTTCGACCATATCATTGTTTACCACCAGGCGAGATAGTGGTCAAACGCTAGACTATGTTTATATATAAAAATGAATCCCAATTGCCCTTGGTCACGGCATCACGCGTGAACGGCTGGACCGATTTCGCTAATTCTTTTTTTGTCGTGTTTTTTATCGCCAGGAGATGGTTCTTAGGAAAAAAAATATTTAAATAAATGAAAGTTGTTTTTAACGCAGGCGAAGCCGCGGGGCACAGCTAGTAAGATATAAAATAAAACTATGCTGCCTACCGACAAGCTCGAGAAATCATGCATCTTACTTTATTCTATCTCACTAAAGCAGGAGAAATTATGTTAACGTATATATGAAAGTTAATAATATGCGAAAGATAACAAAGCTCAATCGTTTACAGACAATTAGCGCACTATCTTCTAGAACTAGAGTGTCTATTTGTTCTTTAAGTACACTACAATTACGTGCTTGTGCATTGTACACGCGTTCAAATCTCTTGCTATGTGAGATACAATATTCATACCACTGTAAAAGTGTTTAAGTTCTCATAATCATTAGCACGTACACAAGAAGATATTTGAACTGAAGCAATGCAACTGTATTTCTAACCGACTTCACAAAAAAGGAGGAGGTTTTCAGTTCGACATTTAAAAAAATATATGTTTGTTACCTAAGAACTCTGTAAAGCCTTTTTTTGTTTGAGAGATTATGCTTCCCGTTTGGTAATAAATCATTAATTAAAAAATTATAAATTATCTTTTCTACACCATCTTTAATCAAGGTCATTGGTCTGGCCGTGGTTTGGCCGATCCACCCATCGTCGTCAAGCTATCTGAGAGAATGCTTATCAGTCCGCAATAAAGCAAAACAGTTCAAATATCTTGTAGTCGTCGGCACTGTAGTCGCTAGATGTGTGTGACAGTAGAGCAGTGCCACACGCGTGTGACAGTGGTGATGTCACCAGGTACTCCGCTATGGCTGCTGGTGCACGTGGCGCCGATCCGGAACGAGCGCGAGCTGGTGGTCCTGTTTCTGCTCACCTTCAGGGACATCACAGCCCTCAAGCAGCCCATCGACGCGGACGACCCGAAAGGAGGCCAGTATACCTACATATATCTTTATTGTTGAATACCTAGGGGTTATAAAGGTTGATTGATATATGTTGTGAGTACACGAGTACCTATTATAAGCGGTAGAGTCAACTGACTTACTCTTCTACTAGTAGGTACAATAGATGTATTGAAAACCGGGAAACTTAAACATCGTTTCCTACGTTTAATTCTGTGGTACTACTTTGGTATATTTCGTTTTATTTTATTGTGACTAGTTGGGAACGGGCGTTCATGGCGAAAATCCTAGATGGTCTTGTACAGCCTAGTTTGGATTTCACGGTAAATTCTTCTCATGCTTATCGGTTACCACATGTTAAATAAACGCGCATTATTATGTTTTGTAATACCTTTTTGGCAACGAATAAATAATAAGTCAGGAAGTCTAATTCAGAACAAATTCCACATGAAAAGTGGCCCTCCTTTAAACTAAAACGACGTACAAATGATTGGCTTGGAGATTGATTTAAATTCGGAACGAAAGTAGGGATTGGTTCGCGCATGTGCTACAATGTCTGTTATGACAGTTGAGTCAAACAAGACATATGTCCGACTAATGAGGCGCTGGACACGACTTTTGACGCCGCCTGCTTGGACGCGACTTTTGTTGGGTCATTTTTCGCAGTTATATTTCCTTACTTATTATTTATTCGTAGCTTTTTGGCAATACACATTTTCATTTTTCATGTGTTTGAGCGTTCCTCGAAAACTTACTTATATTATAGGTTTAACCAAAAATATGTCAAACCGTTCAACAACAATCGCGCATCCAATCTGCAAATTTTCTTAATTTCTACATGCCAAAGCAACCGTCTCTCTAATACAACACAGCGAGTATAATATAGCATCGAATTACTTGTTAAAGGCCGCTTACATAAGCCATATTTTAAAGGGCGGACTATGTGTAGAGTCCAGTATCGTAATGATTTGTTCCTGATAAAGGTCTGTCGAAGTTCGCGAAGCTGGCGCGGTCGGTGACGCGGTCGCGGTCGGTGCTGGTGTCGGCGCTGCCGGCGCTGAAGGAGCCGCAGCGGCAGAGCCACCTCGCGCATGTCAGTACGCCACACAGACACGTATGCACCCGCACCTACCTCGGATATACTGCTACTGGACAACATCACTTTCATATTCAATTAATAACTTTTAAGAAAAGTGCCGATAAGTACCACTACGGGAGTCTTTAAAACTTGAGGATAGTCTATTGAATTATTTAAGTTATTTCTGTACGACTAATGAAAATGTTTTGTTAGGGTAATGGTTAAATATTCTATCATATGTTAAACTTACATAAAAACGGCTCGACTGTCTTACTAATTTGACTGACCTATAGTAAAATCGTTGTTAAACGTTGGTCTATTCTGCACTATAAAACCTGATTTAAATGCCTCTCAATCGATCTTTTTGGAAAGTTTTGGAAGCTAAGTACTTGTAAACCATGTTTTGGGACATTTTCCGCTGTGCAGACTCAGTGAACGGTACCGGTTGGAGTTTATCTCGAGGTAGCGATTTGATGTAGTGTATGTTCACATTGTACCTTTTTATTCACCTAGTTCACACAGGAACACGGAAAGCAATTATACTATAGTGTTATAAGAGTTGTTTAGTATTCACTTAGTTTTCACAGGTAGGTATGTGGAAGACGACTTTATTTGTGGAGTGTTTATGTTGACGCACAATATAATTGCACGAATCACCTACCTCTTGACACCAATTGTAATTTTTAAAATTCTGCAAAAGATATACTCGTACATTAAGAGTATTATCACTTTTTTCTGTTTCATTGGTAAATCACGTATTATATAAAGCGGTTCTTGGTAATGCCCACATGTCCATAAGGACTGCCTGCTTTATATCAATCATTAATTTCAATATGAGAGTCTTCAAATCGCGAGTGAATAGAATGAAGAGCCGAAGATCGGGCTCAGTGGCGCATCTTGGGATAGGCCTGCGTCCAGCTGTGGACTGACACCGGCTGATGATGATGAAATTGTGCTCAGTGTTTTGTATAGTTAGTTATTATTTAAAAGAGTTTAAAACACGATAACACTACACAAATAGATTGGTTCTTTATAATTCATTTGAATTTTTTAAACTTGATCAAGCCATCTCATACACAAATATAAAAACAACACCCGCACCCTCAATAAATCGCCGTAAATCGGATCACAATCGTCTGAAAGCAAAAGGACCGTTCACCGTACACGTTTACGGTATATTTATGGTCTGATTGGCTGAATGAATGAATCCACGGTTTACGAGACATTTACGAGGCTAGCTACGACTTGCGGTAGCAAAAGGTGATTGTCATTTAACGATACACTTATGTACATTTATTTAATGTTTATATTATGAGCATAATGCTCTAACTTATAATGATCTGCGAGTCTAATATAACAATACGTTCAGGATGCCGATGAAGCTGCCTCGCTTCTGTAGTGCTTCAGGAATGTTTACGGAAGCACGCGTAGATGGTTTTGCAGCAATACTCCGCAAACGGACCGCTTCTCTGATGCACCGGTTGAAGATCAGCTCCGACAGCTACCTACAACTAATTGCACATAGGATGGATGTAGATTGTCCATACATGCAGAATTGGAGACGGTTGCATGTTAATGCCTCTATTTAGCTTTTATTTTGAATTGACGTGTAATGTATATATTTTATTTTATTAGATTTGTGTACCACGAATATAACTATGGACTGCAATGTTAATGTGTGAAGTCTGAAATAATAGAAAAATAATTTAAATGAATAACCACTTGCTTACACTTCTGAGGAGCACTTGCACATGTTTTTCCTTTGTTTAGAAAGCTGTAGATTTAAGGATACATAACACTTTTATTGTTTACTTCGTTTAATGGGAAAACTGTAGAATTCGATTAACATTATTTTTCGGTTTCGGGTGCATTACAATTCAAGCCATAATCTCGTAGCTTCGTAGTTCGTAGTGTCGTAGCTCGTAGCACGGAGTCATAATTCGTAGCGCTCACGATGATTCCGAACGCGTCTTCTCAAATAGAGATTTTGATAACCAAGTACATACCTACATAATGGCTTAGGTAGTTATGTATGTTTGGTTACGATGAGAATAAGCCGCGTGATAAAATGTCGTGATATTTCGCGTCAATTGTGAATCTAAATTTGGTTTTATTACATTTCGCGACATCGCGTGGCTTGGGCCCGTTGCACAGAAGTCCCAGGAGGTCAGATTGTTATTATGTTTCAGCAAATTACCAAGGATTTTTTAATGCGAATACCTCGTAATACAGAGAAAGTTTTGGGTAAAATAAATATTAGCCATTTCACCCACAATGTGAATTACTGGCCTTATTTTTTTGCGTATTCATAAAATACCTGCCCTGCGAGGATAATTTTTTTTTAATAAAACTTTTGTTACCTATATATTATGTGCATTTCAATCGATCTCGATATATTTGATACCTACTTCAACTTTATTATTACTGTAGATATATAACTCAGTTAATTATCAGTCAAATAACAGGCTCCAATGAATGAGAAAGACATTAACAATTGCATTTGTGGTGGAAAAATTTATGTAACCCATACATTTTGAGGTTGTTTTTGGCGTGTCCGCTAACAGAAATTAGATTTTATCTAGTGGGGCAGGTTTCATGAGGAGACTCTAGGGCGATGACAGGTACTACCTCCCAGGTACTTATTAATAATCTATTAAGCCGAATCTTCGACCAA
This sequence comes from Cabera pusaria, assembly GCA_954871355.1. NCBI lineage: Eukaryota > Metazoa > Arthropoda > Insecta > Lepidoptera > Geometridae > Cabera > Cabera pusaria. The sequence continues at coordinate 2,798,771 of OX940900.1, read as the reverse complement.
AGTATTAGCATAGACGAAATCTTGTCGGTTGCTGTCACATATTTCTCCTATCTCCTTTGAAGGTGGAATCGTTTGGTCCTAAGGGTCAGCTCAGACCGCGACACGAAGCGACGGGACGCGGCGCGCGCTTTTTAAAAGAGTGATACGAAAATTAACTTTCTTTAAATATATAATAAAACTGTATGTACTATACAAATAGATAAACACTTCATTGATATAATTCGCCGTCGCCGCGCGGCTTCTCGCTGTCGCGTCGCGTCTCAGAGTGAAGTGACTCTAACCGTAGATAAAACCTTGTATAATATAGCTAAGGCTAGATACAGTATCCCGGATGTATTTGTCCAGGTGATGTCCCTGTCGGGGGACGTGCTGCCCCAGTACCGTCAGGAAGCGCCGAAGACTCCGCCCCACATCCTGCTGCATTACTGCGCCTTCAAGGTAAACATACATATATAACAATTCACAATTCATTAAGGTACGGACACACCTCAGCGTCCTGCGTATGCGATCTAGGTGGCGATCAGATAGAGCAGTAGTATTTGTACCGACTGGTTCACACCAAATGCGATTAAAAAACAATTGAAAAGTACTGACTTCACGCCCGCAGATCGCAGGACGCCGCGGTGTGGCCGTACCTTTAGACTAGCTGATACCCGCGATTTTAATGTTGTTAAAAGTCAATGATTATCGTGATTTTATTTTCACAAAAAGTAGCCTATGTTTATAGGTACTCATGCTATAATGTAACTCCTTGTTAAATTTTAGTAAGATTAGAAACTCAGTTTAGCCGTGATTAGGTAAAAAAACAGCCTGAGTGACAGAGTTACGAACGTTTTTTATATTATTATATTCTGGATTCTGAATATAAGAATAAGCAAGTCCTCGGCTGATGACGACTTGCTTATTCTTATATTCTTTGGATTGGATGAATGTTCATCGATATTTTCGCCAATTGTAAACCGACTTTACTCCCGGTATACTCCCGAGGTGGTTCCATTGTAATTACATTGAGATCTGATAATTATTTCCAGAGATATGACAATAAACGTCTCACACTTGCAACTGAAACTGACTCGCGCGGCACGGAAGTGGGTAGTTTTAGTTTTTAAACTATCTAATTATTTATTAGCTACTCACTTGGCGAAAATGGCTCGACTCACTTATCACTTATCTTAATTATTTTTTTTTTTCATCTAGAGTTTGTCTGCAAGAGATTGCTTTCAGTAAAAATACCATAGACCTAGGATTCACTAATCGTGAATCCTAGGTCTCTGGATAAGACCCCATTGAGTTTCACAAATTTTGTATTTGTTTCTTTAAAGGTGTAGAAAACCAAAAACAAGGTGTTCAGTAAAGAGTTTTTATCTATATATATATTTTTTTTCTTATTGTAAGGCCATCTGGGACTGGATCATCCTGTGCCTCACCTTCTACACCGCCATTATGGTTCCTTACAACGTCGCCTTCAAGAACAAAACCAGCGAGGTGAGCATCGACTCTCAGCTAGTAACATCCCTTGAGCTTCGAATCTACGAATTTTCTAATTCTAATTGGTGGTGGGGGTGATAAGACCTGCACTAACGTCCCGCTTGGGGAATATTGTGCATTTCCCCCTGTCAGAGAATACCCAATCCACCCCAGCTCCTTAATAAAGCGTAGCATGGCTTTGGTTCGCTGGCATAACGCTTCCAGTGGTGAGGGTGTTATTTATGATAATGAAAGTGACGAAGATGATGAAAGCTGTGGATGTGTTTGTGTGTTCAATGTTGCTGGCAGTGCTAAGGCTGATAGAGAGGATGATGATAATATTGGTGATAATGTTGATACTTGTCATTGTAGTTGCTGCAACTGGTGTCTACGAGTGTTCATAATCTTTGTTCCAACAGCTAGCTACACCTAAAATTGACGGTACGCTTAAATCTATGGCTACCACGTTTGTTGATAGTTGGCTGGGATACAATATGGGGTATTTCGAGAGAAGGGTCTTGAAGATCAGGCAATGCATAAGAAAATCGGCTGGTGTTGCACGTGTCCATAGTATAGGCGTCAGTAACCGTTTACCATCAAGCGGGCCGTCAGCTTGTTTGCCGCCTAATATTGTAAAAGAAGAACAAAATCTCAGCTACAAAAGTTTAAGAAAGTACTTATTATATGACCATTGATAAATGCTTATTTATTCATAAATGTAGGTAGCGAATATAGCGTTAATGTTCGTTAATATATGAAGTAGCTTTTACCAAATGAATATTCAATTTACCTTTAAATCCAATAGTGGGCAATTAAACGAGAAACTAAAGGAATGTTAGAGAGCTATTAATTATTAATCTGTAACTTAAAATCGTGTAACAGATCCATCGGCTAAGTGACCATACACACTAGCGTAATTTCGACGAATTCTCGGCGAAGCGAGATCGTGGCAAACGCTCCGTGAATAACTACTAGTACTTTAAAACCGAGATCGCGGCGATTTTCGAAGTTCTAGTGAAGTCCTCGCCTCGCCGAGGAATCGCCGATAAACCGCTAGTGTGTATGGTGTGTTAAGTAACATACAAAAGAAATTATTCCAGGATGTGTCCCTCCTGGTCATCGACTCTATCGTAGACGTGGTGTTCTTCATCGACATCGTGCTGAACTTCCACACGACCTTCGTGGGCCCCGGCGGGGAGGTGGTCTCCGACCCCAAGGTCATACGCAAGAACTACTTCAAGTCCTGGTTCCTCATCGATCTCCTCTCGTGTCTGCCATACGACGTCTTCAACGCGTTCGATCACGACGAGGACGTGAGTACAAATATTATTCTGTTCTTCGAGTCGTATCTGATTGTTTCATTTTTTACCTCCCCTCAATCTCACCAGTTGCGAAAATATTTACTTCTTATCACAAAATTATATCATGTTAAAATATCTCAGTGATATATAAGTTTAATACCCACTCTCCCGCTACTCTTACAGCAGTCGTAGTTGTGATAGCATGATTGTGACGCCGGACGATGTCCGTGGCGCGAATGGGTTCTTTAGTAAGTGCCGCCTTCGTTACCTTCTAACAATACGTGGTCGATGTCATGATGGCGACCCCAGTATATGATCTCAACGTAACGCCTATGTTCACCGCTGGTATCTCGCGCAGGGCATCGGCAGCCTGTTCAGCGCGCTGAAGGTGGTCCGGCTGCTGCGGCTGGGGCGCGTGGTGCGCAAGCTGGACCGCTACCTGGAGTACGGCGCCGCCATGCTCATCCTGCTGCTCTGCTTCTACATGCTGGTCGCTCACTGGCTCGCCTGCGTATGGTACTCCATCGGTCGGTCCGACGCAGACTCCGGCCTGCAGTACTCCTGGCTGTGGAAGCTGGCCAACGTCACCCAGACCCCCTACTCCTACGTGTGGTCCAACGAGTCGGACGGGCCGGAGTTAGTGAACGGCCCGTCCCGCAAGACCATGTACGTGACCGCGCTCTACTTCACCATGACCTGCATGACCTCCGTGGGCTTCGGCAACGTCGCCGCCGAGACAGATAACGAGAAGATCTTCACCATCTGCATGATGATCGTGGCAGGTGCCGGAATTCTTCTGTTATTAGCCGGAGCACGCGCGGCCGCCTCGCACCTCGGTGCGGGAGGGCCGCGCTTACCTTCCCTCTCCCTCCCACTGCCCCCCTCCTTAGCACGAGTGTCGTGTGTGCACTGCGACACGGTTTTTTAAATCCTTGCGATATGAGAATGAACCTAGCTTTAATTTTCTAACACGATTGCTTTGGAATTAAATTTAAAGTGATCACAAAAAGCTAGATGCTCTTTTGAGTCTTTGGAACACTATAATGAGTTTTTCAAGAAGCGTGTTTGGAGATATTTAATTAGCTCTCGGGAACTTTGCCGTTGTTAAAAGACAGCTGCAGTAGTACATGCCGAGACTTTGTATTGTACTTTTGTCGTAAACGAGCTATTACCTCAAAGCTTCGATCAATTTTCATACCGTGAGGTCTGTTGTGTTTTTATACTACCCCATGTGACATGAAAACTTTCCGAGTTGCTATCAATTAAAGACTTTAGACAAGCTTCAATGGATAGGAACTCGAAAGGTCACTGTATAGTTTGGTTGTTTTAGTTGTATTCATTTAACCAATCATTAAATTTCTTTTTGGTCGCTATGTTTTGGTTATTTGTCCTACCCTCACTGTGCAGGCCCACGAAAGTCTCAGCGCGTCACCTGTGTGGTCTAAGCTTCGTCTGTCTTTTATTATACGAACTCCTTCCAATCTTACGCTACAAAATAAGAGATGAAAGTAAATGCTAGATGTATAGGTATAAAGGCACAAAAAATTCCTTGTAATATATGCTAGTCTTTAATAAGATATTCTATTAAAAAAAACATTGAATATGCAGGTAGGTTACTTTAATAGAGTCTCGTTAAGCTATCGGCCTATTCTTACATTATTTTTATAAGATAGGCTAATTGAATTATCTTCTGTTTGAGCAATGCTAGGGGCTACACAAAAATTGGAAGGTGTGAGAAGTTTACAGACGAAGCTTTGCGTAGTCCGACTCAACCACAATCTATGTGTGTGTGTGTGTGTGTGTGTACTATACTACACTCGACACCAACTTGTTGAACATACGTCGCTGGTATGTTCAATGTTTTAATGTATATTTTGGTAAAAACGGTTTTTCTATATGTTTAATTATTCATACCTATTTTTATATCTTATAGGCTAGCGTTTGACCACTATCTCACCTGTTGGTAAGTGATGATGCGGTCGAAGATGGTAAGCACGCTAGGCCTAGAATGGGAACTGGCTCTCAAGGATAGCTGCCGGAACACATTACATGTTTTGGCGACAGATTTTATAACTTGTGGGTGGTAGCTGGCCAGGCGGACACTAGATAGTGTCCTACCACCATGAAAACTTGAGGGTGGTAAATGGAACTATACCATAAAGATACTGGTGCTATTAGTTAGGTACTAAAAGAAAAGCAAAGACAATCATATGTACTTAGAAGTATTCAATAAATGAAGGTAATTTTTTATTCATTTTAGTCTCCAACTGATTTAGTCAAAGGGATGGATACTCTGTTGCATCAAACTTCGACAATTCTAAGACCTTTATAATGGTGTATCGTAACTTTGTGGTATATAAATAACACAAGGTGTAAACTCAATCAGCCTACTTACTTTTATTACTGAATGAATTTCGTTCTTATAGTTTGTATATTATAAGGGTGTGCATGCATCTTAATGTATTATTTAACTAAATCCATCGCCAATTTCAACAACGTCTATTCTAGCGGACGTTTTGATCTGTGATAGATAGCACAGTATCCAACTTACCGAACGGTACTAACTGGTGCCGCCGAGCGCGAGCGTGAGACAATCTGTTCCGCAGCGTTGCTGTACGCGACGATCTTCGGCCACGTGACCACTATCATCCAGCAGATGACGTCAGCGACGGCCAAGTATCACGACATGCTGAACAACGTCCGCGAGTTCATGAAGCTCCATGAAGTGCCCAAGGCACTCTCAGAGAGAGTCATGGATTACGTCGTTTCCACCTGGGCTATGACGAAAGGATTGGATACTGATAAGGTGACCACGGTTGTATCAGATAGGTTTACTCATATATACCATGAAATGCCCAGGGCATTGACAGAGGTTTATAGACCACTAGCGAGCCGTCCCGGCTTCGCACGGATAGAGCTCATATACCTACATTTTTTGCATTAGCTTGTTGCGTCGAGTATATGAATTAACATCTTCAACAATCATCGTCATATTTAAACCAATTCACAGAATACCTTAAATAATTATACTCCTACAGTCCTACACCTTCCTCATGAATCACTCTGTCTATTGGTATAAACCGCATGAAAATTCGATAAGTAGTTTTGAGTTTATCGCGAACAGACAGGCAGGCAGGCAGGCAGAGGCGGCGGAGGACTTTGTTTTGTAATATGTAGTGATGTTGTCTGTACCTACTTGGATCATGACGAACGTATTATATACTGAGAAGGGCGTTTCAGGTGGGAATTTCATAGCAAAACCAGGTAGGTATCTCAAAGCATGAGAATTAAGAAGAATCAAGAATCAAAGCATTTATTCAGTATGTAGGCAGTATAAATATACGCACATATACACGTCAAAATCATAAATCATAAAATAAATTATAACCAATTATCAAGTAAACATAGCAAAAGCAGAATTTAACGCTTTGAATTAGAAAAAAAAAGTAATGAACCATTCAGCTGTCATCCAATCGTTTACGTCTTAATATTTAAAAAAAATTAAAGTATGTTAAAACCAACCATACATGTAACTGTGTGTTTCAGTACTTCAGACAATTTTTATATAAAAAAAATAAAAAAAGTGAAATAGTGAAACACAACATAGAGAAACGCATACCGATCACAGTACATATCATGATCCAAATGGAACTGATAGTCCGTCTGTCAGCTGCATAATATTGTTTAAATAAAAATAAAAATGGCAAGCCTAGAAAGAAAATCTGCGGACAAAAGGGGAAAACCTTCCATCATCCTAGGGGAAAACTGAATGGCTGTTGAATCTACCGGTGTTTCGGAAATACTCCCATCAGAGAAGAAACACCAAGAAACTCTATGGGGCTTGGCTTGTCATTTTATCTTTTTTTTTAAAATTAATTGTACATGTCAGCTTTAAAATTTTAACAATATATTAATAATTATAATACAATTTATATTTGTTCTTGGAACTTGGGGCATTCAGGCCATGCATTTTTGTCATCCATATAGTCACCTATTGTATAGTATGATTTTTTCATCAAATTGGATTTTACATAGATTTTAAATTTGCTCATAGGCAATTGATCAATATCTTTAGGTAGCTTATTGTAAAAGCGTACACAGTTCCCCATGAATGAACCACTAACTTTCTGCAGTCTGAAATTAGGTATAATTAATCTATTTTTATGTCTTGTATTAAAATTATGTACATCAGACCTTTTCTTATAATCATTTATATTCTTGCGTATGAACAAAATATTTTCATAAATGTATTGACATACCACTGTTAGAATTTTAATTTCCTTAAATTTTTCACGAAGTGAATCTCGCGACCTCATACTATATATAGAGCGAATAGCTCGTTTCTGCAAAACAAATATTGATTGGATTTCAGCGGCTTTCCCCCACAATAAAATGCCATAAGACATTATACTGTGGAAGTAGCTGAAATAGACCAATCTTGCAGTGGCTTCGTCCGTTAAAAATCTAATTTTACGTACTGCGTATGCAGCGGAGCTTAACCTACCTGCTAGAACCGATATTTGAGAACCCCATTGAAGCTTTGAATCCAGGGTGATGCCCAAGAATGTTGTGGATTCAACAAGTTCTAATGGTTCATCATTTATTAATATACTTCTATTTAGGATACCCTTTTTTACATTTGGTAGAGAGAAATTAATACATTTAGTTTTTTTTGCGTTTAACAATAAGTTATTGGTTGTAAACCAATTCAGAACCTGTGTTATTGATTTGTTTACATCGTCAAAGTTAGGTGTAGTCCTATCTATTTTGAATATCAAGGAAGTATCATCTGCGAACAAAACAATATCACATAGGTTCTGTACGAATGACGGTAAATCATTGATATAAACTAGAAATAAAAAAGGTCCTAGGATCGATCCCTGCGGGACTTCCATTTTTATGAGGGATCCAGATGACCTGACGCCATTGACTTCAACCATCTGTGTTCTATTACAGAGGTATGATGATACCAGATCAAGTGCCTTACCTTCAACACCGTAGTATTTTAATTTGTAAATTAGTGTTTGTATTAGTCATGTAGCTTAAAACTGCCCAAAGTACTCCAGAGAGGGAGGGTTTAGTAATTTACCGATAAGGTACAAGGGTGTTCTACGCTACGCTTACTGATTCGCGGTTTCCACTCAAGAACTCGTTTACCCCAGCGTTTGTCGATTCTGCTGGATGAGATACGCTAAGGATCCCAGCTTAAGCTGGGCTCAGTGGCGTGCAATTGGAGAGAAGAGAGCTATGTTCAGCAGTAGACTAACTAGTATAGGCTGGTGACAACGTCTTCTTAACGTAACAAACCCTCAAATGAGAAAATTCTATCGCTTAAATAATAAGTCTAAAAAGTTAGATCTAATCTAAATTTTTGGGTCCACTTGATACAAAAAATCCTAATCTGTTTTCATACATCACCAACCTTTCCATTGCAGGTTTTAAACTACTGTCCAAAAGACATGAAGGCGGACATTTGCGTGCATCTGAACCGCAAGGTGTTCAACGAGCACCCAGCGTTCCGACTGGCCTCGGACGGGTGTCTCCGAGCTTTGGCCATGCACTTCCACATGTCACACTCAGCACCCGGAGACTTGCTGTATCATACGGGAGAGTCGATAGACTCCCTCTGCTTCATCGTCACTGGTTCTCTTGAGGTCATACAGGACGATGAGGTTGTGGCTATACTCGGTACGTTTGCATGCTTACATGATATATCATTTACATTCAACATCTTATGGTTTGACAATAGGGAATATGCATGTTTTTATTAATATTTTTATTTCACTCATTACATCCATATAACATAATAAAAAAATAAAATACTGCTGGAATTAGTCTAATTATTTTTTAAATAAACATTTAAATATACAAATAAATTTGAGCAGTTTAAACGCCATAATTTCCCGGGCTCTTTGGTAATGCATTGTGACGTCACGCACTTACGTCAGACACACGCCGGTTGAAGCAAACTAGCTTTTTTTTCTTTAACTAAGACTCCGTTTTTTGTATTTAGCCAATGGCATGCTTTAATTAAATTATACAGTTTCTCTAATCTCGTACACATTTTTATCTATATTAAATGGTTAGTAATATACATTTCTGCACAATAATTCGCGGCAATCACAATATTTGGAAATAAAAAAAATATGGTGTGGTCTTATTGTAATAAGATCAGCGTGCTACCATCACGCTAGCGGATGGGAACACGCGCCCGTACTCCAAGGACGTTGAAGGTCACATCAAAATTGGGATTACATCTGCAGTCTAGATGGATGGCAACAATCAAGGTCACCTCTATTGGGACGCTGGATTACATCTGTCTGAAACACTGTTATCCCTCATTGAGAAGATGGATTATTGGGATAGTTGCGGTTCAGATGGGACAAAAATCAGCTGTCGCTTTTGTCTATTTAAAGCAAGCATGAGTCCTTCCTAGACCATAAGGAACTTAAGATCACGTAAGATAGTGGCCAAATGCTTGTTTATCCCAAAAAATAGAATAGTTACGTTCGATAGTAGTTCCAAAATATAGTATCAAATAATCCCGCCCGACGCTATAATTTGACACGGCCTTCCTCGTCGCCTGAAACGTGACACTAATCTCATTAAATCTGACTCACTGACAATTAAATCTTTCCGCACCGTTGCATACGCAATGTTTTCGTGACGCACTCGTCAAAAAAGTAGAACATTAAGAGAATTATCGGGCAATAAACCGAAAGAAATTAGGTTAAGAGTACTATTGGTGGGACTTCTGCTAGTCCACCAGGATTTCTTCCAGCCCTCCGGTGAAACCTATAACAGGAGCTAATATAGTCTGTTCCAAAAAAACCTCCCCTTAGCGTGCTACCATCCTCGATCACATCATCACATACCAACAGGTATTACTTACTAAAAAATTACAGGGCAACAAATTATACAAAATATTTTCGTGTATTTTTGCTAACTATCGCGTGAGCATCGTGCTTTTGTACTTTATGTCTTAAAAAAAACTACTATAGACCGGCAGAAATTAGAACAATTTGAAAGAAAAATATTAACGGAGACCGGGCGTCTTTGTAGCTTTCGAAATTAATCACATCAATCCATCAAAGAGTCCAGAAGGGGGCTCAAGTATCGTCCCGAGACGATACTTAAGTATCTATAGAAGTAGGAAGTACCTACTCAAAATTGTGCCCAGACTGAAAATGTAGGAATATTTTTGTTATATCCACTTGTTGTACCTTTGCTCCACTTTGGTTATTGCTTTTTACCGACTTTAAAAAAGGAGGTTCTATTTTCCACTGTATTTTTTTATGTATGTTCACCGATTACTCAAAGACGCCTGGACCGATTTGAATATTTTTTTCTTTTGCTTGACAGGTTATACTTCCAAGGTGGTCTCTATATAAATGTCATCCAGATCTGACGAGTATCTCCAGAGATATGGAGATAAACACCTAATTGTACTAAAAATTGTTCTAAAAATGACTAGCGCGGCATTCGAACGTCGGCTCTTGTATTTAGTTTTCAAACGATCTTAAATTAATTAAATTAAAACGGTTCCAGAAAATATAGTGCTCCCTTTAAATAAAGGTACACTGACGGACTAATCAACTGCATCAAAGTTCAGAATTACTTTCGAATTAAATGAATGGTGCTTTCCAGTATACAAACATACCTACCTACACTACTACGCTTTTGTTAAGTTAACGAACCAAACTATAGGCATTTGTATAAAATATTTGAATACTTGGTTAAAATGTTTATTTCAGAGGCGTCTTTGAACATTGATGCTGTTTATGAGTCCGTCAGTGTATTTATACTTTTAAATAGTCTCCGATTTAAATGTCACAATACTATGCTAGAATTATAATTTTTTTTTTATAATTAAGACCCCAAAATTACCTTATTTTAACTCAGGCAAGGGCGACGTATTTGGCGACTCGTTCTGGAAGGACAGTGCAGTGGGTCAGTCGGCAGCTAACGTGCGAGCCCTCACCTACTGCGACCTACACACCATCAAGCGGGACCGCCTGCTCGAGGTGCTGGACTTCTACCAGGCCTTCGCAAACAGCTTCGCCAGGAATCTCACGTTGACATATAATTTGAGGCATCGACTTATATTTAGAAAGGTAAGACAAGACTTATATTGCTTGTACTATTTATTATTCTGTGCTTATATTTAGAAAGATAAGGTAAGGGCAATTAGGTAGTTAACTATAAGTACGTAAATTGTTACACACAATCCAAAGTTTCGGGACTCGAACCCGCACTCCTTGGGAAAAATGGCCAAGATGGCGCCACCAATGCATAATTAGGTTAAAAATGCAATCCACTAATTTCGTCGTATCAATAGTTTTTTTTTCCCCAAGGGGTGCGGGTTTGAGTCCTGTCGGTACGATGTAATTTTGGATTGTGTGTAACAATTTACAAAATATAAAGTGTGTAACACTTCAAGAAACATAATATATGCACGTAGCATTATTATCTGTTGTGTGCAGGCATTATTATGATTTTTTATATAATTTAATATAGCTAAACTTTGAGCAGGATCAAGATCTGATAAGTATCTCCAGAGATGAGGCGACAACTTGGTACTGAAACTGAATGGTGCGGCGTGTGAAGTCGCTTTTTGAGTTTGTTTGAAGGTGATTCCTATTGTGAACGCCCCAGTGGCTATTTGAACTCATTAAATATTTTTAGAAATTAAAAAACATAAACCTGCACCACTTAGTAAATTACAATATGAATCAATAAAAAACTACGATAAACTATATAAAATGATGAAAGAAGGAGAAAATAATAACACAGAATCCGTATTTAATTTATTAGAAGAGAGACTACTACACTGTATAAAGACAACTATTGAATTGAAGACTAAAATACAAAACCCACCAAGACACGATTGGATAAATAAGAAAATCACAGATCAAATAAATAGCCGAAATATATTATGGAAACAATACAAAATAAATTCGAAAGACAAGATAAAGGATTTTTTTTTTATAAATAAACGAAACGAATGTTACAGGACAAATATAGAGAACTAAGAAACTATATTACTATAAAGCATTTAATGACTGTAAAAAGAAGCCAGCCAAAATGCGGAAACTTATCAATAACCTATCAAACCCCGAACGGATTCATTACTGAAGAAAAGGAAATTTGCAACTGTTTTAACGACTTTTTTGCAGAAATAAGTTCGACCTTGGCTAGCCTAATTACAAAAAATAGAATAGTAAACTCTAGAATAGAAACAAATGAAACTAATAATTTACTCACTCTTACTCAATTACAATCTTGCTCAACAAACGAAATTGCCATAATAATTAAAAACCTAAAAACAAATACTAGTTCTGGATTAGATGGTATCACAACAAAATGTATGAAATCGCTAAAAATATCATAATACAGGAGCTTACCAAATGTGTAAATAAATGCTTAACACTCGGTACATTTCCAGATAGTCTTAAAGCAGCTAAAGTAACACCAATTTATAAATCTGGTAACAAATCAGATCCAGGAAATTACCGTCCTATCTCAGTACTCCCAGTGCTCTCAAAAATATTCGAGAAAGTTTTATATAAGCGCCTTAAAGATCACTTAGATGTTCTGAATTTAATTAATGACACACAATACGGTTTCAGACCAAATTCGAATACTCTTTCAGCAACAGTGGACCTTGTAACAAATATAAAACTTAATATTGATAAGAAAAAGATAGCACTGGGTATATTTATAGATTTAAAAAAAGCATTCGATACTGTTAGCCACGACATCTTATTACAAAAATTGAATGATATTGGGATTGTAGGAACAGCTCACGACATGTTCACGTCATACCTGAGAAATCGTTGCCAAGTAGTTAAGATTGTAAAATTCCGGAAAGCAGCTACAGTACACTTACATACGGCATTCCACAAGGATCTATTTTAGGCCCACTCGTGTTTATAATTTATATAAACGGTATAAACCAAATTGGACTGAAGGGTGACATAACACTGTAATCATAATCATAATCATAATCATAATCATAAATTATTTATTGCTGAATTGTAGTCGGTACACATGGTGAAAAGTTACAAAATTGTTTCATACAATCTACCATGAAAATGGTGTGCAATGGTTTGCCTGGAGAGGCTACAGACATAATTATATCAAGTATAATTATGGCTACGGAAAGTTTGACACTATATAAAATTATGACATAATATCATTGTATTACATTGTACATTCGTTCATTTATATTTGTACCCTAGGATAAAATGTTTACAGAGTAAAATAGTATAGGTAATATAATAGAATAATAGAAATGTATAAATGTAATGTAAAGGAATCAATATGTCGACTAAGTAAAATTAATGTGTGATAATAAAATATTACATAAGGTGATTCAAGCAATGTCAATAATATTCAATTAAAGTTATCATTTAAAAAATCGTCAATAGCATAGTAACATTTGGTCGTCAACATTCTCTTAAATTTATTCTTGAACAATGTCATGGTGAGGTCCTTCATACAATTTGGTTGTTTCGCACAAAAATAGCTACCTCAAAGATGTAGAGGGATGGGACTGTCAGGATGTTGTGCTTGCTGAAATAAGGTTTGCAGCTTTCTGTTGACTGTAAACCAAACATGGCTCTTATGCAACGTTTTTGTACTTTGAATGCAGTTTGGTTTTCAGTTGAATTACCCCAAAATATGATTCCATATCGGAGAATCGAATTTGCTAGCCCGTAATAAGCGTTGAGTAGAGCATCGGTATTCACAACAGGGGCAATTTTAAAAAGTGCTATGCAGTGCTGCTTAATTTTTTACACAGTTCTGTTATGTGTGCCTTCCAGTTAAGTTGGCTATCAATAGTCAATCCAAAAAATGTTGTCGACTATACTTCACTAATTGACGTTTTATTATAGTATATATGTGCTCTTAAGTGATCTTTGATTAAAATGCATGATTTGAGTTTTGCTTAAATTGATTTCAGATTATTGTTATCCAACCATTGTACGATTGAGACTAAAGCATTATTAATGTCGTTCTGGTATAAACTATTTTTATTACATTTGATCACTACTGCACTATCATCGGCAAAAAGGGACATAGGGTGTGCGGTACACTTTGGAAGGTCGTTAATATATAAAAGGAATAGAAGCGGACCTAAGACACTTCCTTGTGGTAAACCATACAAAACAGATCGCGGTTTAGATCGGTATGTTTCTTCCCTTTTAATATTTAAGTTCAATCTAGAGATATCCGTCACTTGAAACCTTTGAGAAAGATAAGATTTTATCAACTGCAAAACGTTGCCTCTTATTCCATATGACTCAAGTTTTCTCAATAATATACGGTGCTCTACATAATCGAATGCCTGTATGCGGATGATACCTGTCTATTTTATTTCAGCAATACAATTGAAGAAGTCATAGACAATGCTCAAAAGGATTTAAAATTATTAGATGAATGGTTCCAAACTAATTTTTTAACAATAAACTTATCCAAAACGAATTATATTGTATTTGCTTCCAAAAATAAGGATATACAAGATTTTCCTCCTTTAACACTTAATAATCAAGCAGTCAAAAGAACTAACCTAGAAAAGTATCTTGGTCTAGTTTTAGACCATCAATTTAACATGGAAACCACATCTAATAAAAATCAAATCGAAATTAAATTCTCTTACGGGTGCACTACGTGGTATAGTGCGATGTCTTCCTCTCCAAGTAAGATATACTATATACAAATCATCGTTGAAACCACATATTGACTACCTAATAGAAATCAGGGGAAAATCTTACAAAACAAATCTTTAATTACTCCAAACAGCTCAAAATAAACTAGTTAAAACATTATTTCATTACGATTACATGACGCCAACTGAAAAAATATACAAAGAAACCAAATTACTTAACATCCCTCAAACATACATTTACAATACTTGTGTACCGATTAGAAAAATATTAAATAAAGACATACACACAAATAGTATTTACAAAAAAACATCAAATACAACAAAAGCGATTAAGAAATGCAAATAATATAAATCTACACTCTCCACGTACAAACTATGGTAAGAAAACTTAATGCACGAGGGTGCTCAAATCTACAACAAACTGCCAAGAGATATTAAAGAAAGTAAATCATTAAAAACCTTCAAAAAGCTACTAAAATATTACATAAAAAACAACAAAAGCACTAACATATAAATTTATAAAGACAATCGGTACAATAAATTATTACTTTAAATAATTAATACAATAACTAACACAAAACTAAAATACATAAATCGTTAATGATACTATTAAAAATATAAACTACATTAAAACATTATACTATAAATAAAAAAAATTAAAAAAATCATATAATACACAAATATCCTTGCTAATAAATAAAATGTTCGCCTTTATATAATTATATATATATATATAACTTTAAAAGCCAGCAGAAGTTAACAGAATCAATCACATATTGATAGTATATTATTTTAAAATGCAATTAATTTTAAATAAATGAAATCACAAAATTAAATTAATAACATAAATCAAATAAATTGTAATGTTTAAAATAAATAAAAGCCATCAACTGATGAAAGCATTTCAAATTTTAATTAGCTGATAATATAATACCCTAAGTAATATTGTATACAATAACATACCACATCTAGTAAAGTAACATCTAATTCTTTGTAACGCTTATCAGTAAGCATCTTTGAGTATTCACCTATAAGCATCGGTCGAACCAGTTATGCGAGAAGCAAATCGTCCACGCTACTACACTACTTTTCTATCTACCTACATGCATATTATATTTTTGTTAGAAGACACTAATCATTACTATTAGATATGCCTAGATATGCCTAGTCTAAATAACAAATTGTAAATATTAAAATTTCTCATGAATTTTGAATTTTTTGTGAATTTTTGTAATTCTTTTGAGAAATAAATGTCTTAAACCACAACGATGGAATCGCATCATCACTTAACATCAGATGAGATAGTGGTCAAGTGGTACCCAGTTCGGTATATAAAAAAAAACATAGCAACAGACCAAAAATTGACTTCTGAAAGGTCTGTACGTATATGGTATGTCATATTGTTTGCAGGTAGCGGACGTCCGTCGAGAGCGCGAGCTGATGGAGCGCCGCAAGCGGGACCCTCCGCTAGAGCACGCACAGGACCACCTCGTGCGGAAGATATTCTCGCGGTTCCGACGGGAGCGCTCCGTGGCGGCCGCGCCTGCGCCGCCGCCGGCACGAGCTTCCGATGCTGAGAAAGGAGATACGCTTGGTACGTATACTTCATCTTCATAAGACGGTTTCAGTCCACTGCTGGAGGTACCTCTCTCCCAAGATGCGCCACTGAGCCCGATCTTCGGATCTTCTTTTCCAGTCACTGCCCACCGCTTTGCGTATGTCTTTGCTCCACCTGGTCACAGGACGTCCTACGCTACGTTTGCCGATTAGCGGTTTTCACCCTAGAACAAGTCTACCCCAACGGTTATCAGTCCTGCGGCAGATATGACCAGCCCACTGCCATTTCAGCTTACTAATCAATTGAGCTATGTCGATAACTTTAGTTCTCTGGCGAATTACTTCGTTCTGGATTTGATCCCGCAGAGAAATACCGAGCATAGCTCTCTCTATAGCTCACTGAGCGACGTATACTTATTTAAGTGAAACATCTTTAGGCGCACTAGAGTAAAATATGACGGAAGTCACGTAGCGTCACGGTCCGAAGGCAGCGGAGGTGACGTAAGCGTCATGTTATATTTTATATATATAAACGCTCTCTATTGTAGAACGGCGTAACTATGAAGACGTGTTCGCCTAAGTTTAATAGATGGAGTTGTACAAACAAATAATAAGTGATGTTGAGAAATAAATTGAATGAACTTGGAAGTATCACTTCTAACGCGTAGCTTTCAACGCGCCCTCTTTTTTTTAACATAAGCTTATTAGCAATGTGGGTTGCACATTACTAGTAGTCTTGTTAACCCCTCCAACGCTTGTTTCTGGAGTGGGTTCACGTCAATAGTGCGATGGGTGGGATCGAACTCAGTAACTCTCGGTCGCCAGGCCAACGTCTTAACCATTGGGCTATTGCCGCTTAAATTATATATATTGTTTAATTAATTAATGATTTTTTGGATTGTTTTTTTTTTCATTTATACTGTACAAAACAAATACAATTTCCAGCGACGACAGCGGCGCCGACAGCCGCGGTCGCGGTCGCGCCGGGCGCGGGCGCAGCGCGCGGCAAGTGGGGGCGCTTGTTAGCAGGTGGCTCCTTAGATGCCGGCGGGGAAGGTAACATATTCCAGACTAACATTACAATAACGTTTGTAACTCTGGCACTCTGTCTGTTTGTTATCTAATCACGCCTAAACGGCCGATCCGATCTTAGATACACACCGCAGCGTCTTGCGTGCGCGATCTAGGCGGCGATCAGGGGTGGAAATCTCTACATTGATAGCGATGCGTCTTGTCATCGCAAACGTCTGCTAGAATGAGATGCAGCTACACAGTTGTTATCTGCATCTCTTTTCTTATCGACGATTATCGGTCGAAGTTCATCGCTATTTATGTACATACTTCCACCCCAGGTAGCGCAGTAGTATTTGCATTGACTGGTTCACACCAAACGCGATCAGAAAACAATTGAAAAGTACTGAGATCGCGCCCGCAGATCGCAGGTCGCCGCTGTGTGGCTGTATATTTACTGACATTTAACAAGGAGACACTTTATAGCATGAAGATGAACATAGGCTACTTTTTGTGAAAATAAAATCATGATTTTTCACACATAACTTAAATAACTCAGATATCACACAAATTGATTGACAGAGCTTTACAAAGATAACATTCTTGGTGTAGACACATGAGTAAAGAACGAATAAATCCTTCTTTACTCATGTGGTGTAGATGAACGAATTCGCGGGTACCAGCTAGTATAGAATATATTATCAACCATTTACTGTGGTGCTACTGTCTTCATCGGTCTTACTTACTGGCTACATCGAACATGTCCTCATCACCAATAACCACCAATAAAATAAATGCGAACGTCCGTTTGATTAAGCCCCAGGCTAAACAAATCGACATATTACGAATCTTGCGTAGGAATATGTCAGTATCTCAGTCTAATAGAAAGTACCTACTCAATAGGTATATATTATCATCATCATCAGCAGTAGCAGGCTATGTTAGTCCGCTGCTGGACAAAGGCCTCTCCTAATGCTCGTCACTGAGCCCGATTTTTAGTCAGATATAATATAGCGCAAACAGTAAAGCTGTAATAGATAATGTTTGAACAATTAGTACAGTTTTACAATCCATATGGTTTGGATTGATATAAGCGACTAAGGGTTGATTTCACCATTTATGCTACTAATCGAGATTTATTGAACTAAGTTATACTAAAACGTGTGCAAACGTCGATGTTGATCTTGATTTACGCCTACTTGATTTCACTACCTCCCATGAGGCTTCATTTGTTCGCGTTAACCAAAACCAAGATTTAATGCTATTACGCACAATGGAACGTAAATGTCGTCATAGAGCTGTTGTATTAGATTGTTTTGGCATTGTCAAACTGACGAATTAATTGGAATTAATATTATCAAATTCGTTTCCGTGTCCGTGCATGGTATATATTTTTGTGTTTTGAATCGTGAATTTCGAATTTTAAATTGTAGGCCAAGGAATTAAAAATTTTATAATTTTAATAACTAAATAACAAGACGTCTCGTCATGTTACGCCATGCACGGACACGGAAACGAACGCGGAAAATACGAGTGACAGTGGCTGTTAACAGTGTAAACGGGATCAAGAGCGCTAAACGTCCAAAATCGGTAGTTCAGAATTAAAACTCGTTTTAACTGTAACTGCGTAAATGCAAAATGCCGGTTTAATCTCAGTTATACACGTAAATCAAGTTCAAGTCAGCCTGATCGCGTTTATATTCACTGGTGAAATCGGCCCTAAAGCGACACTAGTAAATCAATGACAAGTTTTCTTCTAAGTCAATTATTTGTTCTGTGGTTAGGTATGTATAGATACCTATAATAGATGATGAAGTGATACTTACAATCCTTACCAATATTATAAACGCGACAGTTTGTATGGATGTATGGATATTCGTTACTCTTTCACGCTAAAACTACTGAACCGATTGAGATGAAATTTGGTATGTAGATAGCCTAGACCCTAGAATAATGCATAGTGTACTTTTTATTACCACGGGAACGAAGTCTACGCGGGTAAAACCGCGGAGCACAGCTAGTTAGTTATGTTTGTTCCCCATTATTCTCAACAATTGATATTAATCCAGAGCTAGACAGACTTCTACGACCATGACACACCACTGCTCTTATCGGTGAAACAAATAACTACCTAAATATTACAAAACCACATTTGACAAATTCTTCAACTTCCGGACAATTACGATTCTATCTCAGTTCATCAGTTCATTTTTAGGGTTCCGTACCTCAAAAGGTAAAAAAGGAACCCTTATAAGATCACTTTCTTGTCCGTCTGTCTGTCTGTCTGTCCGTGTGTCACCACCGATTTTCCCAGGAACGGGTGGACCTAGCAAGTTGAAATTTATATCAAATATTAAAGTCTATAGTCCCTTTTAGGTGTATAAAAATCAAAGTCCTGAGTCAACACGATAAAAAGATATGGGCAAGTTTATATTTTCGCAAAAACTTGTAAGTACCAAAATGTACCTTAATTTTCAACTTTTTTTATTTTTCGGAATTTTTCCTGTACTTGTGCTGTAAAGACCTTGCTTTTGACCAAAATTGACATTTTAGGTGAACCGGAAGTACCCTATAGGTTTTGGGTCGAATACCTATAGTACTCCCGTTGATCTAGAATCATGAAATTTGGCAAGAAGCAAGGGTTACAGCACAAATAAAGGAAAAATTTCATAAAATAAAAAACGTTTAAAATTAAAGGGTGTCCCTATACATGCATAGTTTCGCCAATTAAGATAGGCATCTAATTTATATGAGCGCGCATACAATTTAGAGGTCTAGCTTAATTGCTAATACGCAACGTTGGTACGGATAACGGAAGCCTCGGTGGGCGAGTCCAACTCGACTTAGCCGGTTTTATTATTCTTTTGCTAGTTGATTATTTATTATTTATTTAGACCGTTTCCAAAACGAAAAAAACGACTTCAAATGCCGTACTAATAATTTTCAGTACTAAATCTGAGGTGTTTATCTCCATATCTCTGGAGATACTTATTAGATTACAATGGGACCACCTTGGAAATGTAACCTACCAATTAAAAAATAATCAATCAAATCAGTTCACATTTGTCAGAGTAATCGCGTAACACACATTAAAAAAAAAAGACATACCGACGAATTGAGAGATAATTTTGGAAGTTGGTTCAAAATAATTATTCTATTAGACAACAGTTAGAGATGTGACTGTCTTACGTGTGTTGGTAATATAATTCAGGTGGAACGTCAGCGGCGAGGGGCGCATTCACCCGCAGTCTGAGCGCGCGCGACCGCCCCGCGCCCGCCACCTCGTCAGAGTCTGCGCCTGCGCCCCCACCCGCAGTCACGCAAGCTGCGCCCCAACCGCAGACTACGCCCAGCGTCGTCTCTGCACTAGCGCTCAAGGTAGGTACTCTTCTAACTCTGTTGTTTTTAGCTATTTACTAACTGTCCATACTCACGCAAGTTTTGTTTATAGCTAAAAAGCAACCCGAAAATCATGGTAACTATAACTATGCCTATAACTATATTATTATAATAGCTAGCGTTTGACCACTATCTTGCCTAGTGGTAAGTGATGATGTGGAAGAAGATGGTGTACACGCTAGGCCTAGAATACTCCTAACTTTCAAAACCTAACTAGTTTTGATAAATTTAGTTATGATACTTACTTGATAACCACATTGCTTAGAATAACAGGACATGGGGTGAGGTGACGAAGCACACACGATGCAATGAGCTGGTGGCGACATGTATCTATAGTTTGAAAGCAGCTGGCTACGATGACAGGTATGTGCGGCATTACTCATTGTGTCCTTTACTCGTTGTTACCTCACCCTTGCTTCCCCTACACTTGGAATTGCAATCGGTCGCAATAAAGTCCGAGAATTGATTCAAAATACATGGGCCGCGGTTATTTCAACAAAGCTTTAACTCGAGTACCGACCGCCTTAGCACATCGAAAAATGACAACATTTTTTAGATCAAGAATAACTTTGCAAATATCTAAACGTCATTTTTATCGTTATCCGTTTAAGGCATCGTTCGCGAAAGGGCGGAGCGTGAGCGCGATAGTAGCAGGCGGCGCAGGCGGCGGGCGGCAAGACACGATAGAAGAGGAGTTAGAAGAGAAGCGCACCCCGGCACTTGCCCTCGCCCCCGTCCCTGCGCCGGCCCCCGCGCCTGCCCCCGCACCGCTGCCTGTGGCGGTCCTGTCCTCGCATGACCACGCCCTGGCGGAGCTGCGGAGAGATGTCAGGAATGAGGTGCAGAGACTACAGCAGAAGGTAATTTATTTATTTTATTAAAGTCGAGAACTCTGCACAGCAATGGGGATACGGAAACTGGCAGCGTTTATACCTACATAATACATATATACATACATAATAGCTGAAGTTTGAGCTCAGGTGGCATTGGCATGCCATAGGTAAGGCCTATGTCCAGCAGTTGACGGAGCCGAGCCGATGATGATGATGATGAACAGAAAATAATTAGTCAGATGAGTCAAAAATAGTCAACTTATCACCCTCATGATTACTCTATAAAGGTACGGACACACCGCAGCGTCCTGCGTTCGCGATCTAGGCAGCGATCAGATCAGATAGCCCAGTAGTATTTGTACCGCGTGGTTAACACCAAACGCGATCAGAAAACAATTGAAAAGTAAGTACTCGTACTTTAGATCGCGCCCGCAGATTGCAAGCGGTCAAATGCTAGCCTAACTATAATATGGTATAACAAAATGGTGTATGGTTAAAGTTGGGTAGAGTGGAGGAGCTATTGACGATGCTGGCGACACGTCTGGGCGCCGACCCGAGCGACGCGGCGCCGGCGCCCGCGGCGGAGGGGGAGCGGCCTGCCACCATCGACATCGCGGCGCTAGCGCGGAAACGGAGGTCTAAGGTTAGCTGTTAGCTGACTATCATAGCTAATCATAATATCTGCTGGGTAAGCGCGCGCAGTGCCAGATTAACCACGTACTTAGCAAGAGTAGCATTTGCTACGGGCCCCGCGCGTGAGGGGTCCCCGCATATTTAAACCCAGACTATTAATTACCCACAACATTGTATGTAGGTAACCATATATAATGGCAAATAAACGTACTGAGTATTGAATTGTTTTTTTTATCAGTTTATTCTTAAGAACCCATTGTAGATTAAGGGCTATTTAAAAGAATTTGCTACGGGCTTGCTTAATCCGGCACTGAGCGCGCTCCATCATCGATCGCATCATTAACCGTTGCGCATTGGAGTGGAAACTGTTCGATGCAAAATGCATTAAACAGCATTTTATGTAGGTATGCAATGTGTTCGATACAAATTGCAGCACCGTTTTACCTTATCGTGTGACCCGCGGTCATAGCGGGTCACGCCGGTGTGAATTAGCAGCAGCGACCGAACGCACTCATTTCTACTACAGGTTGGCAAAATAGAGTAGAAATAAATAGGGGCGCCACTATTGCTATATACTAGTAACCCCGATAGCAGAGAGAGTGGCGGTAAACTTTAAAATAACTTCTTTAGTGGAACTACGGTCATGTTAAAACATCTTTAAGTCGCGTAGGTTACGGAAAATATTGAAATACTACTATAAAGTTGCACAAAAAAACTTTGTTCATAAATTTTCAGTCACTGACCACAGTTAACATAAAAATGTTTATCACAGATTAGATTATTCCAGGCCAGAAAAAAAATAGTTCCGTTTCAAGACGTTTTTGCCAACCTGTAGGTATCTCGAGCATATCTTTAGCATCTAGATAACATGTTTATACAAACCACTAGTAGCATTATTTATATTGTGTAAAATAAATAGTTTATAGCGTAATTATTATAGTTATCATTTCTATTCCCCGAGACACCAGAATCTACAACGAGTATACCTACGCCGGGGATATTCCCGGCAGAAATGATACCTGTAACTACTCTTATAAACTATTTAGTTTATTATATATATATTATTTAGATAACACTCGGCCCTAATGACTGCCTTGAAAGGTTTCCCTTGCACAGCACTAAATATCCTCATGTACCTAGGTATGATTGTAAAACTGTGCTGCATGTGTGCAGGTGCAGTATAAAGCTTTTGCCGTTCATCTTCACTAAAAAGCACTTCTTTTTTAGTTCTTTTAAAAAAGTGATAACTTACCTATATACATCTGCTGTTATAAAGTTTGCATGCAACCTTACAGCATCACAGTCGCATGCATACTTTATGACAGGCGCTGGTACCTAGCTGTGCATTTAATCAAAAAAAACAAACAGACGTTGTACAGGTGTAAAGGCGAAGGAACTGCATAAAATACACGCTGACAGAGAACTAAACAACAGCTATTATAGCCCGGCAATCTCGTGCGCGACCGTCCTGCGGGGTGACAGACGGTGGCGGGGACGAGGTAGCGGTCATTCTAGCAAACGGCTACGTAGTAACTATTATATAATCTGTGACACGGCTACACACGCTCCCTTTCCTCGCTACCCGCTGACATCTCGGGTACCTCGTCCCCGCCACCGTGTGACACCCCGCGGGACGGTCGCGCACGAGATTGCCGGACTATAGTCGCACACTCTTCTCAGAGTGACCGTGGTAGTAAAGATAGCGTACACTGTGGATCTTTGTCTCCATTCTATCTGCCGACTTTGGCTGCTGTATTGATAGTTATTAGGTAGATACATCAGCGATAAATAATAATATGTGTATGTCAGGGTCGGAGTAAAGGCGCAGCGCCGCAGGTGCCGACGCCGCCGACGCCGGAGGGCCCGCCTAGCCCGAGCGGGGCGGCGGCGCGGCGCCGGGACTTCGTGTAGCGCGGCGCGGCGCCCGGCGCTCCGCCCGCTCACTAGCGGCCCGAGCGCCGAGCGCCTACAGCCTCAGGTATAACACCAATAAGTAGGTACTCTTACTTCAGTAACGCATTTAATAACGTCGATTATGATATTTTGTTAGAAATTCTACGCTCTATTAACATATCTCCAACGGTAGTTGATTGGTTTCGTACTTACCTGAATGGTCGCCGGCAGCGTGTTCGCATAGATGATACCTTTTCATCGTGGTGTAATACGTCTGCAGGTGTACCCCAGGGCGGCGTTCTTTCTCCTCTTCTGTTCTCACTATTTATTAACTCGATTTCCACTCACCTTACTTCTTCCTACCACCTTCGGCTGTTGAAACTATTAATTCTGACTTACGTCGTATCACTGAATGGAGCAAATCTTATGGTCTCAATATTAATCCGGTGAAAACCCAAATGATTGTTATAGGCAGTTCTAGGATGATTTCGAAAATAGATTGGTTTCGCCTTCCACAATTCATTTTTGATGGTACAGTTTTAAAAGTCTGCGATACTGTTAAGAATCTCGGTATTTACATCGACCGCAATTTCTCATGGATGTCTCAGGTAGCCGAAGTCAGTCGCAAACTCTTTGCCTCCGCGTTTTCTCTTAAAAGACTGCGAAATTTCCTGCCAATATCCACTAAAACTGCGCTTGCCCAATCCCTGTTACTTCCAATACTTGATTATGCCGACGTCTCATACCTCGATTTAACCGAAGAACAGCTGAATAAACTGGAACGATTACAGAACTTTTGTATTAGATTTATTTATGGCCTTCGCAAATTCGACCACATCTCACAATTTCGTAGTAAGCTGAAATGGTTACCGATTCGTTTGCGCCGGAATGCACACATCCTCTCTCTCCTTTATTCTATGCTTTTTATCCCTTCCACTCCACTTTATTTAAAAGAACGTTTTGAATTCCTACATCAGTCCCACACCCTATCCTTACGATCTTCTGACACACTTATCCTAAAAATTCCCTCCCATTCCTCAGAGTACTACGGCAAGTCATTTAGTGTTCAAGCTGCACGGTTATGGAACGCACTTCCACTAGATATACGACAGGCTAAATCTCTGTCAATCTTTAAAAATATGGTGAAAAATCATTATCTATCACACTTGTAGTTCATTTAATTATTTATTTTATTATTTATATCAAAGGTGTAAATGTATTGTCTATGTATGCATGTATGTATGGTATATGTATGTATATGTCTATATGCATGTATATTATATATGTATATGTATTTATGTAATGTAGTATGTATTTATACATTTTCTTATATTATATTGATGTTTATTTGTGTGTACCTATATACCATATCAATATTATTGCAAAAATACTGGTTTTTGATTGTTGTTATTCATTTATTATTATTATTTTTTTAACTATAGTTGTATGCTATGCATTGTACCACCGTGTTTTTTCTGCTTTAAATTCTGTCCATCCTAAGGTTGTCTGGAAGAGATCGCTTCAAGCGATAAGACCGCCCATTGTACTATCCTAGTTAAGTTATCTTTGTTATTTTGTTTCTCTATACTGGTGTACAATAAAGAGTTTTTCTATTCTATTCTATTTCTACTCTTGTAGCGTCCGCCACGATCTGTATCTCGTCTTATCCGTATTAACAACAACAACGACAGGCCATTTTTCATATTATTCAATGCAATCTTATTGTGGTCTGATTCATACAAATATACCTGTCACTTTTAATGAATTGATGGCACTTAAAATATAGTGTAAATTAGTTACAAGTGTAGGTATAGATTTAATACTTTCATTGTAATATTCTAGGTACTATGCCAAACTTTACTATACAGTGAAGGAAAAACATCGTTATGAAACCCCAAACCCCCGCATGGTGGTAGTAGGACATTACTATATTGTGTCCGTCTGGCCAGCTACCACCCTCAAGTTAGATCTGTCGCCTGTCGCCAAACATCTAATGTGATCCGACAGCTTTCCTTGTAAGCCAGTTCCCATTCTAGGCCTGGCGTGCTACCATCCTACACCGTATCATCACTTACCAAGAGGTGAGATAGTGGTCAAACGCTAGCCTACATAGGCTAGCGTTTGACTTTTTTTTCACTATGGATAAGACGGGTTTGTTTTTTTTATTATATAATTTAAAAAAATCCCCGTCTTATCCATACTAATATTATTCATTAACCATTCCTAGACCTAACTTGGTCCTTCGAGCCGGATGTAAACAACATAAATGTGTGTGCTGCGCTTACATAGTGGAAGCGAGTCAATTCTTGATCTTTCTACAATTTCCTTTCTTCTCTGGGAATATGGGAGTGCTGTTACTCTAAGACGTAAATAAATAAATGATACATTTTGACGTAGACTCTACGTCAAAATGTATGATTTATTTATCTCTTCTGTTAGCCAAAATCTGATCAGAATGTGTGTATCACAGGCGTCCATCGTCCCCGTGCGAGCCGGTCGCCGTCTCGCCGCGAACGAAAGCTGTGCCTTCAGTAGCCCTCGCGACACCGACGCCCCCTGCCGGCGCCGCGAGTAGACCAGAACAGAACTCTCCTTGTGTGAAGTGAACGAATGAATCCATGTACATACGACAGTAGCAGCACGGTAGCCACGCATCGCTTCTCGCGCCGAATCTAGCCCGAGTGATATCGAATTTGTAAACATTATATATTAATTAGGGATGTGTACCGAATACCGATATCGATACGATATGTCGGAATTGAAACTAATTGTAATTTTTTTGGGTACCGTATACCTCAACGATGGATATCCTTACGGAAACCTCGGTGCGCGAGTCCAACTCGCACTTCATCGATTTTTATTTATTTATTAATCATCAAGTTCACGATTACGGAAATGTCCATACTTAATGGACCAACCAAAGCGGTTATTAGTTTTGGTGCGTAGGTACCTAAAATACCACAGGGACTAAAATATTATTATTTTATTTTCACTACGCTAGGTAGAGCGAGTTGCTGCTGTGCGGTCCTAGAGCATCTCCCTGTCTCAGACTAGTCAAATTAATATTATTATAATAATGTTTCAGACCTCGTTATATGCGCCATGTCTCACTTCTATTCGTAAGTGTAGCATTAAATGTTCATAAAACTTACGAATATAATGTGTACTTAACATTTATTTTTTTTAATTACTCGCAATGTGGGATCCACATTACTAGTATTCTTGTTACCCCCCATATTGCATCCAATTTGTGTGAATTATGTTAAATTTTAATATTAGTAACATCACTATGGATAATTTAAATCGTTTACTAATGCAACAAATAAAAATGTTTAGTTTTTCCTTAGATTAGATTTAAGGGAATGCTTATCGCTGTTCGCCGATACCTCTCTATTAGATATTATCGATATCGGTATCACGTCGGTGAAATAAAATTCACTACATCCCAGATATTAATTAAGTAATTACCTTAAGATATTTCACGCTCGCCGAGCGACTCACAGATTTCTTTCCGCTTGAGGACACGAACGACCAAGTATTTTTATATTGTTGCGATTACTCCTCCGTAATTATAATTATCGTTGGCCCGGCCCGCGGCGCACTCGTCCCCACACTAAACTAAGTAACGTTTTATATCGCATTTATCTCTCAAACT
This sequence comes from Cabera pusaria, assembly GCA_954871355.1. Lineage (NCBI taxonomy): Eukaryota > Metazoa > Arthropoda > Insecta > Lepidoptera > Geometridae > Cabera > Cabera pusaria. Next base: position 2,771,351 of record OX940900.1, on the reverse strand, counting down.
GAATTTAATATTCGAACGCTGTATACTTTACTATTAAATATTTACATAATGTACTCGTAACTAAGTATATATCGTAACACAGCGGGCGCGCGCGGCTCGGGCCGAGTTCTATCTAATTTTATACGCTTCGAAAAGTCGATTTTAATATTAATGAATATATTGATAGTTGGCTGGCCCTTCGGGGCGCATACAATGACATATCGAGGCCGCTCGACCACTACCCTTAGTACGAGTTTTCATCGTAAACGCTTTTGACAGATCTCGCATCGTTTTCGACTTAGTCTGGCTCCCTGATTGGTCTAAATTTAGTAAAGTGTAGTAACCACTAGAGGCGCTATACTGTTTTTCATACAACATTTGTTCGATATACAATATCGAGTGTGGTATGAGAACTCGTACTAAGAGTACAGTATGTATGAGTACACAGGACGATGGTTCGAGATCGTCGCGACCGTCCGAAGCGCCTGTCCTTTATAGTTATCGGTTGTTAATGTTTTTAAAGTTTATCCGAGATATTGTATATTTCGCGTAGAGACTTGGAGGCTATCGTAGTGTTTCCGTTCCGGAGCGACACGCTCCACGCTGCAGCTCTTCTTTTTAAATGAAAATATATCGAGATGACAAACTATGTACCGCTTTGTTTTAATTTGTATATCCCTGTGCCTAAACGCTGTCTAGTGGATCAAAAAAAATTACCAACTCTGTGCCTAAACGGTGTTTTTAATGGGTCAAAATAAAAATTTGACCCATTAAGGGTCAAAAAAATTTCCAACCCCTGTGTCTGAACGGTGCGTTTAGGCACAGGGACGAGTAACTTTTTTTGACCTACTAGTAACAGCGTTTAGGCACAGGGTTGGTAAATTTTTTTGACACAGCGCGCTGTGTCTAGTGGGTCAAATCAGTAACCCACCCTTGTACCCAATCGCTGTGTCTAGTGGGTCAAAAACAATTATCAACCTTGTGCCTAAACGTTGTTTCTAGTGAGTTAAATCAATAACCCACCCTTGTACCTAATCGCTGTGTCTAGTGGGTCAAAAACAATTATCAACCCTGTGCGTAAACGGTGTTTCTAGTGGGTCAAATCAGTAACCCACCCTTGTACCTAATCGCTTTATCTAGTGGGTCAAAAACAATTATCAACCCTGTGCCTAAACGGTGTTTCTAGTGGGTCAAATCAGTAACCCAACCTTGTACCTAAACGCTGCCTAGTGGGTGAAAAAAATTAACAACCATTTGCCTACACGATGTTTCTAATGGGTCAAAAAAAATTACCCACCCCTGTGCCTAATCGATGTGTCTAGTGGGTCAAAAAAAATGTCCCACCCTCGGCCAATACGATACGATTTGACCTATGGAAAAAAGGAGTTTCCATTTCCTTTTATGTTTAACCACCACACCATCTATCTTTTTAGTAACGATGTGGTCAGAGACGATTACCAAGCTAAGCCTAGAATGGGAACTGCGTCTCAAGGACAGCAGTTTATAAAAACAACCAAAACGTACGGTCTTAATTCGACGTACTTAGGAAGGCAAAGGAAAGTAGGAATCGGCAGTGATTGCATTAGAAATAAAGGTTAGACATATTCTAGAAATAAAACACAATTTCGCTTTAATCCTAAGTTTAATATATACAAAAGGAAATACATAGCGGAGCGCCGTGACGACATTACGACGCGGCGTCCGAGTGGCGACTGAATTAGTTGACGCGAAGGGCGCGCCCGAACGTGACCCAAAAACCGAACCTTAGCAATTAGCACTTTGTCTATATCAATTGATTTGTAGGCACACATATCAAATTCATTTCAGGAAGAAACGCATTAAATCTACGGCCAACTTTACTCCGTCCAACAATTTAGTGCCAGGGATAGATTAAGTGCTACAAAAATATCGATTGACGAACTAAAAGGGAAATTAGTATTTCGACAAAATATGCCGTTACATCACTGGTCGCTGACTTATATTCAAAGTTTACTTTAAACTATGTGGATAAACTATTAAAATTTATACAACGAAGTCTAATTGGCTTTCCTGAGAATGAGGCCAAATTATTGTACTAAATTCGACCCTGGATAGTTTGGGTACTAATCAATTATGCTTAATCGATTTAATTTATTTATAACGCCTTCAAAGGACTTATGTTTAGATCAATGATAGCCAAAGTGGACTATATATATCTTCGACCCCTGGGGGTCGAAGATATATATAGTCCACTTTGGACGACATACAAGAGGTCTATGTGAGCGCAAACAACATTAGGGTTCTATGGGATATAAACAGGGGCCCACATTAATCGATCTCACATAAGTAGGTCCCGATTTTAATGTTGACTTTATATTAATGGAATAACTTACACACAAAGATGATTCATTGCTTACTTTTGCCCGAAAACAAAACAGACCGACGACGATTCATACTAAATTCTGTTGTAAACAAGCTTGAGGAAAATAAATGTCATTGACAATTCATTTATTACAATTTTATTATACTCACGTTCATTTTAAACTTATAGATTTGAGACGGGAATTTAACGTGACTTACGCGATGTCGATATAGCGATCGACATATGTTTCGGCCTCATCCTCATCATCGATCGCTATATCGACATCGCGTAAGTCACGTTAAATTCCCGTCTCAAATCTATAAGTTTATTACAATTTGTCTTTTGACAATTAATCAAACATTTTAATTAATAAACAGTAATATATTTATCAATCAAGAGTATTCATCGATAATTTTAATAAATATTATACATATTAAAAATATTAAATAAAAAGCTTAATTTTATGAAAATATATAAAAAAAATATTTAAAAAAGGGATAATTAAATTAAATTGATAGCCTTTACCTATTTCTCTATACAGCAAGAGGAGTCAACCTTGCCTGGTAATGAAGTATTACTATTCGCATATGTTCCTTTTATTATGGAACAAGAAATACACACTAAAGGCGAATCAAAATATAATGTGTTGAAGGATTACTACATGGAAATAGCAATGCCTTCATCTAATAAAATCAGTAGCAACGTATGCTTATTGTTGTAATCACTAGCAAATCAATCAATATACAAGTGGGATATTTTGTTAAAGAAATGATAGACAATGTATGTCCGGACGTAATATCTTGATCCGGTTCAGATGGTCGGGCCGCGCCCCCGTGTATAAGCGGTGAGGACCTTAACTAAACGCGTTATGTTCGGGCTCGCTCCCCGACTATGGCAGTGGCGTATGTCTCAGCTATCGACGGGATCGTCCCGCACGGTTTAATATTACACATATATATATTTATTTAAATCTTAATATAAATTAAAAACGTCGATCGTATCGGTGTTCGGCGGGCCGCGGCGAGCCGAACGCTCGGCGAACAGTTCGGTTGTCGAGCCCGAACTGTTCGCAGTCGCGGCCCGGTCGGTAGAGATTACGTTTTGGACCGCTCACGGAAACTAGTTTCCATTTAAACTCCAAAATAATTACACCTTAACCAAGAGTAGATGTTACTTTTATCGATAGTCGATGGTGCTTTTATCGATAGTCGATAATAAGTCATCGATAGCCGATACAAAATTATTGACCGTCTTTGCTTTAAATTTTTGTCGATACTATGGCTTGTTGTAATATTACCCTATCGATATACCTTCAGTAGGTACTATCGATAGAACATTCGGAATCAAAATGAGACTAAGCACTTAAGAGGCCTTATTTACAATACGGTCAGTTTTCAGTCGACCCGGCGACGGCTGAATTATGGCAGTCGCTCGTAGACGACCGAAATGGGCGAGTTTGCGAGATTCCATCGGCGACGGACGTCAAGGCAACTAATAGATAACATTTATTGTATCTTCTTAGTAAAATAGCCGGCGTCCGTGGTCGAACAAATCTTGCTGTGAAACGCATACATACATATAACACGACCAAATCGAGCTGTTCATTACTAAATCCACCAAATCAGCCTTTCCTAGTCAGCCTTTCCTAACATTCCTGTACATATTCATTTAGTACAAGTTCGTCTTCAATTTTCTAGACAAAGTCACATTCTCGTTGCATTATCGACTATCGATATCGATAAAGTTGACATTAAGTATCGACACGTCCTATCGATGTGACAATATGTCGATGAATCAATGTCAACTTTAGGCTTCTTACTTATACTTGTAGTCGATAACGGAAAGAGTGACTTTGTATACGCAATAACTTACCGCGGTTATTTACAATCTGTCGATAGTTGTTACAGCATTTCGGCGCGTCTCTAAAGTACGCGTCATTCTTACAAACCACTACGTAGCCATTTAATGTATGTATGCGTTCGCTTCAAAGGAAAGCTTTGTATCTTTACTTCCACTTAAGCTCATATCTCGTCTTTACATCACACTATTGGCCTATAACAAATACAGTGGCGCTCAAATTGCGAGGTACCGCGACAATCTTGACAGATTATAATAAAAAAATAATATAAAACATTCATTTTTGTAAAACACAAAACAACTATATAAACTAGTAGTAGGTATGTAGTGATGATAAAACTATGTTAGTAATATAATATAATCGTGAAAACGTATTTGTGTTGATTGTATTCTATAAACGAGAAAAGTTTCAACATGATAACTGAGCGAACGAAGGCAAACTAATGGGCGAAAGGAAGATGCATCGATACAGGCGTATAGCTTCATCTCTGTCTACTCAGCGTTTGTTCGCGTTCGTTTGGCCCGGTGTGTACCCAGCAATGCGCTACTGAGCCGAAGATCGGGCTCTGTAGCGTGTCTCGGGATAGGCCTATGTCCAGCAATGGACTTATGCAGGTTGATTGAAATTATGTATTGGCATGTTAATCTATGTGTGGTGCGTTTTCACGATACCTTCAACATAAGATAGTTTATTAATGATTTAGACCGGCTGTAATTCGTGTACCTTTAGTCGGTGAACATCGCGATCTGACCGCGTGACCTCACTCCCGAGGAAGAGCGTCGGAATCGCTCGAAACCTAGCTGGAGAATATTCGACTAAAAGTTACGTGAATTACAGCCGGTATATAACATTATTAGGGCCAGTTTCACCGGTTCCTGATAGCGCTAATATAAACAATTCTGACAGATTTTTGACAGCTTATGGCGCCATGTGTCAGATAACTAACGCATTATCAGGAACCGGTGAATCTGGCCGTTAATGTTTCAAATTCATGATAATTTTGAAACAAATGATGAGATATTTAAATGGCAATGTGTGAAGTGAAGACGGTAGATGAAAAAGAGTACAATACGGCTGGTGGTCGGCTAGTGGTCGGCTAGTGGTCGTCCAGTTGGAGTTACGACATCGCTGACTGTGCGGATGAACACATGTCCTGCAAAAAAATATAAAAATTCATTTATGGATTTATTTTAAATAATTTATTTAAAAAATGTTAACATATTCGAGTACATTACATACATATATACATATCTATATAAAATTTATCTCTGGATACCTCCAGATCATCATCATATCTCGATCTAATAAAAAAAATAATGGACAAATTTTTCAGAAAACGCCTCATTTAAATCCGAATCAAAATAATTCGGAAATTTCGAATTCGGAAACGTCATTTTGGTTTTTTTTAATAGCAGATAGGGCAAGCGTTTGACCACCATTTCACCTGATGTTAAGTGACGATGCGGTCGATTCTTGAGCTATTTGGACTTTCCAATTACAATCATTGATGTTTTCAAATTGAAATATACAGGGTGAATTTTTAAAATGGGCGTGCATTGGCAAATAATTGCGAAAAATACTCAAGGGAGTCTCCGGCCCGACTATGATGAAAACTAAAACTGCATCATTGGAAATCTAATTATGGGAAGTAAGTAATGACATACGGTAAACTTAAGGAAAGAGCTCATTTTTAACAATTTTTTTTATTTTTTCACTATTTTATTTTTCATATGTTAACTTCCTATTAAACCTTAATTAACAGACTTCAAAAAAAGTGGAGGTTCGATGTTTGACTGTATGTTTTTTTTTGTATGTACACCGATTACTCGAAAACGCCTGAACCGATTTGGAAAATTATTTTTTTTATTTGAAAGGGTATATATACTTAACAAGTGGTCCCATTTAAATTTCATAGATTCATTTCATAGTTCAGTATCTCCTGATAAATGAAGAAAAACACCTAGAACTTAGTACTGAAAATGACTAGCCCGACGTTTGAAGTAGGTTCTTTTAGTTTTTTAAACGATCTTAAATTATTAATTGTTCAAAATGATAACCCGTGGGCTGGGCATCAAAGTCTGTGTATCAAAGTATGAGCTGACCTGGTAAGAGAACTGCGGGAAGTGCTCCTCTAGTATCTACTGACCTGGTAAGAGAACTGCGGGAAGTGCTCCTCTAGTATCTACTGACCTGGTAAGAGAACTGCGGGAAGTGCTCCTCTAGTATCTACTGACCTGGTAAGAGAACTGCGGGAAGTGCTCCTCTAGTATCTACTGACCTGGTAAGAGAACTGCGGGAAGTGCTCCTCTAGTATCTACTGACCTGGTAAGAGAACTGCGGGAAGTGCTCCTCTAGTATCTACTGACCTGGTAAGAGAACTGCGGGAAGTGCTCCTCTGGTATCTACTGACCTGGTAAGAGAACTGCGGGAAGTGCTCCTCTAGTATCTACTGACCTGGTAAGAGAACTGCGGGAAGTGCTCCTCTGGTATCTACTGACCTGGTAAGAGAACTGCGGGAAGTGCTCCTCTAGTATCTACTGACCTGGTAAGAGAACTGCGGGAAGTGCTCCTCTGGTATCTACTGACCTGGTAAGAGAACTGCGGGAAGTGCTCCTCTAGTATCTACTGACCTGGTAAGAGAACTGCGGGAAGTGCTCCTCTGGTATCTACTGACCTGGTAAGAGAACTGCGGGAAGTGCTCCTCTAGTATCTACTGACCTGGTAAGAGAACTGCGGGAAGTGCTCCTCTGGTATCTACTGACCTGGTAAGAGAACTGCGGGAAGTGCTCCTCTGGTATCTACTGACCTGGTAAGAGAACTGCGGGAAGTGCTCCTCTAGTATCTACTGACCTGGTAAGAGAACTGCGGGAAGTGCTCCTCTGGTATCTACTGACCTGGTAAGAGAACTGCGGGAAGTGCTCCTCTGGTATCTACTGACCTGGTAAGAGAACTGCGGGAAGTGCTCCTCTGGTATCCGTCCGAGCGCCGCGTCCGGCTCGGGCGGAGTCAGCTCCACGCTCTCCCCCGTGAACTCTGAGTCGAAGTACCGCGTGTCCGTCTCCGACACCACCTGGACAATCCACGCACACCATTCACCTATATATGTCGCACCCAACTAGCTTCAATAACCGTTCAATTAACAGCCTAGCCTCTTTACTTTCAACTAGCGGCCTGAATGATATTCAGCTGTAGCGTTTGTACAACATTTAATAAACTGGCTTAGTCTGACACTAAGGCAACACACACACACACAAACAGTGACCACCGCGCGACATGCGCCGACGAGCGCAGCGAGGAGGGGAGCTGCGGCAGGGTCTACGCGTCGCCAGAACCGACGCCATGGCGTTTAAATGAAGGTTCCGAAGACCTTCAAATGGCTGAATATTTAATTGAACGGCGCTGTTTAGTAAAAAAGCTAGGCTGTTGATTCAACGGCTAGTTAAGCTAGTTGTCTGCGACATAAATAAGGACACGAAATACCTACAAAAAAAAGGTGGATAGTGAATACCTAAACGTCACAATGGAACTTAAAATGGCTGCCATTGCCAGGGTTGAGTTAATCAAGGTCATCAATGGAAAATCAATTGCAGCAATTTTATGTCATCAATGGACCAATGGACAATCAATGGCAGCCATTTTGTTCCATTATGACGTTTAGGTGTGCACCTATTTTTTAATTTATTTTCATACCGGCAAATGTATCGCGGCGCCTCAATGTTTAATGTTTATGTATTACCTACCTCTATGACACACACACTCACTACATTGAGGCCGGCCAAAAACGTTTTATATGCAGACGGTGCACTACCGGCCCGAAAAGGACCGACCTTGAATGGAGTCTGTTCCTTTCTGAGCTCAGTCTGTGCTCTCATTATATTTTTTCTAAAAACTTGTGATCTTCTACGAGTTAATCCTTAGTAATATCCTTAATCCTAACTTCCTAACTAATATTATAAATGCGAAAGTAACTCTGTCTGTCTGTCTGTCTCACTTTCACGCCAAAACCACTGAACCGATTTAAATGAAATTTGGTACACAGATAGTCTAGAGCCTGAGAACGGACATAGGCTACTTTTTAATGCGAAAATAGGGTTGTAAGGGGTTGAAAGGGGGGATGAATAGTTGTATGGAAGTATCGTCATTTTTAGAGCTAGAAGAAGCTTGAAACTCATTTTTTAGGCTGTTGATTCGATATAAATAAATATGACATTCAAAGTTTGTAAAAGTTTTACCCCCAAGGGTGTAAAATATAAGGGGATGAACTTTTGCATGGAAATATGTAAGGCTTATGTGAATGTTCTACTGAACCGATTTAAATGAAATTTAGTTCACAGATAGTCTAGAGCCTGAGAAAGGACACAGTTTATTTTTAATGCGAAAAAAGGGTTGTAAGGGGTTAAAAGGGGGGGATGAAAAGTTGTATGGAAGTATCGTTATTTTTAGAAGCTTGAAACTTATTTTTAGGCTATCGATTCGACATAAATAAATATGACATTCAAAGTTTGTGAGGGGGAAGAGGGAGTGGAGGCGGAGGGTAGGGGGAGTGGTAGGGGAGGGGATGGGGAGGGAGAGGGGAGGGGGAGTGGAGGGGGAGGGTAGGGGGTAATTAGGGAGGGAGGATTAGCATGGCAAGGTACGGTGCGTGTAGTTGGGATATGGTATGTGTCTTATTAGTTAATGCTACCCATACACGTACTATTCCACGCGGCCGAAGTCGCACAGCTAGTGTGTAATAAATGTGGATTATTAATCATTAAGTTCCGGTGAATGTGTGCGAGTGTAGGGAAACACCACAATGTAGAATAACTTGCTACTTGCGTTCTCACCAAAGTTCCACTGAAAATCTTCAGTAAAGTTCACATTTTTACTGAGGGCATTGACTTGGACTAGACCTTAACTTGAAATGTGACTTTGACATTTCAAGTCAAGATTGACATAAAGTTGGGTATCTTTATGACTTGAATTCTCAAAAACTTGAAGAATTTTAATACTCGACACTGGCTTAATACACTAATCGTGTGGAGCCATAATACAACTAAAAAAAAATAAAAAGTAAGAATATGTGGTAGGTAGGTTGTTACCTGAGGTTTGAACGGCGGCGGGATGCGCTTGGCGACGAGGTCCGCCCAGTTGATGGAGGCGAAGAAGGGATGCGCCATGATCTCGTGCGCGTCGTCCGGGCCCGCGCCCAGCCGCGCCGCCGGCTCCTTGGTCAGCAGGCCGGCCAGCAGCGCGCGGCACGCCGCGGACAGCGCGCGCGGGAACCGGACCTGGACATCACATCTTTTATTATAATTATGCTTCTTTAAGCCGGCTTTTCACTATGGGATATAATGTAAATTACATCTTGAGCTATATACTACATCCCGCGATTTCTGTTCACACTGTAAGATATATAGTTCAGCTTTCGTTGTCTATGGTTTCATTCAAACACTGGCTAAATACACTAATTGTGTGGAGCCATAATAAAAAATAAAAAAAACAAAAAAAAACGGAGGGCGAGGCAGGGGAAGGCGCGGTGTCCGCTCAGTCGGTCGAAAAAATATTTATAGCTTGGGATGTAATGTATATTATAGCATAGTGTAAACGGTCTCATACAAAATGTATGACGAGCGATAAAATGTTATATCTCAAGTTATAATATACATTATATTATATCCCATAGTGAAAAGCCGGCTTTAGACAAAAGTTTGCCGATTCGCGGTCTGCACTCTAGGACAAGTCTACCCCAACGGTTATCGGTCCTGCGGCAGATATGACCAGCCTACTGCCACTTCAGTTTACTAATCCGTTAGCTATGACTGGAAAAGAAGAGCCGAAGATCGGGCTCAGTGGCACATCTTGGGAGAGGCCTACGTCCAGCAGTGGACTGATACAGGCTGATGATGATAATGATAAGACAAAAGCTTACTATTCACCTTTTACTTTTACATTTTTGTTCACCGATATTCGATTTTTTTTTAAAATATCTTATAGGCTAGCGTTTGACCACTATCTCACCTGTTGGTAAGTGATGATGCGGTCGAAGGTGATAAGCACGCTAGGCCTAGAATTGGAACTGGATCTCATCCAATTACCACCTCGTCTGGTGGTCATTTAAGCCACCTTTACTATATAGCTCTCCATCTCTGTATGATAGTTCAAAGTTGATGATAAGCCTGCAGTACATCACAATAACCCACCTCTTCGTTAACGATGAGTGAGAACAGCACCTCGTGGTCACGGTTGTAGAAGGGCAGCCGTCCGCACGCCATCTCGTAAAGCACCACGCCAACACCCCACCTGAATTACACACCATATTACTATACCAATACTAAATAAATAAATTTAATAATTAAAATTAAAAATATTTTTAATAATATCATATCCTGCCATCCACATACCATAGTTTATTTAAGTATCTTAATATTGTAAAGGGCCTCTTGACGTTGGCTTCGGCTCCGTCAATGCCTTATAAAGAACCGGGAGTGTGACGACCCGTGAGATAATTTAAATAATTTAATAATGGAACCGCAAGAGCTAAGACCTAAGCTCCAGGGTGGAAGTGTTAAAGGCATAAAGCCGCTAGTAGCGTTTAGTGAAAGTGCAGCACACCTCTCAACACCCTTAGCTATCCACGCCAATGTTGCCCCTCGGCGCCGACATAACGGTCCGCCTTTATTCAGTGTATAGCGAGTCACCACCCGCCTTTATATTTTGTAATGAAGCATAATTGGCGTGTGTCGTACCTCATCCCATAGACCAAAAAACAGACATCAAGCAGCGTACATTCATAGCGCCATAATAAATTAATGTACCATCTTTTTATAGTTTTTCGTCTCTCCATCTACAAATCATATAATTTAAGTTAATATTGTAAAGGGCCTCTTGACATTGGCTTCAGCTCCGGCAATGCGTTCCAAATGACCGGGCGATTTACGACCCGTGATGTAAATTAATTTAATAATAAGAAACTAAAACAACCGACTTCCATACTCCGCGAGTCAGTTTCAGTAGTAAGTCTGAGACGTTTATCGTCATATCTCTGAAGATACTAATCAGATCTCGATGAAATTACAATGGGACATCCTCGTGTACACTACAGATAAAAAAAAATAATAATAATACATATTAGAGTCATTCGAATCGGTTCACAATTGACGGAGAAATCGCGTAACATACATACAAAAAAAAACATGCAGACGAATTGAGAACCTCCTCCTTTTTGGTCGGTTGAAAATAAACTATTAGTTCTGTGAGGACTGTAGTCCGTCTATATATACTATATAGTAAAATTCGCCCCCTATCTACCCTTCTCTCCCCCTTCTTGGATTTTTTTTCGCCACATCTTACGTAGAATGAAGTCCTTGGTGTGCCTTTGTAATTTGACTAAAATCCGCTATAAGTAACGCTACAGCAAACATCTCCCCTAACCCATCTCACAACCGGCGAGCATGTATAAAGGCGCTCATGTAAGTGGAAGAAGCGAAATATGTATCTCAGGATCGTAGCATGTGGAAAGAAGTAGTCTCTGCCTACCTCATCAGGAAAATGGCGTAATTTTGTATGTGTGTATTGTATTGACAGCTGTCATCAGCACCATTTTACTCAGTGGAGCCACCTAGCGAATGAGATAACTGTAACCCCAATTTTTTTTTTTTAAAAGGTTACTCGCAATGTGGGTTGCACATTACTAGTATTCTTGTTAACCCCTCCAATTAAGCTAAATATGCTCGTGTCTGGAGTGGGTTCACGTCAATAGTGCAATGGGCGGGGTGGGGATCGAACTCACGACCTCTCGATCGCCAGTCCGACACCCTATCCCTTGGGCTATTGCCGCCTTGCGAATGGAAGCTGAAGAAATTATGTTGTATGATAGTAAAGGAATAAATATGTACCAGTCAACGGCGGGTCCATAATCGGTGTCCTCTAGTACTTCAGGCGCCAGGTACTCCGGCGTGCCGCAGAATGTCTTCGTAGTTCGTCCGTAGGTTATGTTCACCTGCACACACACAACAATACATCATCTATATACCTAACAAACATTACAAAGAAGAAACTTTTCAAAACGTGTTAAAATGTCAAGATGTTTGATGATGAAGCAAGTGAATCAGTTTGTAAAATATCGTTTGCGCGATGCAGGACCTCATAAATTTAAGCAATATTTACAAGGACAGATATTCAGCCTACTCTAGCGCCATCTAGACGTTTTTATCCTAAACTAATATTATAAAGAGGAAAGATTTGATTTTTTGTTTGTATCGATTTAATTCAAAAACTACTGGATCGATTTTAAAAATTCTTTCACTATTGGAAAGCTACATTATCAGCGAGTAACATAGGTTATATTTTATCCCCGTATTCTCACGGGCACGGGAACTACGCGGGTGAAACCGCGAAGCGCTGTTTGACCAGCCTCTCTAGAAAAAATCCAATTTCTGTTTCCATTCACGCTAACGCAAATTCTAAATGTATGGGAATGACTTTTATTTTTCTGCAACAAAGTTGTCATTCCCATACATTTTGAACTTGCGTTAACGCGAATGGAAACTGAAATTGGATTTTGTCCAGAGGGGCTGTTCGGAAACCTATGAATTCAGCAACATCTTGTACTAGAAATTATGTCAATAAATTCGAATTTTCGATTATTATTTAAGGTCTACATATCAATATTATCATCATCAATTTACTTCAATATGAACGAACGAAGAATGCAGATAAATCCCACTAATGTTATAAAGGCGACAGTTTGTGTGTATGTTTGTTACTTCTTCACGCTAAAACTACTCCACCGATTGAGCTGAAATTTGGTAAGTAGATAGCCCAGACCCTGGAATAACACATAAGGTAGATACTTTTTATCCCAAAAATCTCACGGCAACGATGTCGACGCGGGTAATACCGCGGAACACAGCTAGTGACTAAATGAAGTTGGATTTTTATTCCATATAGAAACATATCTAACCTTGCAAAGTCCAAAGTCGGCAATCTTAATATGTCCATCTTTATCCAGCAGTAAGTTCTCCAGCTTCAGGTCTCGGTAGATGATACCCTCATGATGTAGGTATCCGAGGGCGGACACTATCTCAGCTCCGTAGAACCTGGTGCGGTCCTCACTGAAGGTCCTGTCTCGAGACAGGTGGAAGAATAGCTCTCCTCCATTGGCATACTCCATCACGAAGCAAACGCGGTCGGCCGTCTCGAATGAGTACTTCAGAGCCTAGGGATATGGATATTATAAGAGTTAGGAGCCATTTTATATCGGATGTTCCGCTTGATTTGCTATGAGCACAGCTTATCACCATCATGGAGAAAATCTGACGCCATAACCTAACGGTGTTCCAGCAGCAAACAGTCATTAAGACTCAGAGTATTCTAGGCCTAGCGTGTTCACCATCTTGGACCACATCATCGCTTACCATTAGGCAAGATAGTGGTCAAACGCTAGCCTATATGATATAAAAAATGGGGTTGAAATATGAGGGTCAGGGTCGATATGAGGGACACATATACCATCATCATCATTAGCAAAATCGCCATCTTTACTATTGGAAGCGTTATGCCAGCAACCCAAAGCCATACTCCCTATCGTCAAGAAGCTGGGATGTCTAAGGTAGACTAGTTATTGCAGGAGGAAGTGCGCAATACACCCCCAGACGAACGTCGGTGCAGGTCTTATTGCCCCCACTACCAATTAGAATTATAATGAGGGTATTGTGGCTTCAAATTATTGCGCACTACAAAAGTGTTTACATTATTTGTATCATATAGATAGGTACTATTAAGGGAAAAACAAGTACATTCGTGTTGTGTTGGACTTTAGACCACCCAGCACCGTACAAAACAAAATTCCTTCTGGTCATGAATAGTGGTAGTGAAACGTGCATATGAGAATCATGAAGACGCGATTATATAGTCTGTACTAATATTATAAAGATAAAACATTTTATAACGAGTTCAAATTTTAAGATGTTTGATGATGAAGCAAGTAGTGCATCAGATTCCAACATCGCGGAAAATATCGTTTGCGCGATGCAGGAGCTCATACATTTAGGTAATATTTAAAAGGAGAGCTATTCAACCTACTCTAGCGCCATCTAGGCGCTTTTATCTAAACCAATATTATAAAGAGGAAAGATTTACATTTTTGTTTGTTTCGATTTAACTCAAAAACTCCTGGACCGATTTAAAAAATTCCTTCACTAATGGAAAGCTACATTATAAGCGAGTAACATAAGCTAAATTTTATCGCCGTATTCTCATGGGAACGAGAACTATGCGAGTGAAACCGCGAGGCGCTGCTAGTTAGGCTATATAAGAGTAAAGTCAGTTGTCCAGTACCCAGTTTAGTACCCCACGGCCTTATATTTTTAGGCAAGACGATTTCATCCCCCGTATTCACAAACACAACACTATGATGTCTCACAGTGCTCAAGCACGCATAGTATCATTTAAACAAATACATGATTGACATTACTTCTATCAAATCCACCGCTATGCGTACGTCAAAATCTTCATAAATGAACACCAACATTATAAATGCGAAAGTCAGTTTGTATAGTTGTTTGTTTGTTTGGGACTTCTTCACGGTCAAACGGCTGGACCGATTTAGCTGAAATATTCCGCAGAGGACCCCGTATTATGGATTAGGCCATAGGCTACCATCATCGACCGCATCATCACTTACCAACAGGTGAGATAGTGGTAAAAACGCTAGCCTATGTGATATAAAAAAATTGGTTGTCTGTAAAGTCGGTTTACGGACGATAATTTTACGTGATAACGTCATACGATCATCGTGCCTCTCTATCGCTTTTTTTTTTTAATACTTTATAGGCTAGCGTTTGACCACTATCTCACCTGTTGGTAAGTGATGATGCGGTCGAAGATGGTAAGCACGCTAGGCCTAGAATGGGAACTGGCTCTCAAAAATGGCTGCCGGAACACTTTAGATGTTTGGTGACAGATTTTCTAACATGATGGTGCTAGCTGGCCAGGCGGACACTAGATAGTGTGCTACCACCATGCGGGGGTTGTTTGTTTCTTAACGATGTTTTCCTTCACCGGAGGGCCACTGTGAAAAGCGCACATAAATTTTTCGATAGAAAAATTCATCGGTGCACGGCGGTTTGAACTCGGTACCACGGCGTCAAAGACGACCGTTCTCCCGATTACGTCACCGGGCTTGTTCCACGCTCTCGCTTGCACGCGGAACGTGACACTTTTTCGTGCGTGCAGCCGGCGTTCATCGATTTATAAGACGTTATCACGTCAAAAAATTAAAAATACTAACCGTTAGGAAAGGATGCCTAGTCTTCTTCAGCACACGGTTCTCAGTGTTGGTGTGAGCGATCTCATCCTTCTGGATGATGAGGTGCTTCTTGAGGATCTTCATGGCGTAGATGCGGCCGGTACCCTTCTCTCGGCTGAGGACCACCTTGCCGAACGTACCCTTGCCTAGTACCTTGACGAACTCGAACTTTTCCAGCGTCTGAGGGTAGTATGAATAAAAGCTTGTAAAATAGAAGTTGAATTTTGGAAAGTCATTTTCGGTCACGGGAAAGTCATGTCACGGTTGGGTATATGTTTTAATGTATTTTTATGATATTAGTTGAAAGGACAAGCACGATGCTCGCCATTTACAGAACAGCCCTATTGGCGACTCGCCAATAGGGCTGTTCTGTAAGCTAGTTAACGTATCTCGCAAGCAGTGAGATTTGAATTTCGTATTGAATTTCGTAATACAAAATTCAACCGTATTACAATCGCATTACGATTTGAATTTCGTAGTACAACTCAACTCACCGCGGATTCCGCTTGCGAGATGCATAAACTAGCTTAAAGAATAGCCCTACTGATGGTGAACGATGATGTCTACCTATTACAGACACAGGAGCATGCAAAATTCTGTCCATGATGGCAGAAGTCACTGGCTCCTGAGACAACAGCTGCGCTAATTTGGGAGCCTAAAGATTCATATTGGATTGTACAATGTCATTATGTCCATAGAGTCCATCATAGGCTTAAGACCTTAACCTAAACGTGATCCCTGCGTGGTGCTAAATGGGTGACTACTAATGGCAGACTTCTGCCGTGCTTAAACCATTAGGTATAAGATTTTTTTGCGTGTGGCAAGCGCTAGCCAATGTAAAACAAAACCGGCCAAGTCGAGTTGGAATCGCTCACCGAGGCTTCCGTACCAAGTTCTCATAAGGTCTTGATTCCCTTGTAAAATCGCTAAATATGCGAAAGTATGCGACATAAACGGCCATATATTTTTTAATGCTTTATTATTTATTTTGTTTTTATATTTATTAAATTTTAATTACTCAAGTATTTAATGTGGCGACTACTAGACAAAAAAAAAGGGGGTGCTGCTGAAAATCAGCGCACTGCTGCAGTAAGTGCAGTAGCGCATAAAGCTGAGCATGTGTCCTATTCATAGTCAACCACTTCATAACTATTTTTTTTTATATATAATTGTCTGAAGTACCGAAACATGCACTGGGTTGCAGGTGCACGTAATAGTACGGTTGACAACCCTACATTAATCAGGGGAATTAAACATGTATTTTAAGTGTGACGTTCGACGTCTAGATGAAAGCTGAATGGCTCAATACCTTTGTTTTTTTTTTGTAAATTCAAAGCAATAAGTTATGTTTCTGTTATATCTATACTTAATAATTTTTATTGAATATGATATATTTAATGTTATTTGACGTGTATAAGTGCAAATTTTTAATTTGCCCATATACTGAATAAATGCTTTGACTTTTTAGTTTTACGATATTTTTCTTTCTTGTACTGGCTATGAATAAATGTTTTTCTTTCTTCTTCTTCTTTCTTTATATCTTTTGATCGCGTTGACTTACAAGTTTGATTTTTATACAGCCGAAAGATTCTGACTATTTAGTATAAGTTTCAGATAATACGTCTACGCGTTCCGGAGATAAAAGGATCTTGACAGACGGACGGACAGACAGACAGACACAGACTGACAGACGAACAACAAAGTAATCCTATAAGGGTTCCTTTCTTCCTTTTGAGATATGGAACCCTAAGAAGTAGCTGTTCTAGGCAGAATAAATCGTCAAGCTTTTAATAAATTTACATTATTACGACCAAAACACTTTTTCATAACAAATAATATTTTTGTTCAAGCCGAATACAACATAATAAAATTTAAAATGCGATTACACTTATCAAGCAAATTTGTTTTTTGTCGAGCGCATTGCAAGTAATCTTGTTTTGAATGGCCAGAGAATTTTATCTCACAGTTCCGGCCATTCAAAACAAGAATTTAAAGTTTAAATTTAATTCAGAATTTAAATATTTATTATACACAAGTAAAATTTATTTTAAACTCGACCTTAGCTCTACACATTTGCATTCGGGAAAAGGTATATTTGGCACATTTCGAGATATATATATAGTCTATTTGTTAGAACGAATATTATTTATAGCTGAAGCTGCCATAGGAGAGGCCTATGTCCAGCAGTGGACATATACTGGCTGTTAATGATGATGATAGCTGAAGCTTGGTCTAATGGATATCTTCGGAAATATTAAAATAACTTCAAACTTGTCTCAACTGATAAATTAAGATTGTTTACAAAACGAAAGATAACCGACTTCATATGAGGTGTTTATCTCCATATATCTGGAGATACTGGACATCTTAATTAAATTTAATAGGGTGATCCCATTTATAGGTCCCCCTGGGATATACACGTTTAAACAAAAAAAAACATTATCTACATCGGTCCAGGCACTCCAGGCGTATTTGATCAATCGGTGAACATACATAGAAAAAATCCGACGAATTGTGAACCTCCTTATTTTTGAAGTCGGTAATTAAAAAAAAAAAGATTAAAGCTTAATTAAATTCAGCTAATCAGTTAGTGCATAAGGGGAAAATTAACAAACTTTCAAATTAACGCTACAATTGTACTACAAAAGGAATATTATTACATTTGTTGAATTACCTCAATGCCTATATATAATGTTGTTTACAAAGTCTAGTAGGGTTTTTCCAAAAATAGGCTGATATGTGTAGGTATATACCTATACATATATATACTTATATATATGTCTAAGTAGTACGTATGTTGCGACATTTGGGCGCATGATCACAGAATAATGAATAGTGCATGACTCAAATAAACAACTCGACGTTACATGCTCACACGCATGATCATAGGGTTGCCAGTTGTTTCAAGTCAAGTCAAGTCAAAGCATTTATTCAGTATATGGGCAAATTAAAAATCTGCACTTACACACGTCAAATAACATTAAATAGATCTAATCAATAATAATTATTCTGAATTGAACAAAAACATAACTTATTGCTTTGAATTAAAAAAAATAAAAGTAATGGGCCATTCAGCTTTTATCTAAACGCTGAACCTCACGCTTAAAAATTCCCCTGATTAATGTAGGGTTGCCAACCGTACTATTACGTGTATCCCCAATGCATGTTTCAGTACTTCGGACGATTTTGATCCTATCCTATTATTGTTTATTTGGGGTTCCGTGCTCGAAGGGTGCCAAAGAGATCCTATTAATGAGACTCCACTGTCCGTACATCTGTCACAGGTCTGTATCTACTGAACCGTAAGAAGTACTCACTTGAAATGTTCATCAACCTGTCAAACTAGGTTGCTTAACACACTTACAAACTTAACTTTGCTGTTCGATCCATAGACACGGTTACTACTACACCCAATCGCAAATAATAAGTTTGTAATGGTACATTTTTCAGCGTTTTGTACCTTATGAGGAAATAAACTGGACAAGTGCAGTCGGACTCGCACTCGCAGTAGGATTTCGTACCATAGCACAAACAAAATATACCGGAAAAACTTTTTCGTTTCTTGTACATGGAGATACCACCCCCTCATTTTTTATTTGGCGATTTATTTATCGTTGAACGTTTATTTATCGTTGAACCTTATGGAAGATGTCCTCGACATTATCGTTCGTACCTACTTTGGTTGAAAGTGGATAACGACAAAAACACAACAATATGTCAATATTATAATCAGATATGCTCACTTTATCGAAAATCATCAAATTAAAAATTCCCATTCAAGCTTTAATTTATATTTTCAGGCTGTATTTTCAGTATTTGTTAAAATATAAGTGGCAACCCTACATAATCATTTACATATCTTACTACATAGACGAAAATAATGATATTGTATAAAATATATATAAATAATATAAATATTATAATTAATATAATAAATATATACAAATATTTTTCACTCAAGCACGTTTCATGGACGGACAGCTATGCAGAATAATACGGTTGTTTTTTTATAAATTGTTGATGGTTTTCAGGGTTCCGTAGCAGAATGGCAAAAACGGAACCCTAAAGCCGATATCAGACGGTTCACTCGAATGATTGTTCACTCGAGTGAATGCTTCATTTTTTTTTCATTCTATGTTCACACGGCTTAGACGAAATGATACAGAAATGAACATTCATTGTTCTTTCTTTTAAATATGTCATCGAATGAAGTCGGCTACAGGACTCGAAACAAAATGGCCGAATCCGAATGAACGTTCTCTCAGTGTTCAGACCGTTCATTTCTCGTTCATTCGGAGTGGGAATGAAAGATACCGGATGCCAATATCCAACACTGTTGGATCGGTTCACTAATGAATTAATTCGGCACTCGTGTTTCATTTTTTGTTCAGACATTTCATTTCGAGTGAAATGTACCGAATGAAAGGTGAAAATGAACAATAAATGAACCGTCTGATATCACCTTTATAGATTCGTCATGTCTGTCTGTCTGTCCGACCGTATGTCACAGCCACTTTATTACGAAACTAAGAGGACTACACAGTTGAAACTTTTTTTAATCTTATCTAATACTATAAGAATCTTTGTCCTGACATACTGACTGACTGACTCACTGACAGACAACGCACAGCCTAAACCGCTGGTCGTAGAGACTTGAAATTTGGAGGGTATATTTGTCTTAGTACGTAGGGGTGCACTAGAAAGGATTTTCCAAAATTCACCCCTTAAGGGGATGAAATGGGGGTTCAAAGTTTGTATGGAGAAACAAGATTAGATAGTCTTTTCTATCCGAAACTTCACACAAGTGCTTCAGTAAAAAAATAAATAAATACGTGTTTAAGCATTTTTTGAAATTCCACCCCTAAGAGGGTGCAATGGGGTAACAAAGTGTGAGAATCAATATTGTTTCGGATTGCGCTGAGATTTGGCATGCACGTAGTTATTACGACGTTCGTAACCTCTGAGAAAGGATTTTCCACAATTCACCCCTAAAGGGGATGAAACGGGGGTTCAAAGTTTGTATGGAAAAACAAGATTAGATAGTCTTTTCTATTTAAAACTTCATACAAGTGCTCCAGTAAAAAAATAAGTAAATACGTGTCATGTTTTTTTGAAATTCCACCCCTAAGAGGGCGAAATGGGGTACCAAAGTGTGAAAATCAATATTGTTTCGGATTGCGCTGCAATTTGGCATGCAGATAGTTATTACGACGTTAGTAATATCTGAGAAAGGATTTTCCAAAATTCACCCCTGAAGGGGATGATATGGAGGTTCAAAGTTTGTCTGGAGAAACAAGATTAGATAGTCTTTTCTATCCGAAATTTCACATAAGTGCTTCAGTAAAAAAATAAGTAAATACGTGTTTCAGGTTTTTTTGAAATTCCACCCCTAAGAGGGCGAAATGGGGTAACAAAGTGTAAAAATCAATATTGTTTCGGATTGCGCTGAAATTTGGCATGCAGATAGTTATTACGACGTTAGTTCCCTCTGAGAAAGGATTTTTCAAAATTCACCCCTGAAGGGGATGAAACGGGGGTTTGTATGGAAAAAAATATTAGATAGTCTTTTATATTCGAAACTTAATACAAGTACATGTAACGTAACGGAGCGCCTGGAGGAGACCTACCGTACGCTACATGAATAGGGGAAGTCTAAACAATAAAATATGAAAGACGGGTTATACATATATTGATTACACAGAATACTTAACTTTATATCAATCACTACACTCAATGTTCATAACTAATCTTCTGTCATATTATTCCATATTATTTTCTCCTCTATATAGCGAGCGAAAGGCCAGCTCACTCGCAATACAATCGTATCGGCCTAGCATTTATGTTGTAAATACCGTCATTTGCATTCATCGTGAAACCCATAGATGCGTTTTTGCTGGCGTCTTCGTGTAATTCCTATAGTAATAGCTGTTGCAAGCTTGTTGGAGGATTGTATTTTTCGGGACTTGGTGCAGAGTCCCCGAACCTCCGTATTTTGTGTAGGCTTGTCAATCTGCCGAAACGCCGGCTTCTCGTTTTCCTTTTACTTGTTCTGTTTGTAAATTACATTAATTTTCTGTAATAAATTATCGAGGTCCCATTTTCTCCTTATTAAATCATTTTTTTAATATTTTACTTCCATTTCTCGTGTCTATCTTTTCTAGACCCAAAATACCATCCCGTCAAAAATGATTTTTCTATACTTCAATCTTTTTTTCAAATTTTGAAAACGTTCCACCCACACTCGAAAAATAAAACGATTACATTCCAATATAAAAAAAGGATGGATTATGAAAACATGCAAGAAGTCGATTCAAGAACTTAGAAATATCACATAGTTAAGTAAGTAAATACGTGTTTCAGGCTCTTTCGAAATTCCACGCCTAAAAGGGTGAAGTGGGGTAACAAAGTCTGAAATCAATATTGTTTCGGATTGCGCTGAAATTTGGCAAGCACATAGTTATTATGACTTAGGTATCCGCTAAGAAATATTTTTTCAAAATACACTCTTTAAGAGGATGATGCGGGGGTTCAAAGTTTGGATAATCGTTTTATTCGACATTGCACACAAGCACTTCTGTAAATAAATAAGTAAATACGAGTTTCAGACTTTTTCAAAATGCCACCCTAAGAGGATAAACTGGCGTAACAAAGACTAAAAATCAATATTGTTTCGGATTGCGCTGAAATTTAGAATGCAGATAGTTATTATGACGTAGGTATCCGCTCAGAAAGGATTTTCTAAAAATTCCTCCCGGATACGGAACGGGGATTCAAAGTTTGTATGGCGAAACAAGATGGGATAAAATACGTGTTGTAGGAATTTTTCGAAATGGGGTAGGTAACAAAGTCTGTAAATTTAGGTTTTTCGGGTTTTATAAATATGAATCCCGAATTGCCTTAGTCACGCGATAACATGAAAATGGGTGAACCGATTTGGCTAATTCTAATTTAATGTGTTTAATGATAGAATCGTTTTTACAAAAGAAAAGTTTTCAGTTAATAAAAGAAGATTTAAACGAGGGGGAAGCCGTGGGCACTTCTAGTTTTAAAATAAGATTTAAAAAAGTTTCAATTGTATTATTAACTTTTTTTTATATATCTTCTATAAGATATAAACGCTAGCCTATGCTAGCGTTTGACCACTATCTCACCTGTTGGTAAGTGATGATGCGGTCGAAGATGATAAGCACGCTAGGCCTAGAATGGGAACTGGCTCTCAAGGATAGCTACGGTATTATTACATTACTGTAGTGTTATTTAATTAATAGTTTAATTGAAGTTCATACAAACAAATATTTATTGTAATGTGTATGTTATATAATGTTTAATTATTTTCACATAATTTAGACAACGGCAAAAACGCAATTTTCTCGAGAGCAAATCAACTCAATCTACAAATCGCGAGTGAATAGGTATCTTCAAGGTAAGCGCACTCCATCATCGATCGCATCATTACTTAACATCAGATGAGATAGTGGTTAAATGCTACCCAGTTCGGTGTAAAAAAAAAGAAAACTATATTATTTTCGCGGAACATTCACGGGGGTCCTTTGGGTAGCCCTTGACGATGGAGGGGGTCAAGGGCTACTATTGTTTTAGTCTAGTCTAGACTATTGAAACCCGACACGGTGTATAAATTAAATATGACCCCATATAGTAAACATTTAAGCTCACAACTGCGACGGTAAGTTATTTGTTACACCCTTGAGACATGGTACATGTACATAATAATAATGACAGTCAGACCATTCTAGGACTAGCGTGTTCACCATCTTCGACCACATCATCGTTTACCACCAGGCGAGATAGTAATCAAACGTTAGCTTAACAGATATTAATAAGATCGTTTAAAAAACTACAAATAATCGACTTCTAATGCCGCGCTATTAATTTTCAGTACCAATTTTGATATGTTTATCTCCATATCTCTGGAGATACTTATTAGACCTCAATTAAATTACCAAGGTACCATATTTGGGATATCTCCTCTCTAACAAAAAAATAATAATCAAAATCGGTTCATAAACTACGAAATTATCCGCGAACAAACGAACAAATATTATCTCGAATTATTCATTAATTAATAGATTAATTAATTAATAGATTGATTAATTAATTAAAAGATTGATTAATTAATTATATCGAATTTAGAAACCTCCTCCTTTTCTGAAGTCGGTTAATAAATATAATAAAAGGGGCTAGTAGCCTGTGAGTTAATAAATATTAATAATTAGCGGATAACCGGCGTGTGCACCTACGCTGAAAAAAGAAATGTGACCGAATGTGCCTAATTTATTGTTTTAGTAGTCTAAAAACATCTTCGCTTTTATTGCCTTTCTAATGAAACCGGTTCGAGGCACATCGGTTGATTGGTTTCAAAGTCTATAACGAACATAGTTAGAAATAATTTTAGTGTTTCATATATTTAAATAATAAGTAAACCTAAGTATATGTGTCTTGCATGGTTTATTACAAGAGATAAATAAATAAAAAAGAAGTATAGATTAGGAAAGGGCGAGGCCGGCGGTGGAATGTCCGATTTCGCCACTCACGTTCTTGCGACACAAACAACTGACTCATCGCTCGAGAGCTTTTTGAACCAACAATGCAGCTGTTTGACCTATGTTTGTCTGACTAACATTTAACGAGTTTTTTTGATCGGACTACCAAGCTCACGATTTCACCGAATTGAAAAACAATTGACGGTTAAATGAATAATGCACTATGGCCTCACAGTTCCGGGTTCCAATCCCAGCTGGCGCAAGTATTTTTGTGCTGAACTTTAAGTGTTTGCGTCTGGGTTTTTTATATTTTGTGGTTTGTGGTTTTGTGAAACAGGAAAACTTGTTTGTTTATCGGCTGGCACACACTCGCACTATTTTTCTGAAATGCCACGATTCGTTTCCATGGCCAATTATGTGACGGTATAATAAATTAAAATTTCGGTCCTACACGAGCTGGTGACACTGACCATCATGCTGGGATTTGAAAGACTATTCTCCTCGTATTAACGACATACCTTTTTCGGTGCTTTGATAGGGAAAATACCGAAGACATCGGTTTATTACAGTGGGATCGTGATGTATTACAATCTGTTGCAAATAAACAGATACATAATACATATTGACATTACATAGACATTAATAAAAAATATCTCACCATAATTAGGATAGTTTAAAACTACATAAAACCGGTGCTGTAAGACCTTGCTTCTTGCCAAATTTCATGATTCTAAGTCAACGGGAAGTACCCTATAGGTTTTCGACCCAAAACCTATAGGGTACCCTATATTCCGGTTTACCTAGAATTGTCAATTTTGGTTATAAGCAAGGTCTTAGAGTACAAGTAAAGAAAAAAATCCAAAAAAATAAAAAAAGTTGAAAATTAAGGTATATTTTGGTACTAACAAGTTGTCGCGAAAATCTAATTTTGCCCATATCTTTTTATTATGTTGACTCAAGGACCTTGATTTTTATACACCCAATAGAGACTATAGACCTTAGGGCTGCGTTCACGACCTACGCTCGGAGTGCACCCAAACGCTCTAACCCCGTTCACGACCTCAGAGCGTCACATTCGCTAAACGAGTTAGAGAGAGAGGTAAGAGCGTTTGGTTGCACAGGTTGCAATCCGAGCGTAGGTCGTGAACGGAGCCCAGTATCAGGTATAAATTTCAACTTGCTAGGTCCACCCGTTCCTGAGAAAATCAGTGGTGACACACGGACAGACAGACGGACAAACAGACGGACAAACAGACGGACAGACAGACGGACAAGAAAGTGATCTTATAAGGGTTCCTTTTTTTACCTTTTGAGGTACGGAACCCTAAAAACCGGCTTCATATGCCGCGCGAGTCAGTTTCAGTAGCAAGCTGGAGCTATTTATCGCCATATCTCGGAAGGTACTGTTCAGATCTTGATAAAATGTTAATGAGACGCCAAGGTGTGGCAAAGAACCCTAGCCCATAACAAAAAAATCATTTAAATCTCTTTAGTAATCGCGTAATAAACTCACAAAAAAACATACCGACTAATTGAGAACTTCCTACTTTTTGAAAGTAGGTTGAAAAAACACTTATTACACCACTGCCTGTAGCTAACAACCATACATAAGTCACACATACAAATGACCTTATCATCAGGATAATCAACCTGTATCGAGTCCACTGTCGGACATGGCCTTTACCCTTTTAAACCGACTTCACAAAAAGGGAGGAGGTTCTCAATTCGACGGTTTTTTTTAATGTTTGTTACCTCAGACCTCCGTCAAATCTTAAACAATATGAAAAAATATTTTTTGTCTCCCGTTTGGTCGTATTCAAATCGAGCTATGACATTTATGTCCGGAGATATAGAGATAAACAATATAAGCAAATTGGTATACTTAGATGACATGATTATAACTAGCCAGTACTTTGACTATCGCGGCATGTGAAGTAGGATTTTTCGTTTTGTACGATTATAAATTATTAACTTTCCTCCTATAAGAATACAATACCTAGTTTCAGAACACAGCTTTACGGTTTCTGTGAATTAATCAAATCAATACATAGTCATACAGTCATACTGTACTGAATATAAATATTGTTTATTCAATGTGTAAACAATGAATGGTAGTGGTAGGTAAATAATAGGTATTTTTAGAAAATGAATTATGTACAACGGCGTCTTCCCCAAAAATACTATAAAATGCCTATACCTACACAATAAAACACTGTCTATATTAAATACATTTTTAACCGACTTCACAAAAAAGGTGGAGGTTCTCAATTCGTCGGAATCTTTCTTTTTTTAATGTAGTTCACCGATTACTCAAAGACGCCTGAACTGATTTGGGAAATTCTTTTTTTGTTTGAAATGGTATACTTCCCAGGTGGTCCATTTAAATTTCATCGAAATATGTTCAGTAATTCTCCAGAGATATGAAGATATACTTATCAGATCTCGATGAAATTACAATAGTACCATACCACCTTTGGAATATCTCCTTTCCAACAAAAAATAACCATAAAAATCGATTTCATAAACGAGGAAGTTATCCGCGAACACACATAAGAAAAATATATACGGTCGAATTGAGTAACCTCCTCCTTTTTTGAAGTCGGTTAAAAAGACTACAAGTATACCGAGTGCAATAAACACACACCGTGTTTTGATGTTGCTTCTGCGAAGCGGTGACTCATGTCCCGCTTAACCACAACGACTTGTTTACGTCCGTAACCGCGTCATATTATTTGTAAAGGACGAAATGCAATAAACTAATATACCTGTTTTGATTTCTATTACAATTGATACGGTACATAATTTTTTTTTTTCCATGGCACTTTAGCTAGAGTTTCTACTAACACACTTGGTGTTACAAAATTGTAACTTAGTTTTTAACTTAGTTTTCAACCGACTTCGAAAAAGGAGTAGGTTCTCAATTCGTATGTATGTTTTTTGTATATATGTTACACGATTACTCCGTCAATTGTGAACCGATTTGAATGATTATTTTTTTACAGGTAGGTTTCATCTCCAAGGTGGTCCAATTTAAATTTTATCTACATCTGATATGTATCTGCCGAGATATGACTATTAATGTCTCAAACTTGCTATTGAATCTGTCTCGCGCGGCGTGAAAGTCGGTTGTTTTTAACCGGCTTAAAAAAAACGAGGAGGTTTCTCAATTCGACCATATATATGTTTTTTTTTATGTTTGTTCGCGGATAACTTCGTCGTTTATGAAACGATTATGATTATTATTTTTTTGTTGGAAAGGAGATATCTCAAGTGTGGTACCATGGTAATTTTATCGAGGTCTGATAAGTATCTCCAGAGATATGGAGATAAACACCTCAAAATTGGTACTGAAAATTAATAGCGCGGCATTGAAGTCGGTTCTTTTTAGTTTTTTAAACGATCTTATAGTTTTTAAACTGTCTTAAACTATATAATTGTTTTCAATTGTTTCTTTCACACATAATCATTACTTTACAGTCATATAATAATATTTATAGTAATATAATAGCTTGTGTACCGGTCTACGTCTAGACATCTAGAACTTTCTGCTATACTAAATCCTGAAGTTGGAAAATCTATCGCCAAACATATATAATGTGTTTCCGTAAATGACCTTGAAAGCCAGTTCCCATTTAAATATGACCACCTGGGAAGCAGTGGCGGCGCAAGACCTAAACTTAATGTGGGCAAGGTAAATTTCTCGAGGACCTCTGGTAATAGGGCAAGAAGAAAGGAATATAAAATAAAAAATCACTTGAAATTAAACAGTTATCAGAAATATCGATTATTTCATTTACTTATTTCGTGCGCTTTGGCGCATATCTAATGAATTTATTATTAGATAAATCTTGTGGCATGTACTTTTGGATTTTCCATTCCTTTTTAAATTTATTTTTGGCTGTGCGGCGCTAGGCCCTTTGCACCGCGAGGCCGCGATAAAAAAAGAACTTTCTAAATAGGTTCAGGCGTCGTCGAGTAATCGGTGAACATACATTAACCCTAAAATTGGCATTGTACACTGGAAGATACGTTAAACTTAAAAAAATCTAGCACCCTACAGAAATGATTTTTTCTAAAAACATAATTTTTAAAAATTTTGAGAAAAATTTCCTTGCTAAGTGTAGGGTTAAAAAAATACATACAGTCGAACATAGAACCTACTCCTTTTTTGAAGTCGGTTAAAAACAAAGCAGTCTGTACGCTTAGATCTTAGAACTACGCAACGGACTTTAATGCGATTTTCATCAATAGATAGCGTGGTTCAAGAGGAAGGTGTATAGCCTGGATTAAACGCGGGCAAAGCCGCGTGGTGCCGCTAGTAAACTATAAAAAAAACACTTAGGAGCACAATATTCGCCTACACTTTTTGAGAGTTTCGCCAACGAAACTCTCAAAAAGTGTAGGCGAATATAGTGCTCAGGCTTGACTTCTGAGCGAGAGGTTGCCGGTTCAACTCCTAGCACGGGTGTCCGTCCACAGCTGGTGACGGCCATATGATACCGATGTTCTGCCTGACTTGCTACCAAAAGTAGCTCACCACCATCAAGGAGAAAATCTGCCGCCGTAACCTTATACCCAGTTCACACCAGGCGATTCTAGTCGTTCAACTGGCTAGGGATGTACTTGTCTTTCGATTCCAAGTACTTTTAGTATCGATACTTTAGAATCGATTCTTAGTAAGTACCGGTTATAAATAGAAAGAAAGAAAGAAAGAAAGAAAGAAAGAAAGAAAGAAAGAAAGAAAGAAAGAAAGAAAGAAAGAAAGAAAGAAAAATCATTTATTCAGCGGTCCTCAAGTTACAAAAAAAATGACATTTTGAGAAAAAAACTTAACTAAATAAAACAAAAAACAAAAAAAGAAATACAATATGAGGTGCTGAAACAGACCAGTCTCAGCACAAATGTCCAGATTCTTGGATCGTAGACCCCAAAACCAAGACGCTGATTTTCAGAATGGCCTGAAAGCGGGAGTAGGACTAACACCGATAACAATAACTTAAATAAAATAGATACAATAACATAAATTAACAATTACAGATAACATATTTATAAATATATATATATATATATACATATATATGTGTGTATATATATATATATACATATATATATATACACATATATATATATATAATAGTATAATATAACATATAACGGATAAATATCATAAAAAATTAAACTACTCATAGTTGTAAGAACCGGAACCAACTTTTTAAATACTCGTTTCGTTAATAATTTTTTTGTTTTGGAAGAACATTAAGGTTGGCATTATACAGCGATAATAGGGTTTCGAATGAAACTATTTGATTTGCTAATCAAGCGCGATTTAATCGATAAAAAATATCGATTGGGAATTTTTAACCGACTTAAAAAAAAGGAGGAGGTTTATCAATTCGACCGTATATATTTTTTTTTTTTTATGTTTGTTCGCGGATAACTTCGTCGTTTATGACCGATTTTGATTATTCTTTTTTTGTTCGAAATGAGATATCCCAAGTGTGGTACCATGGTAATTTTATCGAGGTCTGATAAGTATATCCAGAGATATTGAGATAAACATCTCAAAATTGGTACTGAAAATGAATAGCGCGGCATTGAAGTCGGTTCATTTTTAGTTTTTAAACGATATTATTGTAACTCGTATCGTACATCCCTAGGAAGTTGAACGACTAGAATCGCCTGGTCTGAACTCGGTATTACGGTGTTTCACACACAGCCCTTGAGAGTCTCGGTATTGGAGGCCTAGCGTGTTCACAATCTTCGACCACATAATCAATTACCACCAGGCGAGATAGTGGTCAAACGCTTGCCTACAAGATAATAAAAAAATACCCATCCTGCTTTTGCCAGCCATATTGCAATGATAGGTAAGATCTGTGTAACTCAAACCAATTAGATATTTCTCTGGCGTTAGCATATACGCAGTCTCCATAATAACTGATCTAACCAGCCGGTTACTAGTATTACGGATTATATGGGCAGCAATGGTCTTCTTTAAAATTGGTAAAACCTCATAATTGGCTAGGCCATCTATTGCTGCAACAGATTAACTGTGCTTAATAAGGCCATGTCAGAGGAGAATTCTTTCGAAGTCCAAAACTAAACCTCATACAAATAAAAGAAATATTGTCATGTGTACCCGTTTAAAGTAACAACAAATCCCAAAACTTAAAAGATTTTACCTGTTCGTTTACCCCATAGACTGATGTAAGCACATATCTCGGTGTAAACGCGTAAGTGAATAAGATAGTTTCAAAACTAAATAAGATAGTTTAAAAACTAAATAAGATAGTTTAAAAACTAAATAAGATCGTTTAAAAACTAAATAAGATCGTTTAAAAAAACTAAAAAGAACCGACTTCAATGCCGCGCAATTAATGTTCAGTACCAATTTTGAGGTGTTTGTCTCAATATCTCTGGAGATACTTATAGACCTGGATAAAATTAACATGGTACCACACTTGGGGTATCTCCTTTCCAACAAAAAACGAATAATCAAAATCGGTTCATAAACGACGAAGTTATCCGCGAACAAACAAACAAAAAAATATATATATACGGTCGAATTGAGAAACCTC
Organism: Cabera pusaria; assembly: GCA_954871355.1. Taxonomy (NCBI): domain Eukaryota; kingdom Metazoa; phylum Arthropoda; class Insecta; order Lepidoptera; family Geometridae; genus Cabera; species Cabera pusaria. The sequence goes on along the minus strand of OX940900.1, from coordinate 2,740,804 downwards.
CTCCTTTTTTTGAAGTCGGTTAACAAAGTAGCGGCCATATACGGTAATTGTTTTTGAATTCGATGTAGGTGTCATTTAGGGTAGGTAGTCCTACCAGCAGGGCTAGCATGGCAAAGGGACTATTTTGTTTTTACACCTATCCGTGTTTTGTTTGGTGGAGAAGGCAAATTATAAGTAAAGTTTTTCGACAATATAAAGGCCCGCTGACTTTTAATCAATTCTTTTTTTTAAACTTTAAATACGAAACAAAATCAAAACTCGGGGTTAAACTTCACCAAGCGTTTAAATTGTTGTGTTGATCTCCTGTCAGTGGCGAAAAACAGGGAAATAATTTTGTCATTCCTCCTGGCATAAGGCCATGCTAGCCCTGCAGGTATGTATATGGTATTATTATGACCATACTTACCTACACATGTATTGTACCTACCATTATTTATACTGTGCCTATACATACATATAAGCAGTTGTTTATTCCCCTATGGAAATTCCTTTAATGTTCCATAACATTAATTAGTGTTGTAACTAGCGGCCCGCCCCGTCTTCGCACGGGTAGAGCATAATATAGGACTACATTTTGTGCATAGCTTGTTGCGTCGAGTACATAGACGTAATAAAAAGGATGGTACACTGCAGATGTTTTGACAAATTTAATTTAATCCGTATGCTTTAACTATAAGGTTGTAATTGCTTTGTAGAACAAAAAGGCCGAACTGAGAGACACCAGGGTGGAAGTGTGTCCTTGTCTAACAACCTAATCCTATATATAGTTAGTTCTCGTCCTATATATAGATAGTCTTATATATGTTCTATACTACAACTTGTTAAATACTACTTGTTAAAATTTTAAAGCTGACATGTACAATTAATTAAAAAAAAGATAAAATGACAAGACAAGCCCCATAGAGTTTCTTGGTGTTTCTCTCTGATTATCTCTGATTCGGGAGTATTTCCGAAACACCGGTAGATTCAACAGCCATTCAGTTTTCCCCTTTTGGCCGCGGATTTTCTTTCTAGGCTTGCCATTTTTATTTTTATTTAAACAATATTATGCAGCTGACAGACGGACTATCAGTTCCATTCGGATCATGATATGTACTGTGATCGGTATGCGTTTCTCTAAGTTGTGTTTCACTATTTCACTTTTTTTATTTTTTTTATATAAAAATTGTCTGAAGTACTGAAACACACAGTTACATGTATGGTTGGTTTTAACGTACTTACATTTTTTTTAAATATTTTGACGTAAACGATTGGATGACAGCTGAATGGTTCATTACTTTTTTTTTTCTAATTCAAAGCGTTAAATTCTGCTTTTGCTATGTTTACTTGATAATTGGTTATGATTTATGATTTTGACGTGTATATGTGCGTATATTAATACTGCCTACATACTGAATAAATGCTTTGATTCTTTGATTCATGTATAGTATACGTATGGTATATATATGAGTTCACCATACAAAAGAAAGGGACAAACTCCGTTTAAGGTCGTTCTCATGGGGGCCGGAGTACGCGATCGAGTTTAATATGTAGCAGGTCAGTGGTCGAGTATGAATTAACATTTTGAACAATCATCGTCATATTTCAACCAATTTACACAAAATCTTAACGAATTATACACCTAAACCTTCCTGATGAATCACTCTGTCTATTGGTGCAAACCGCATGAAAATCCGTTCAGTAGTTTTTGAGTTTATTGATTGATCACAGATAGAATTGTTTTGAGTTAAATACTTATTTAAAATCAATAAGAAGTATGTAATAGGTGCTGTCCATTCTTTTTACTAACCCACGACGCAAAAAGAAGGGGTGTTATAAGTTTACCGTGTTTATCTTATCTGTGGCATCGTAGCGCCCAAACGGATTAACCGATTTTGATTCAGTTTGTTTTCGTTTGATAGGAGTAACCGAGAGTGTTTTTAGCTTTGTTTCATGAAAATCCGTTCAGCCGTTTGAAGACTATGAAAAAAATAAAACTGGCCAAGTGCGATTCAGCATCGCGTCTCTTATCGCACACTTAGGGAGGGTTCCGTACAATACGAAACATAACAGAGTTTCAACCTCATATATTTGATTAATTGATATTACCCAGAATATTTGGTTTGGTCGCGATCTAGAAAGACGGGGCTCGTTTACTAGCGCCATCTATGTCATTTTGCCGGAACTAATTAGATAGATGGCGTTAAAAACACGTTTTTTGTATGGGGACTCCCTTTCATTTTTAATTTTATTTTGTTTATAGTATTTGTTGTTCTAGCGGCAACAGAAATACACCATCTGTAAAAAAATCAACTGTCTAACTATCACGGTTAATGAGCTATAGCCTGGTGACAGACGGACAGACAGACAGACAGACAGACGGACAGCGGAGTCTTAGTAATAGGGTCCCGTTTTACCCTTTGGGTACGGAACCCTCAAAAGCACTTTTGTAGTTCTGATCAATTCGAAATTCGATATACTCTTACTTCAACGATATTGTAAGAACTTTATAGCATTGACCTGATGCTGGGAAATCTCCTGGAATCTGCAGAAACACAACTCCTCACAACTTACAGCATAGATGTCGAGTTTGGGCCTCATCGGAATGGTCTCAATGAACAGATTATAAATAGATCGGTACGGGGTAGGTATTATCTTCTCTCGTTGAAGAGAATTACTAGACACTGTCAAAAAAGGTAAGTATATTTTGCAAGCTATTTCGATCCCGGGACTGTGATGATTTCCATTTAGTCATGTCATTATAACAATAGTATAGTCTATAGTTCGTTAGAAGGCTATTGGTCTTTTTTCCTCATGCACCTGGCATATTTTGCAAGAATGTGAGTCACAGCAACAGGACGGCCAAATAATATTATTATCACATTATCGGCCTTGTAATGTTTGTCCTTAGCGAGGGTTATGTAGTAACTGGTAAGTATTCTGTGGCCACTTAGCCAGGGTCGCACTCTCGCTGGTTCGCGGAAAATGAGCTTGTGTGTACTTAAGTACGCAGGTAAGAAGTTATACTTCTTTGGCGTAACAAAACAAAAATATCTAAAGACTCCATCCCGTATGCCACAACTCTTTGTTAACCGACTTCACAAAAAAGGAGGAGGTTCTCAATTCATCGGAACCTTTTTTTTAATATATGTTCATCATCGATTACTCGAAGATGCCTGACCGATTTGGAAAATTCTTTTTTTGTTTTACCCAGGTGGTCCCATTTAAATTTTAACGAAATCGGTCCAGCCTTTTTAATATATCAACATTTGTATTACGATACACTTACATACCTGGACGACAGACTACCTACTGGCACAGTATAATAGTCACTATGTCTACTGGCTATTTTGATTAGAGCGACGTTTGAAAGCGGTTATTTTAGTTTTTTAAACGATCTTAAATTATTTGTCAAAGGAATGAAAATGTGATAGACAGTTAAAAGCTAACTTAACCGTTGTCGGTGTACCCGCGCATCGTAAGTAATGTATGATCGTACAAAACAAATAACCGACCAAGTGCGTGTCGGGCCACGCACAGTGTAGGGTTCCGTAGTAGCCAGTTATTCAATGCAAGTATTTACCCGTTATAAACAAGCAACTAGGTACTCCCTCTTTGTCACTTTAAAGGATTTATTCTAAGGATTTTGTATTTAGTACAAAATTATCCAACACCCAAGTTCAACGACTATTACTGCTAAACTAATAAAGTTATCTTAACCGCTATAATTTTCCTTTAAAGTTCATGAAATGCGCTATTATCACGAATTTTTCCAGATTTTTCAAGCCAGCAGTTTAGCTTTTAGAGGGGGGGGGGGGGACGCCCTACTGGAACAAAAATTTGCACTAAGTTTAATATTTCGTAAACGGAGCATTCAATCGAAAAATGGTATTAGCAACACTTAAGTCATTTTAAAAGACCTATTCAACAATAACCCACACGATGGGGTAGACGATGAAAAAAAAATTCACCCCCACTTCTCATATAGGGGAGCTACCCTAAAAAGAAATGTTTTTCAAATTTTATTTTAGCACTTTATCGGCGTCATTTATTTACATACCCCCACAAAATGACAGCTTTCTAGTATTTTAACGGTCTCTTAGCAAAACCTCGGACAGACAGACAGACGGACATGACGAAACTATAAGGGTTCCTTGTCAGGACTACGGAACCCTAAAAAACCGACTTCACATGCCGCGATAGTCTAAGAAGGCAATATTATGTCATCAAGAATGTACAATTTTGTTTATATTGTTTATCTCCATATCTCCGGAGATGATTATCAGATCTCGATAAAATTTGAATGGGAACAAGCGGGAAGCAAAAATATTTTTTGTAAATCATGTAAGATTTGACGGAGTTCTGAGGTAACAAACATTTTAGAAAAAACGTTGAATTGAGACCCTGCCCCTTTTTTGTGAAGTCGGTTAATAACAGCTAACTTCGTCATGACATATGTGCTGAGACAAGCCTTTTTGACACCTCAAATTGTTTCTTGTTTCATTCTTTTAGTTAGTATTTTAATGTGTGATGTCAAATAAATGATTTTTCTTTCCTTCATTGTATGTCGCTTTTTGGCTGTTTGTGTGCGCGCGCATTATACAAATTTTACTCTCATATTTTTTCCAAACGCCAAATAATTATAGGTCAACGGGAAGTACCCTATAGGTTTTGATTCCCTTGTAAAATAGCAAAATATACGAAAATATGGGTCATAAACTAACATACTTTTTGATTGCGTTGACTTACAAGTTTGGTTTTTTCACAGCCAAAAAAGACCGTAGACCGAGTATTTGATATTAGTTTCAACTTATATATCAGAGACATATCTACACTTTCCTGAGAATAAAAGGGGTCTTGAAAGACGGACAGACAGACAGACGGACAACAAAGTGATACTTTGAGGGTTCCTTTCTCCTTTTGAGGTTCAGAACCCTGAAAACAGACCTAGAATATGTTTAGGTATATAATATACTCACAATCCTCCTAGGATTCTTGTTACTTTTCCCGACCTGTCCCATGTCATCATTGTCATCCTCGGAGACCGAACCAGAGCCGCAGGCGCTCGCTCCGCTCGTCTTGCTCAGCTGAGAGGACACGAACCTGATCGCGGCTACCCACTTGTCTCTGCAATCATACAACATACGTGGTCAACTGATACTGTTATGCTAAAGTCTGTTCAAAAAGAGAACCGTCGTGGCATATCAATGAACTAACATTGAATACCTGAAGGAAGGTACATAACTATCTAGTAGCACAAGATAATGATAAGAGTAGGTCTACCAAGTATTAAACATTTTTAGTCTTACTAGTAATGACAGCAGTGTTGTCAATGCAACAAAAACAGGAAAATAAAACTACCGATTACCGACGCGACCTTAATTTCTACGACGGTTTTTATTGCACAGATTCTACTGCTGAATGCAGCTGCTTACTCTGCAGACCTGGCTATAGCTGATGATACTGTTATGCTACTGCTGAAAGCAGCTGCTTACTCTGCAGACATGGCTATACAATAACATATGTCATAGGTATATGGTAAGTTTTGGCACAGAATAATGAATAGTACCAGTTTTGGCGTGAACGTAAAGAAGTGTGTGTGCTCTATAGCTAGATCATACCTCAATGGTGCTCTCATTGTATTTTTAACCAAATTCACATAAAAGGAGGAGGTTCTCAATTTTATGTTTGTTACCTCATTACTCCGACAAATCTTAACCGATTTAAAATGATTTTTTTGTTTGAGTGATTATGCCTTCCGTTTGGTCCCATACAAATTGTATCGAGATCTGATAATCATCTCCGGATATATGGAGATAAACAATATAAGCAAATTTGTATACTTTGATGACATGATTATAGCTACTAGCCACTTTTACTATCGTGGCACGTGAAGTCGGTTTTTTCTTTTGTTACGATCATTAATTATTTTCTAAAACTTGTGTTCTTCCGCGAGTTTATGTGTAGGGAAACAGCGCAATGTTGAGAAACATGCCATTTTACGTTCACACCAAATTGCCTTCAGTAAAGTCCACATCTTTACAGCGGGTAAGTGTGATTCGGACTGAACTTGATGCAAATGTGACTTTGACTAGACTTTACGACTTGAATCTACTATATCTTGTACTCTTCTTATACTTTGACACTGGCTAAAAATACTTTTGTGTGGATCCATAGTAAAAATGTTAAAAAAATATTTGGACCATACCATACCATACATATGCTGGTAAAGGAGCTGCCAGATATAATAATACTACAGGAGATACTGCTATTCGGTTGTAGAGCAGCATGGAAAAAGATTGTGCCTTAGGAGCCTATTCGGTTGTAGAGCAGCATGGAAAAAGATTGTGCCCTAGGAGCCTATTCGGTTGTAGAGCAGCATGGAAAAAGATTGTGCCCCAGAAGCATATTCGGTTGTAGAGCAGCATGGAAAAAGATTGTGCCTTAGGAGCCTATTCGGTTGTAGAGCAGCATGGAAAAAGATTGTGCCCTAGGAGCCTATTCGGTTGTAGAGCAGCATGGAAAAAGATTGTGCCTTAGGAGCCTATTCGGTTGTAGAGCAGCATGGAAAAATATTGTGCCTTAGGAGCCTATTCGGTTATAGAGCAGCATGGAAAAATATTGTGCCTTAGGAGCCTATTCGGTTGTAGGTTTTAGCGCAGCATGGAAAAAGATTGTGCCTTAGGAGCCTATTCGGTTGTAGAGCAGCATGGAAAAAGATTGTGCCTTAGGAGCCTATTCGGTTGTAGAGCAGCATGGAAAAAGATTGTGCCCTAGGAGCCTATTCGGTTGTAGAGCAGCATGGAAAAAGATTGTGCCCCAGAAGCATATTCGGTTGTAGAGCAGCATGGAAAAAGATTGTGCCCTAGGAGCCTATTCGGTTGTAGAGTAGCATGGAAAAAGATTGTGCCCTAGGAGCCTATTCGGTTGTAGAGCACCCTCAAGGTCTGGAGAGAGTAAGATACTACTATTTGGCTGTAGTCCAGTGTCCCTTGAAGTAAAGTAAGAAAAAATACTGGAAATGCTTACTGAAGTTATCCAAGTCATCAACATATACCGTAACATACACCGCTATGACTACAAATCGGCGATAACCATAGACCGAATTTTCGAGGTCAATTAGAAAACCAGCGTTGTGTGTCTAAGCAATTGGACGCACAACAATTATGCTGAAATTGATCCTTTTGTCGCTCATATTTACTTTAACCTTTTATGTGTATTTGTTATGTACTCTAAATATGACAATAAATTATTTTACAATTTCTATTTCAATTTCAATTTCAACATCCAATAATATAAAATAGCAGCACCTCACGATTTCACCCGCGTAGTTACAGTAATCGTGAGAATACAGGAATAAAATTGTATAGCCTTTGTTACTCACTGATAACGTAGCTTTCTATTAGTGAAAGAATTTTTTAAATAGTCCAGTATGTTTTGATTCAAATCGTAACAAACATACAAAGAATCAAATCTTTCCTCTTTATAATAGTAGTTTAGTTAGATGCGCAAGTCAGTATGTATGTTTGTTTGTGTCCTCTTCACGGTCAAACAGCTGGATTGATTTAGTTGAGATTTAGCGTAGCTATAGCAATTGTGGTAGAAAAGGACATTCTGTATTGGGCACATTTGTACAATCAGACCAAAACGCTAAGTAAACGAGGAATTAGTACAACTTCAATTCTATATGTATTGATGTAAAATGCTAAGTTAATCAAAAAAATAGATATCAAACTGAATTAAACAGGGTGAACAAACCGAAAAAAGGTAAGAGTAGTTTATCATAACATAACCACAAACATAACATCCTGTGAGATAGTGGTCAAACGCTTTCATACTACATGATGCCCTTCAAAAACTATAAATGTACCGAAGGAGCCTCTCTTTTCTAACAAGGTTGGTCACAGAAGTCGATATCATGTTAACAATGCCATTAGGTTTTTTTTTTAATATCTTTTTTAGGGTTCCGTAACCAAAGGGTAAAACGGGACCCTATTACTAAGACTCCGCTGTCCGTCTGTCTGTCTGTCTGTCTGTCCGTCTGTCACCAGGCTATAGCTCACTAACTGTGATAGTTAGACAGTTGAAATTTTCACAGATGGTATATTTCTGTTGCCGCTAGAACAACAAATACTAAAAACAAAATAAAGTTAAAAATTAAAGGGGGTCCCCATACAAAGAACGTGTTTTTAAACGCCATCTATCTAATTAGTTTCGGCAAAATGACATAGATGGCGCTAGTAAAAGAGCTCCGTCTTGCTAGATCGCTACCAAACTAAATATCAATGAATCAAATATATGAGATTGAAACTTTGTTATGTTTCGTATTGTACGGAACCCTCCCTAAGTGTGCGATAAGAGACGCGATGCTGACTCGCACTTGGCCAGTTTTATTCATATCTTGTTGACCACTATCTTGCCTGGTGGTAAGAAATGACATGGTTGTAGATGGTGAACATGCTAGGCCTTAAATACTCTGGCTCTCAAGGGCTGCGTGCTGCAAGAACACTGTAAGGTTGTCGGCAGATTTTCTCCCTGGTGGTGGTAAGCTACTTTTTGGTAGCACGGGAGGCGGAACATCGATAGAATATGATCCTACCACCTGTCGACGAACACCTGTACTAAAATGTTAACCAGCAACTTCTCACTTAGACCTCAAGCAGTCTATCCTTTACGCCATGCATGTCAAACTCAAAGTAATTGGTGGGCCAAATGCATAAGGATCGTAAAGTCAGTGGGCCGCAAAACCCAATAAAAAAACATTTCATAGATAGAGCAGTCATTATCGTCAACCAAAATATGTCCACTTATTGCTGGACGAAGGTCAAAGAGGGTCTTCAAAAGAGGGGTTTGCTACAATCCCCACGCTTGGCAGGCAGGTTGGGAATCGCAGAATGCTCACCACCGTTAACCGAGTGGAGGCTTCTGTCAGTCCTCCCGTGGTTCTGGACCGGCGGCAGCGTCGCACGACACGCGGTGATCGTTCTAAGCTTATAGCGCGCGTTTTTTAAACAATTTTACGACAAACGCGGGCCGCATCTAGAGGCTGTTCTTAAAATTAGATCGGACCGCAGCCAAATAACTAGAGGGCTGTATGTTTGACACGTCTGCTTTAGGTCAATCCAGCTCTCAAAAACATGCTAACTGCTACACCTTATACTAATTATACTTATCAGTGCAGGTCTTATCCACATCTTTCGCTATCTGACTTCAATAATAATAAATAAATCTCTTGAAATTATATATTATTGCCAATGACTTTGAGGGTTGTTATTGTAACATAAATAATTGCTTTTGTCATTGAGTATATTTGATATTGATGACTGTACGTGTGTTTGTTTTTCTATTCAGTTTTTCTTGTTTATTTCCTTTTACATCAATTGTTAGGAATCCAGAAATAATGATGTTAAGGAAAGTTGTATGTTTGTATGGTAAACAAAACAAATTATTAATATGTAAGCAGCATCTGCAGTTTTACCTGCTGGGACAATACAGAACGAGTTTATTTTTATGTTTTATTTCCGATGCATTTGGAAAATATTACATAATATAGAATAAATTGCATATTTTGATGCCATATCCAGGCTGACATAAAATATCTCTAAACTGTATGTTCAAATCAATCAATGGCACTGACAGACACCATTGATACACATCAGGTATCTGTCTGGATCTGGAAAAATTCTGGAAATGCTACTGTCATCTAGCCAACGCATTTTCATGAAGTGGTTTTATACTGTCTAACTTCAGTGTTGAACTAAGGTGGTGTTCTGGCAGCACAGCCTTTGAGAGTCAGAGTATTCTAGGCCTAGCATGTTCACCATCTTCAACTCTTCGAGCATTTACCAATGGATGTTAATGCAAGGCGTACTCCTCTGCTGGCCATATAGCCATTTTTGGCCATATGAGCGTGCATAACTACGCTGTATTTTAAATACTGTGTGCGTGTTTCAAGCTAGTGTGCGGGATCATTAAAGTGAGTGATTTGTGTGTGTGCAATGCGTGTTTACCTTGTCCCCCGTAAGTTTAGGCAGAAAAAAATGTTTGCGGATTACAATGTTAACATCTCCATTGGTAAATGCTCGAAGTCTTCAACTACAAGATATTAATAATAAAAGCAGATATTCATAGGCAACGGTGAAAGCATAACATGCTGCTGCAAGGAGGCTGTCTGTTGTTTGTACAATATATCATATAAAAAAACCTTGTGTGTGCCCTTACTGTGATTATACAAGCCATCCAACACAACTTCAAAACAACATAAGTTTCAGGATACACAATATTCAAACAAAATATATGCTGAGTAAATAAGGAAATAATATCTTAATATTGGTTTAAGTCAATATGTTACAAGGAAAAATTCCTATATGGGATTCCAACATACTCAATTTCTAGATTTATATATATTTTTTTAATCAAATAGGCTGGCATTTCATCACTATAGCACCTGCAGGGTTATTCTTAATCATTCGAAAGCTAATTCGGATTGGGGAACTGCCATTACTTCGACTTGGATCTTTGCTATTCACAATGCTCCGATTGGTTAATTTTGATATTTCAATTCGAAAAAATCAGTAATTGTAATTGGAAAGGTTTCCGCGACAAAATAGATACCTGTTCACTCGCTATTTGATCCAAAGTTGAGTGTGGGTTTTAACAAGATGCCAAGAAGCTCAAGATGCCAAGAAGCTCAAGGTGCTCAATTATCAGTGTGGTTTTGTTTCGAAAAGTAGGAGTTAGATGATATGGACTGTGTTTCGTGGAAAATAGACACACCTGGGTCTGAGCAGTATTATAGCATCACCCCAATCAACCAATATGATTATTATTTTCATTTACCCAGTAATCCATTTCCTTTGTGAAATAAACATTTATACATTTAATTTCTTAAGAACCAGTTTTTATTTTTACACCTATTATCTAATATATAAAATTCTCGTGTCACAGTTTTCGTTGCCATACTCCTCCGAAACGGCTTGACCGATTTTGATGAAATTTTTTGTGCCTATCCGGTATCTATGAGAATCGGCCAACATCTATTTTTCATCCCCCTAAATGTTAGGGGTAGTCCACACCTACATTTTTTTATTTTATTTTTTAGACAAAATTTTTAGTTTCTATTTTTTTATGATACAACATACAAAAATACATACAATCCTCAATTTTCACCCTTCTACGATCAACCCTTATTTTTTAATAGCCATTTATTTATATGGCAAAACAATGTTTGCCGGGTCAGCTAGTGATGTATGTATACATAATATTAATAATTTATGATTGATTCAAAAAACTAAAAGACCCGACTTCAAATGTTGCGCTAGTCTAAGTAGCCAGCTGTAAGCAGCATGTCATCGAGGTATATAAATGCATCGTAATACAATTGCTTATACATCGTAATACAACTCGATCGATTTTATTAAAATTTTAATGGGACCACCTGGGAAAGGCACCCTTTGAAACAAAAAAGAATTTTCCAAATCGGTTCAGACATCTTCAAGTAATCGGTAAAAGATTCCAACGAATTGAGAACCTCCTCGTATTTTATGAAGTTGGTTAAAAGTATATCTAAATCAGAATAATATTTATTGTGAAATTGGACATTGATTAATTAGTTTCTTAGTTTATGGCTTCTGTGGCTTGTTGTCACAATTCTGCCAATGTCCGTTCATGCTAGTTTCATAAAGATTTATTATTTGTTATTATGATATCGAAAATCTACTAATATAACCTTAAACAACAAAAAAAGTAATAATAATTTAAACTCATTAAAGTGTCTGATGTATAAAACAATATATGTATTGTGACCACAACTTGTTTACAACTAACATGAATGGAGCCAGCGGGAAGGTCAAGGGTCAATGTAGCTCTTTTTATTGTGCACTCTACAGCCAAAACAAGTTACTTCAAGTTTGATGTTATTATTGTTTCATAAAATCCACATGGACATGCAAACTGAAGAGTAAGCGAGAGATGAGACACGAACCTTTCCTTGTCATTGTCAACAGAGAAGTTTCTCTCGATGGGAGTCGTCCACTGCAGACCACGGATGGTGAAGGCGTAGGGCTTAGGCTTATCCGCGGCCATGATCTGGCAGTCGCGAACCGTGAACTTGTTGAGGGGGTCCCGGTAGTTGTTCCGCTCGGGCTGCGCCTTGAACCCCACAAGGTCTCCATTGTCGAAAAGTATGAAGTAACGGTCACGCCAGTTCCGAATGTGCTCGCCACGCTTCTGCAGCCAGCCCTCTTTCACGATCACCAGCGGCGGCGCCTCCGCCATCGCCTCGCTGTCGCTGTTTGATAACAACACTAGCGCGGCTCGTGCCCGCACCACGTTTCACTGTTCCGCACGCGCCGCGAGTTTCAGGTGGACTGGATCGGACCACCTGTGCTTCTACACAACATTTTACCGATCACCGAGGAAATATTGCGAGGATTTCAACGTTTTCCTCTCAAAAAACACGAACGTAAGCTACGTTTACGACGTACGTACGCAGCCTCGCGGTTACAATGAGGCGAAATTAAATAGCTCTGTCTGACAAATCTTGAAAGAGAGGGCAAAATGGATAAATGGGTGACGATACAGTAGCGAGAGAGATCACCGATTAATTGACGCAAATAACAATGTCTTTTTAATTTGGTAGCATAAAAACTATTTTGACAAATTAGTGCACTATGTCTGCCACTAGTAGCGCTAGTGTAGAAACTTGTATACGTTTCGTTTTACGTTTTAAGTAATAAAATTGAATGAAAATTATAGATGCATATATTAATTAATATTTAATCAACAAATCGTTTGCTTTTGTATACCCACCACATAGAGAAAGTATATACTATATACTCTGTCTTCTACAACCCAGCATTAATTGACGTTTTATATTCCTCTATGATTGATGTATATTTAGAAGAAGGTACCCTGTCTGTACTTTTCTGTGATTAGCTCGGATTTGCTTGTATATGTATACCACAGATTGCAATGTTGTAATGTTGTATACCCTCCATTGACGTATATTTATAGGGACACAAAATACTTACATTTTATAGGTGGATACATAAACGTCAAAATGGAACCTAAAATAGCTGACATTGATTTTCCATTGGTCCATTGCGCGGATTTTGTCATTCAAAGTCATCTATAGACCAATAGACAATCACTGGCAGCCATTTTATGTGCCATTATGACGTTGAGGTGTGCACCTTTTTTTTAAGTTGTTCCCATATAGAATAAGATCGTTTAAAAAACTAAAAGAACCGACATTAAATGCCGCGCTATTAATTTTCAGTACCAAGTTTGAGGTGTTTATCTCCATATCTCTGGAGATACTTATCAAACCTCAATGAAATTGGTACCATGGACACGGCCGTAGCTAGGGGGGGGGGGGGATCATTGGGGGGCAATACCCTACCTTGAAATCACAATGCCCTACCTTAAAAATAGCAAAAATGAAGAATATTATAATTGTTTGTACTAAGTTTGAGATTTTAAAAAAATGAAGCGATAGGTATCTAAACTTTTCCAAACATACCACAGTTTGTCACACTCATTTCATATTATAATAATTCTATGTATAGATGGCGTTTGAAGCGCCATCACATGAAGCGATGGGTCTATTTAATTATAATATCTGTGATGAAGAGGGGATTCCCCGTACCATCAATTGCAATATGGGCTATATTGCAATCTATGGTAAGGAGATAATCCTTTTAAACATAAATAACCATAAACTAGAGATTGTATATGATTGTTTTGTATTTTATCTGGTCACCCTGCTGACCTTAGCTGCTGACGCTTATTTATGTAATTAATGACATTTCTATAATTTGGAACTTAAGAATAAGAACTCGCCATAAGATTCCCTTGTTGAGCTGTAATGACTGATACTCGTAGATTTAGAAGATGCCGAATGAAATAAATGCGAATATTTCACTGCGATTTTTACATAACGGAGTAGTTGAGTCTCATTCATTTCTTCACTTGAGAACTCTTCACTTTTAACAAAATAAAATTGGCCAAGTGCTAGTCAGACTTTTGTCCCGCACACGGAGGGTCCCGAACGCCATCTAACAAATATCTAACGAACTTCTAACACTAGCTAAGTGAACTTTAATACAAAGGTGTTCGTAATGAATATTATTAATAAGGTAAACAATCGTTCATAGATGGCGCTATAGTAAAATCACGTTTTTTGTATGGGGACCCCCTATAATTTTTAACATTGTTCTGTTCTTAGTATTTATTGTTATAGCGGCAACAGAAATACATAATCTGTGAAAATTTCAACCGTCTAACTATCACGGTTCATGAGATACAGGCTGGTGACAGACGGACAGACAGACCGACAGACAGCGGAGTCTTAGTAATAGTAGGGTTCCGTTGGTACCCTTTGGGTTCGGAACCCTAAAAAGACATTACCATGTCAACATTAACTTTTAGAAGATTCCTTGAATTGGTATTGGTAAATTCTACTTCAATTTTCTCTCAATTAAGTTGATTTAATTATGTTTATTTACGTTATTTACGTTTTGCGAATATCACGTATCCTACTGGCAAGCCACAGACTAAGTAGAGATTAAGATTATAGAAAAGATGCTATATTATGTTACTCTTTGCTACTGAACTTGAAGCATTGACAAGCCGACAAGAATGACGTCACTACGCACTGATAGGCATTTCAATATACGTTTCGCTGCACGTAACTTGAAACTCAATTTTTGTGAGAAATAAAAAATTGCATATGATAAAATAGATACAGTAGCCCTTCTTTTGTATTTTCTTATCATTTTATTCACATATTATATTATTCATAATTATTAATTTAGCATCTATCCTATTCCGAGATGACATCCAAAACAAAAATCCAGGTTTTGGCGGGAACGTGAAAAAGTGTGTGTGCTCCTGTGGTGTGCTCTCATTGTGTTTTTATTAATGTGTAATAAGTGTGGATTATTAATCATTTACATTAAGTGCCGGTGAATGTGTGCGAGTGTAGGGAGACAGCACAATGTTGAAAAACATGCTATTTGCGTGTTCTCACCAAAATTCCAATGAAATTCTTCAGTAAAGTCCACATCTTTACTGAGGGTATAACTTGGATTGGAAATGTGACTTTGATCCATCTTTACGACTTGGATTCCCAAAAACTTGAAGAATTTTAATATTTGACACTGGTTAAATACACTAATCGTGTGGAGCCATAACGAAAAAAAAAAACAAAATACCGTACAAACCAAGTTTTTTTTTTTGTTTCAGTCTGGCTAAACTCTCAATGAAATAATTCGTTCTATGGACTTTGGCAGTCAAATAATGGTGGTATAGAAAAGATAATAATACTACGTACAGAAACTTCCATCACACTCCCACAGTATCCTTTCTCTCTTTTCTTCCGTTGACATTTGACAATCTCGCTGAGACTGAACTGAACTGACTTACTTCGGCCATTTTGTTTTGTTTCATTTGTTTGTAAATAATACAAGTTCCATAGAGTACATTATATATAGGGCAAACAAGTTCTTTCAAAGTTAGTTGTGGCTTTTCGTTAAAGGATAATCGGTGGAAGTGTTTGTTAGTGTTTTGATCAAATAATCAATGTTCAAGGAGTATGCCACCCAAAGGGCTTCTTAAAAAGCGGTTTAGGACGTGTGAAATTTGTGGATATCATACAATCCGTTTAGAAGACGTAAAAAGAAAATGTATGGCCCAATTTCCTCTCGATGAGGACCGGTAACCATCTAATTAAAAAATTATTCTGCTTGTAGATGTGATACAGTAGCCAGAATCTAAATATAAACCAAATTAACGAAATTTTCGTCATTAGTATGTACTAGTGATGTGTGACCTTAGTATTTGTAAATATCGATAACCATGTTTCGTACCTTATATGTTATTTTGTATTTGACTAATGTGATCTATATGTGATATATCTTTCAAATAAGAGTTTCTACTATGACAGTTTGGCAGCGACCTTAAGAAACAAATAAAAATAATTCTCTTATATTGTATTAAAAATAAATATATTGTATCAGATGTAGGCTTATTATTTGTCTCTGCCCTCATTTCAATCCAACGCTGTGTTAGGACCAACTATGCATCTTCATGGGTGGTCCTAATACTACTAGTTAATATACAATTTTATAAGTACCCAAACCGTGTTTTCGATAAAATATATCGATATCGATAAAATGTTATATTATATGTAGCCGCACTAATTATTTTTGTCTGTTAGGTTGGCAGACACTAGTTAGTCCACAGATAACTAAAGTCAATAAATGTCTGTATGTTGGCATTATAGTGACTGCCAAATGAATGTTATTGGCTAGTACTGAGTCCCGTCTCTAACGTAGTATTATATTCTCTTTGTTTTGTTTTGTTGATAAATGATAACGGACTTGATTATTTTATCTTAGTCTCTGATGAGTCTGATGATCATAATGAAATTTACCTTGCTTGAATTCGTCCAAGCTTGCCTATTGATTTCCAAGTATTTGCTACACAGTAATACCGAGTTTAGACCAGGCGATTCCAGTCGTTCAACTGGCTAGGGATGTGTGATACGAGTTACAAAAAATACCCAATCGATATTTTTTATCCATTAAATTGCGTTTGATTAGCAAATCAAATAGTTTCATTCGAAACCCTATTATCGCTGTATAATGCCAGCCTTAATGTTCTTCCAAAACAAAAAAAATATTAACGAAACGAGTACTGATAACCGGTACTTACTAAGTATCGATTCTAAAGTATCGATACTAAAAGTACGTAGTTGGAATCGAAATACAAGTACATCCCTAGCCAGTTGAACGACTAGAATCGCCTGGTGTGAAAGGCTATTAGTCAGTCAAATGTGCTTGGGATTCACTTACTTACGCCGGGCCCGGTCGCGAACAATAGGTACAAAGTTATAAACAATGTTTTTGTAGTGTGTATTGTGCACGTAAATCCAATACTACTACACCGACTGCACCGGAAGTCCATTTTAATACTTATTACATAAACATTCTATTACAGTAATTGTAAAATCTACAATCCACGCCACACTTCGTTTTGTATATTACTAAGAATATTTCACAGTTCACAAACACTTATAAAAATATATAAAAATAACAACACGCTCAGACTAACCGGAAACCGCAGTATGTGTCTAAAAATTAGCTATTGCCTTTTAAATAGTCACTGATCTAAATGACACAATTTCTATACTAGAATTATTGTTATAGTTTTTAGGATAATTAAAACCCTAAAATTACCTTTATCTAACAAGTTCAACTGGACTTGGCCGGTTTTATTTATATGTTCGTGACCTCAGAACCTACGAATAAATCAGAAAATTCTGTCACTCAGAAAACTCAGAAAATACGAACTTATTCGTAGCTCAGAACTCTCATTTATTCACCGATTTGGAAACTTCTTATTTTGTTTAAGAGGGTATACTGCCCATTTGGACCCACTGTTAATTCATTGAGATAAAAACCTCTGCTAATGAAAACGACTTGAGATAAATATTTATTGTAAATGTTTTTAGTTTCAGAAGAAAGTAATGGTGAAATTAAATAATCCCATTTACCGCTACCGAGGGTGAAAATATGCATTTTTGTTTCTCTTTCACGCAAAATCTTCCGGAGACTTATAGGTATTCTTTTTTCTTCGTTTAAAAATTTCCACGCGCGCCCTTTTGTAACCGCACGCCCCTAGGCATGTGCCTATAATATAATTTTTTATAGTTTGCCTTAGGAATAATCCGCCACTGCCAGCGCCGGATGCTATTCCAGCTTCGCCCGCGTTTAAAAGTATCTTATGTCCAATTCTACAATTTTTAGGGTTCCGTACCCAAAGGGGAAAACGGGGCCCTATTACTAAGACTCCGCTGTCCGTCTGTCTGTCTCTCTGTCTGTCTGTCTGTCTGTCCGTCTGTCACCAGGCTTTATCTCATGAACCGTGATAGTCAGACAGTTGAAATTTTCACAGATGATGTATTTCTGTTGCCGCTATAACAACAAATACTAAAAACAGAATGAAGTTAAAAATAATAGAGGGTCCCCATACAAGAAACGTGTTTTTTTCGGCATTTCACTCACGCCATCTATGAACGCTTAGTTAGGTAAACGTCCCATAGATGGTATTATATTGAAATGTTGATCCCTAACACCTTTGTTAGACGTTAGATGGCGTTATAAGAAATAAAATGTTTATTAATTAATATTTTTGCTGGCGAAAAATGATAGTAGTATTTTTTGCTCGATCTTATAAAACACTGTAGTGTGGTACGGAACCCTACTAGTGCGAGTCCGACTTGCACTTGGCCAGTTTTTTTATTACTGTCTAGGTGCAAATGTCACTCACACACATAATATATCGACTGTGGACATTTCAAATGTTGTAAGGGACAAATCTCTACTTTTCAGGAGAGCCAAAAAAATTTTGTCTCAATGTTTTTTCTCCTAAAAAATGACTTCTATTTAGATTGTTTTAAATCACCTAATCTATAGCAAAATATTGAGCAAACCAGAAGGAGAGGGAATACAATAGCTCAGAATAGATAATAGTACTACGTAAACATAGTTAAAAGGATGCACATTACACATAATTGTTTTTAAATTACGATTTACGACGTTTCGAACGAACGTTATTAGAAAGAGACAGTGTCGCATATGTATTAGCTACTCATTAGTATTAGTGTAAGTTAAGGTGTAAGTACTCGTCACGCCCGATCTCGCGTCGCTCGGCACGTGAGTTAGTTTGTAATGGTTCACTCCATTTATATACCTCCATGACTGTAGTGTACCACCCCAGGCAGCCAAGCAGTAGTCCTTCCTCTAATTAGTGGCAATTTGAGTATCATTAGCATTAAGAATGTTCTTCAGGCTGACGCAGGCTGTGGTGATGGTAGGTGCCTATCACAGTGTTAATTAGTGTTCATTTTTAGGGTTCCGTACCCAAAAGGTAAAACGGGACCCTATTACTAAGACTCCGCTGTCCATCTATCTGTCTGTCTGTCTGTCCGTCTGTCACCAGGCTATAACTCATTAACCATGATAGTTAGACAGTTGACATTTTCACAGATGGTGTATTTCTGTTGCCGCTAGAACAACAAATACTAAAAATAAAATAAAGTTAAAAATTAAAGGGGGTCCCCATACAAAAAACGTGTTTTTAAACGCCATCTATCTAATAAGTTTCGGCAAAATGACATAGATGGCGCTAGTAAACGAGCCCCGTCTTTCTAGATCGCGACCAAACCAAACATTCTTCGTAATATCAATTAATCAAATATATGAGGTTGGAACTCTGTTATGTTTCGTATTGTACGGAACCCTCCCTAAGTGTGCGATAAGAAACGCGATGCTAACTCGCACTTGGCCAGTTTTATTTTTTTTTGTTTGTTACATCGGAACTCCGTCAAATCTTGACCGATTTCTAAAAATTATTTTTTTGTTTGAGAGATTATGCCTCCCGATTGGCCCCTTCAAATGTTATCGAGGTATGACAATTTATCTCCGGAGATATAGAGATAAACATCTCAAACACAATACATACCTGGACGAAATATGCATTTGTATGTACTTGACAACAAGAAACCCTTATAGTTTCATCATGTCCGTCTGTCTGTCTATCTGTCCGAGGTTTTGCTAAGAGACCGTTAATATTAGAAAGCTGTAATTTTGTAGGGGTATGTATATAAATTACGCCGACAAAGTGGTGAAATAAAATTTTGAAAAATATTTTTTTTTAGGGTAGCTTCCCTACATGAGAAGTGGGGATGAATTTTATTTTCGTCGTCTACCACATCGCGTGGGTTATCGTTGAATAGGTCTTTTAAAATGACTTAATTGCTTGCTAATTGCTTATTGCTAGTCCCCCCCCCCCCCTCCTCTAAAAGGTAAAATGCTGGCTTGAAAATTCTGGAAAAATTCGTGATAATAGTGCATTTAATGAACTTTAAAGGAAAACTATAGCGGTTAAGATAACTTTATTAGTTCAGCAGTAATAGTCGTTGAACTTGGGTGTTGAATAATTTTGTACCAAATACAAAATCCTTAGAATAAATCCTTTAAAGTGACAAAGACGAAGTACCTAGTTGCTTGTTTATAACGGGTAAAGACTTGCATTGAATAACGGGCTACTATACGGAACCCTACACTGCGCGTGGCCCGACACGCACTTGGCCGGTTATTCGAAGTAGGACGGACCAGTGACGGCCTTTAATTGATTCGAGGCGAATGTATGTTACGTGTACACTCCTATAATACTTAGGTATGCTAAATAATAAGTTAGGTGTATAATTAAAATTAATAAACTGGCCAAGTGCAAGTCGTACTCGCACTCGTAGGGTTCCGTACCACACTATAGTATTTTATAAGATCATAAATCATAAGAGAAAAGAATACCACTATCATTTTTCGCCAGCAAAAAATAATAATTAATAAACATTTTATTTCTTATAACGCCATCTAACGTCTAACAAAGGTGTTAGGGATCGACATTTTAATATAACCCCATCTATGGGACGTTTACCTAACTAAGCGTTAATAGGTGGCGTGAAATGCCGAAAAAAACACGTTTCTTGTAAGGGGACTCTCTATTATTTTTAACTTTATTCGGTTTTTAGTATATGTTGTTATAGCGGCAACAGAAATACATCATCTGTGAAAATTTCAACTGTCTAACTATCACGGTTCATGAGATACAGCCTGGTGACAGACGGACAGACAGACAGACAGACAGACAGACAGACGGACAGCGGAGTCTTAGTAATAGGGTCCCGTTTTACCCTTTGGGTACGGAACCCTAAAAAATGCTTTTTTCGTGCGTGCACCGTCCCGAGATATAAACCAAAAAGTGTGCCAAATGGCAGCCAGTTAGTTAGTCAATTAGTGGATAAAATATTGATTGCCGAATTCCAGGACTTTTTTTTATCATAGAGCGACACGGCAAACCATTTGGCGGTCCGATGGTAAGTGGTCACCGCCGCCTATTGACATTAGGGCTCCGTTCACGACCTACGCTCGGAGTGCAACCTGTGCAACCATGTATGTTACGCGATTACTCCGTCAATTGTGAACCGATTCGAATGATTCCTTTTTTAATCGTTTGGGTACGTTTCCGAGGTATTCCCATTTTAATTTCATCGAGATCTGATAAGTATCTCCAGAGTTATGACGGTAAATGTCTCAAACTTGCTACTGAAACTGTTTCGAGCGGCATGGAAGTTGGTTGTTTTAGATTTTAAACGATCTTAATTATCTTTTAAAAGTTGCCAAATTAGACATTTCTGGAAAAGTTGCAGACGCGAGCTCATTCCACAACTTTACTGTTGCAAGGGAAAAACAATAGTGTAAAACGAAATGAAGGCAAGTTTTCAACCGAATTCCTATTTCTGTGCAACCGACTGTATTTCTCAATTCGTCTGTATGTTTTTTTATTAATATATTTTTTTGTATTATGTTACGCCATTATTCCTTTTTTAATCGGCTTTGTACGTAAGGTACGTTTCCGAGATGGTCCCATTTTAATTTCATAGGGATCTGATAAGTATCTCCAGAGATATGACGATAAACGCCTCAAACTTGCTACTGACATTTGACTCGCGGCGGCGCATG
Source organism: Cabera pusaria (assembly GCA_954871355.1). Taxonomy (NCBI): domain Eukaryota; kingdom Metazoa; phylum Arthropoda; class Insecta; order Lepidoptera; family Geometridae; genus Cabera; species Cabera pusaria. The sequence goes on along the minus strand of OX940900.1, from coordinate 2,719,235 downwards.
GAAGTTGGTTGTTTTAGTTTTTATAATCTTAATTATAGATAAAAGCTTTTAAAATTGCCATAAATTAGTAATTACGCTATTTTTTTAGAAATAGCTATTTTCTTGTTAGCTAGATGCCTAGGCACTTTCCTACCTATCGTTATTAACTATACTAAGAACTTAAGGACTTTGAAAATCAGAAGCTGTGACGTAAGTAGGTAGGTAGGCAAGTATTTTATCTAGACCACAGCACATGTCTATATCTTTCCCTGCATCGCTACTGAAATGCAACCAGTGAAACCAATGTCTTGTCAACCTTTGAATCCAAGTCGGCCTGTAGAGCGAGCGCAGAACACGTCATCGATATTGGGACATTATGTAACCGCACGAGATTCGAGGGAGCTGTGTGGGACACTTGAACTTTGCGATGCGCGCGCAGCGGGCGGCGCAGATCGATGGTGCGGCCAAGTCCGTGTTCAGTCCTGCAGCGGCCGTCCCCCGCTCGAGATCTCGCGTCCGTGTTGCGATGAAGGTATAGCGACCCTTTGTCCGTAGCGGGGTAGTGGTATGCCTTAGCTGTAAGTAGCGGCGGCTGGAGTGGCCCGGTACGTGTCCGTAGCTAGCCGCTGTGTCCGCGCCGCCATCCGCCCGCACGCCTTCATTTTCGCACCTACATCGGACATCTCATCCGCCATACTTTTCACTGGTTGCATGATTCTCTGCATCGTAGACTGTGTCGATCTGCTCACTCTCGTAATTCTATATTTTGTCCAATTACATCAATGCCTCCGTTCAAACTGCCCTCTAATCTTTTCTATATTCGAGGTACGGAGCACGGACGGCCCACTCGATCTGGGGGAACTACGTAGGCTGTGCGATCAATACGATATTAAGCGCCTCACATCTCGGTGTTTTTCATTTTATAATTTTCAATTTTGATTGTGACCGATTAGGATAGGTCTGTGTACGTGATCATGGAATGCAAATTGAAACTATGTATTATGTTCACTTAATTGGAACCTGAGTCAGGTTCTGCCTTATCTGCCGTACCTATTAGAGACGATAACTAAATTTATAATAGACGTTACACGAAACATAAATTCGATATATATATATAATATACATTTGATTTTGAGCATAATTGAAGTGGCTATAACTGTGTAGGCACAAATAAGAAGTAACAATGATGATTATGCAGTTATCTTAAGGCGTTATATTTTATTTTATTATTGAATTGAACTTTTTGTTTCAGCAACACAGAGATATCTCGCGAAACACATATAATGCTAAAGTTACCCAAAGGACTTAAAAAGAAGAAGAAAGGCAAAAAATCAAAGCGCAAAGGGGAGGAAGAGCTTTTCACTGAAGCAGAATTAGAAAAATATAGAAGAGAACATCAGCAGCAGGCTGCGGAAGCTGGCGAAGGCACCGTAAAGGAAAATGAGGAGTGGTCTAAATTCAAGGACCTCACAACTGGCATAGACTCAGTGCTAAAGAAAACACAAGGAGATTTAGACCGAATAAAATCTACATCATTCTTTCAAAGAGTGCCCGCTGGGCCCAAGGAAGTCGGGCCGAGCAAGAAAAAAGCTCCGGAACCACACAGGCCGGTAGTTGAGATCACCGAGGCGGACTTTCCTCAGTTAGCAGCAGCGGCGGCGGCGGCAGCGGCTGCGGAAGCCGACGACGACAAGAGTGACTACGGAGTCACTGACGACGAATCTGAGGAGGACGATCAAGACTATATCTTCGACACCTCGTATGTCGACGCTGTCGAGCGAGGTGAGGTGAAACTCGCATACGTTCCAGATTCACCTGAAGAATTTCAAGACGATGACATTTTTGATACGTCTCATGTTGACGCATTAATAAAAGGACAAAACGCGAAAACGACTAAAGGCAAAAAGGGCCTTGATATCGGTATAGCAGTTGAAGTTCTAACAGGCCGAATTGACAACGTAACCGTCGCAACCAAAAGACCTTCTAAGAGAGTTATACCTGGTGATCTTTTATTGGAAGACTCTGGCACTGGGTCTCCGCTCGCAGCTGCCGTAGTCACTGCACCAGAACCTGTTGAGAAGAGTATACTTGATCTTGATTCTGATATCCCAATCACAAGTCCTATAGATCTCAGTGTCTCTCTTCACACCGCGTTACAACAAAACGCTTTTAACAAAGCGGAACATCTTTCAGAAGAGCAATCTAACTTCGACAGCGGCAAAAATGAAGATGAAGAAATAGATGAATTTACTCTATTGGCTACCGAATCTTTGGAAGTCAGTTCTGATAGAAAGTTAGAGCAGAAGAAAATAAAAGTAGAACCAGTTTTTCAGGAATCTTGGTCAGCGTTCGAAGCCGATAAAAATGAATCTGTATTCGCAGAATCAATCATTGAAGATCAAATCGACGTAGATCCATATCTTGACGGAGACGATCCATTCGACACCAGTTTTGCAGATGCTGTTGTTCCTTCTCTTGAATTGAAAGAATTGAAAAAAGAAGCTGTAATTTTAGAAGAGGACGATGACTTTGACCCACGGGCTGAGGAACTCTCATCCCGATTGAATAATAGACGGAAGTCTTCTGTTCGTATTCATTTAACGGATCCATCTGGAATACGCGAGTCTATTACCTCTGACGAAATTATCGTCAAAGAAGAAGAACGTGTTTCTAGGGATTTATTAGGAGGAAGCGCCACTGATTTAACACAACTTGGTGATTCTCCCTTGGATCCGATCGATATCAATACTGACTTTGATCCTTTCGATACGAGTATCGTAGATAAAGTTGTAGCGCCTGGTAAAGTTGAATTAAAGTTTTTGGAACAAGAGTTGATTGGTGCGGCACCGACGCCTATTTACCGGGTCCCTAGTGATCCTGATTTCGATCCGCGAGCCGAGGAACCAGTGAAAACAGAGAGACGACCATCTAGGCCAGAGAACCTAACTGTCAGTAAGAGCAAAAGTGTTGTATTTAACGTTGAAAGTGAAAACTTGTTGGAAGCGGACAGTAAAATAAAAAACAATAAACCGTCGACACCTTACTACACACGTGAGCTATCCATCACTGAAGATTTAAACGAGGAGGCCGAAGCGGGTGACACAGTTGCAGAAACATTGACAAGGACTCGCTCTGACGAAGATTTAGCACCGAAAACCAGCTATCAGACAAAGCGAAGGCATTCGGAGTATCCTCAACCTAGTAAAAGCAAAGTAAAGGCAAACGACTTACTACATAGTGGAGAAAGCGAAATAAAAGCTAAAGTCTTAACACCATCGGGACCAGTAGCCCCGACTGAAGAGCCGGACATCGATCCTTTCGATACCTCTTTTGCGAGCAATATCGCACCTGGCAGAACTGAATTAAAACTATTGGCTAAAGAGTTTTCCTGTGAAGATTCAAGTTCTCTGGAACCACAAGGAGAGCCAGACCTCTTAGAACCAGCAGACGACCTTTTTCAAGTTAAAGCGTTAAGTCCGGAACCTCCGGCAAGAAACAAACCAGAAGAAGACTTCGATCCCTTCGACACATCGTTTGCCGCCGATCTGAATCCGGGGAGGAGTGAGATCAAATTACTTGAATCAGAGTTTTTAAGTAATTAGAAAGAACAGATCCGGAACGATGGCGTTCAATCCGTTTTTAAGCATGAACGAGCCGGCCGCGCCCGTCACCGCCGAAGTTCTCAATCCGTTCATGATGTCTGCTGAACCAGAGCTGGATGCGTTCGGCGGTGGTGACAATCCGTTCGCGACCAGCAATCCTTTCTCTGATTTCGGGGGAGGAGGTTACGAGCCACCCGCGGGCGATACGGTACCGACTGATATTTTCGGAAGCTCTGAGCAGGCGGGCGCCAAGCAGTTTGACGTTTTCGAGTCTGACGTCAACATGGATCCATTCGGGAGCCAACCGGTGAAGCCCACTGAACTCGACCTCATATCAACGACTATTGACTCATTTCCAAGTCTTGACGATGGAGACCAACAACCGCCTACGAGGCCGCTTCCACCGGAGACTCAAAATTTGATTCTCAGTGTAACCGGGCAGATGGAATTTACGAGTTCCCATCTCCTCGATCGTATTCCACCAACTCGTACGCCGAGTCCGGTTTCTGTCCGCGATATCCATTCAGCGTGTCCCACCCCGGAGCCGGAGCTGGCCGACGAGTCAGTGATGGAGACAATAGAAGCAGCTCACCCACCTCCAGTGCCAGCTGCGGTGCAGGCGCCAGTGCCAGCTCCGGTGCCGGCTTCGGTCCCGACGCCCGTGAGCAAGCCGACTCGGCCTCCCCCGGCCCGCCCCCCGCCGGTGGCGCGGCCCCCACCGCCGAGGCCCGCGCCGCCTCCGGTGCCAAACCATCCACAGCGACCTCCACCACCGCAAGCGGCAGATAATGAAATTAATCTTTTCGACGCGCCCGCACCTGTCGTTATAAAACCTACGAAGGAGGCGATTATGAGCTTGTATTCGGCGCCGAAGAAAGAAGAGAAGCAGATCGACTTTTTGAGCGATGACATTCTAGACAACATGTCGACTGAAGCGGACAAAGACACGCCTGCTACTAAACCGGATGAATCCGTACAGACTTCTGACGCACTATTCGAGCAAACGCCAGAAACTTCGACGGTAACACCGGTATCGAATGCTGAGTCACTGTTTGCACAGACCGCTACGGCACCATTTGATGCGGTAGCTCCCATGGATTGCTCGGAACCGCCGTCTAACGTTGCTACGCCGGCATTATCTAACACGTCACCGTTCGCGGAATCGGTGATCGAAGGTTTTGAACCACAACCGCCAGTAGAAAGTGAGAGAAATCCATTCGAAACCGCTTGCAAGGAAGACCACAATGCGTTCGTCGACACGGGAGCTAACATCTTCGGTGTAGAGTCTACGGATACCGTGATGACGGACAATATATTCGGAACTTCAAAGGTTGATGATGCGTTTGGAACGACGCCTCCTGCGGATTATATGGCGGGTTCTACGAATATTTTCAATACTGCACCCACTGGACCTTTTGGAGAAGATAAAACTGATGCCTTTGCTAGTGGCGTGGAAGACGCTTTTGGTACTGGAATGGATGATGCCTTCGGTGGCACTGGAGATGAGACTTACGGAGCGAATCCCGCTGCAGCCGTGGTATCCGCAGATCCAGGCTGGGGAGACGCACCCGACGCTATGATGCAAGACGCCTTTCCGGAATCGCAGGACGCTTTCGACGCCTTCTCTGCAAAGTTCGATAACACTGCTTCAAACCATATGAATATGAGTAAGTTGGATTAGGGTGATATCAACACCGCTGTATGTCTTGATTTAACTTTATCTAATAGTTCTTACGTTATGCAGGCGCGTGGGGCGACGACGGAGGCGCGGAGGAGACCGCGGCTGGGTTCGAGGCGGAGGCTTTCGATCCGTTCCTCAGCATGGGGGCTCCGCCGCCGCCCGCCGCCACACCACGCCTCGACCACCAGGGCTCTAGGGAATCCACAGACGACACGTTCTCCGTGTTCATTAGGTGCTCTTCTTATAAAGGCATATTTTAATGTGCTGTCCGGGATATGAATATTTTTCTAGCGTTAGTTTTTGTGTCTCTAGGCCCAAGGACAGTGAGGGTGGTGGTGATGGGGCCACAGTGCCGGTGTTGGCGCCGCCGCCGCGCCCGCAGGCGATGCCAGAGTCGCCTCGAGTCAATCCGTTCGACAAGAGCGGCTTCGAGTTGCCGCAAGTTGAGACGCACATGGGTGAGTGAGAGTCAGCTTTGCATATAAAACCTTTATGCGTAGGTATATCTAACAGCAGCATCAAAGTGTTGAAATAGTGTTCCAGTGCCATTTAGGAACTTGCAATAATATTCAAGGTTTTTGTACGAAGTAGATAACAAAAGTTTTTTTACACAGAAGGGGCGGAGTCTCGTCGTGACAGCGGCGGTGAGACTCCACCCACTCCTCTGTTCGACGACGACGTGTCGCAGCCGCTGGAAGACTTTCCCCGCACCAAGTATACTGGACCAGGCTGGGAGATGCATCTGCGACAGCCTAATAAGAAGAAGATTACAGGACAGAGGTAACATTTGCCTGTCATTCCACCATACCACGTTAATCATTTACCTACTTGTTTCACGCTCACAGCACTACCTATTTGATGTAAACCTACTGGACATGTTTTGATTTATTTTATTCTAGCTGCCGGGCCTTCGCACGCGTTAAATAGTAACGTAGATCCTATTCCATCAGTGACTAAGCATCATTATATCGAATCGATCGAGCTGTCTAGCTTTGAATAGTTCAAAAACGACAAACATAACATATTAAACAGACATTTGCATAATTATTGTTAGTGATGTCTAACCTAATTATGATATTTAAAACTTACTACATCTTTGCAAGGCACCAATTTAAAACTTCGCCTTATTCCAGATTTTGGAAGAAGATCTTCGTCCGCATGGCGTATCAGGGCGACAATCCAGTAGTACAGCTGTTCAACGCGGCGGGAGACAAGGAACCGTTCCAAGAACTGCCTCTGCAGGCTTGTTACTCTGTGTCCGAGGTGGGAGCTCAACAGTTCGACCAGTACGGGAAGATATTCACTGTCAAGCTCCAGTATGTTTTCTACAAGGAACGACCTGGAGTCAGGTGAGATGAGACTTTGATATGAGGGTAGCAAGAATACTTTTGTTTTGAATGGATGTTGACCTATACCGGCCTTTATAACTTCGCCAGAGGTCAGTATAGACAAGCGACCACTGACAAAGGTAGCGATGATTTAATATGCAGTATGCTTGATACTACCTATAGGTATAGGTATGAAAATATTTGCCATAGTCTATGTTTCCCTATAGGGAAACATAGACTATGGCAAATATTTTCATTGCTTGGCAGTGCGTATTATGAATGTGGCAGCAAATCGTTTCGTGCGTATTGATGGAATTTCTACTATGTAGAGATGTCGCATATCTGTTTAGTCTGAAAAAAGAGGATGATGGCGTAATTGTTTGCAGTTCCGTTGCACACTCACTAAAATGTATCCGATAAAAGAAAATATGTTTTCAAGAAGGACAACTTATGCTTTAGGGGTCATCCATAAAGTAGGTCACACTAATTTCATGATTTTTTGGAACCCCGTCCTTGTCACAGTTGATGATACTTGTGGGACTCTCCCTTTCCTAACGTGACGTAACATATTTTGTTATTTTACACCCAGAAATTATCAAATTACAACAGTAGTTCCGAAATTAGCCAACAAATTTATTTAAACCCTATACCAAGAGCCTTATACATGAGTTGAGAATATTTTAAAGTTTTTCTAGTTTTTTAGTTCAAATTTGGCCTTTTTAGGGTTCCGTAGCCGAATGGCAAAAAACGAAACCCTTATAGATTCGCCATGTCTGTCTGTCTGTCCGTCCGTATGTCACAGCCATTTTATTCCGAAACTATTAGGACTACAGAATTGAAACTTGTAGTGGATGTATTCTGTGAACCTGTGTGAACCGCTTTCCGATGTTTATACAAAAATAAAAAATATAAAAGTTTAAGGGGGGGCATCCCATATATGGACGTGAAAAAATAATTTTTTTTTTGTTCAAACCTATACGTGTTGGGTATCTATGGATAGGTGTTTAAAAATGACATCGAGGTTCCTAGAATCATTTTTTCTCAAAGTCAATCATTTGAAAGATAGGCGCGTCTAAAGTGGTAAAATGTGTAAATCGCTTCGTTCGGGTAGATGATATATCCACCATATATCGGTGGCGCCTTTTAGTGTCTCTGGATATCCGATAATAAAATGGGGAAGGTGGAATCAAATCATGCAGTTCCATTGCACACTCTCCAAAATGTAACTGATAGAATACCGATAAACAAGCGACTTTGCGGCGATGCGCGAGACTATTATCACTAAGATGAGTTAGATTTAGTCGCGAAACTTAGGACTTGAAGGCCCGGTGGCGTAATCGGGAGAATGGTTAGCTTTGATGCCGTGGTACCGAGTTCGAACCGCCGTGCACCAATGGATTTTTCAATCAAATCTATCAATCAAATTATTTATTCATACAAAATAGAGTATTCATTTCAGATGGTATGTTTTAGGAGATCCGTCTATTTTGTCAAAATATCACATATGAAATATTATTATAATCTCATTTCTATCGAAAAATTTATGTGCGGTTCACACAGTGGCTCTCCGGTAAAGGAAAAACATCGTTAAGAAACCAAAAACTCCCGCATGGTGGTAGGACACTATCTAGTGTCCGCCTGGCCAGCTACCACCCTCAAGTTAGAAGATCCGGCGGATGCTGTGACAGAAGTGTTACGTCAGGGTATGGAATATTTCATACCATTTTCTGACGTTCCGATGTCAAGCAAAGCTCGTCCATGGTTTAATGCCAAATGTAGAGATGCAGAAGCATCAAAACATGAAGCTTACTTAGCCTGGGCTGATGCTCGAACCCGCAAGACTAGAGATGTACGCGAAAAGAAGAAAGCCTTTAACTTAGCCGCCAAGTCTTGCAAAAAGGCTCTCAAGAAGGCTCGCTTCGATCACATACGCCGAACAGGGAACAAATTTGCTTCTTACCCCACAAGTAGCAAAGCGTTCTGGTCCCTGGCGAAGTCGATCGAAGAGAACTTCTGCCGTCCCTCACTGCCTCCACTGCTGAAACCCGACGGGTCACTAGCGCACACTGCTGAAGAGAAAGCAAATTTATTTGCTACTCTGTTTGCGGAGTCTTCACGTTTAGATGCTGGCAATGCTGTACCTTCTAGTCTGCCGACTTGCGGGACGTTTATGTCGGAAATCCGCATTCGTCAGACTGAAGTACGCAAAGCGTTGCGCAATCTAGACGTGAACAAAGCTAGTGGTCCAGACGGTATACCAGCTGTAGTATTGAGGACGTGTGCGCCTGAGTTGGCTCCTATTTTGACACGCCTCTTTCGCTTGTCTATGGTGACTGGTAAAGTGCCTAAGTCCTGGAAGCATGCAAACGTGCAACCTGTGCCGAAAAAGGGTAGTCGCGCAGACCCTGCCAATTACAGGCCTATCTCAGTCACTTCCATACTCTGTAAGACTATGGAACGTGTACTGAACCACAGGCTCCTGGCATACCTAGAAGTGAACGATCTCCTCAGTGACCGACAATACGGGTTTCGCCGAAACCGGTCTACTGGGGATCTTCTAGCGTATGCCCCTCACATCTCGAGCGAGGCCATCGAGAACCACGGCGAGGCGCTGGCCGTCTCGTCGGGTCTGGCACGATGGTAGAGCGCTTGAACTATTCTTTGAACGCATACGTCTCCGATTGGGGCGATGCCAATCTGGTCAAGTTCAATGCTGCTAAAACCCAGGCGTGTCTTTTTTCCGCTAAACGGAGCCCATTTCTACTGGCTCCTACTTTCCGGGATGTGTCCGTTCCGATAAGTAACAATCTCGAGCTTCTTGGCATCTCTTTGACACCAACTCTCAATTTCGGCTCTTATATTGAGTCTAGAGCCCAGCTAGCCTCAGAAAAGCTTGGCATTTTGGCTAAGGTGAGACGGTACTTCAAACCGGGACAGTTGCGTAATCTTTACCAAGCACAAGTCCGGTCGTGTATGGAGTTCTGCCAAATACCAGCTGGAGACACTGGAAGCTATTGAGAGGAGAGCCAAGAAACTCATAAGCGACGGCCTACTAGTGAGCAAGAGACTCCAGAGTCTCGCGCATCGCCGCAAAGTCGCTTGCTTGTCGGTTTTCTATCGAATACATTTCGGAGAGTGTGCAATGGAACTGCATGATTTGATTCCACCATCCCCATTTTATAATCGGACATCCAGAGACACTAAAAGGCGCCACCGATTTATGGTGGATATACCATCTACCCGAACGAAGCGATTTGCTTCTTCGTTCATCATACGAACCCCAAAAGAATGGAATACCCTGCCTGAGTCTGTGTTTCCGGTTAAGTACAATATGGGGGTCTTCAAATCGCGAGTGAATAGGTATCTTCTGGGTAAGCACGCTCCATCATCGATCGCATCATCACTTAACATCAGGTGAGATAGTGGTCAAACGCTAGCCTATAAAATGTTAAAAAAAAGGACCTCTTCCCCCCTAGCCCTAGCTAGTGCCCATCACATAGTGTCACACTTCGTCGTCCCCCTCCCTCCCCCTTATCGTGTGACGTACTTTATGGATGTTATGATATGTTAAAAGGGATTGGAATATCTAATGTAATGATGAATTTCATATTGAATGAACACTTTGTAGTTTATTTTTGTAACAAATTGTAACCAACCATCTTATTGGCAGTACTATGCCAAAGGGCGTTAGTTGGGCGTTGTTTTGGGCGGGTTTTTTGGCTCGCGCCAGTTAAAACGCTGCCAACTTGTTTAGATAACTGTATCCATGACACAGTATTTAGTAGTTACGAAACTATCAAATGACAAGCACTTTGATAATGATAATGGAATAATTCAGATAGTTTTAAAACTGAAATAACCGACTTCCATGCCGCGCGAGTCAGTTTTAGTGGCAAGTTTGAGACGTTTATCTTCATATCTCTGGAGATACTCATCAAATCTCGATGAAATTACAATGGGTCCACCTCAGAAACAAACTCTACCGATTAAATAAAATAAACATTCAAATCGGTTTACAATTGACGAAGGATTTGCGAACATACACAAAAAAATACACAGACGAATTGAGAACCTCCTTCTTTTTGGGAAGTCGGTTAAAAAATAACAAGTGATGTTGTTAGAAGATATAAATGTGATATAAGGTAGTCATAAAAACCTCCAAAAACTGACTACAGTAGGGCTATTCTGTAAGCTATCTCGAAAGCGGAATCCGCGATGAGGTTCGAATTTCGTACTACGAAATCCAACCGTAACACGATGGTAACATGGTAGAATTTGGTAATACGAAATTCAAATCTCACCGCGGATTCCGCTTTCGAGATAGCTTACAGAATAGCCCTACAGATGAAGCTGAGAAATAGAATTATAAATTTACCTGCTTACTCCTACGGTGATGCAATCCCATTTTGCAATTTTTGAACTTTTTTTAAATGAATCTCACCACTGCCATGCATTTTGTGACTTCAACACTTATTATGGGGACGAATAATGATACCTATTAGGTAACTCCCTAATATGGGTAATAGAAATCCATCCAGAGGTTTAGGTATACGATATGTGCTCATATGTAATACAAACAGACAAAGTTAGTCGCGAAAAATTATCCCGTCATCATCATCATAATCAGCCGGTGTCAGTCCACTGCTGGACACAGGCCTTTCCTAAGCCCGCCGCGATCTTTTGGCTCCTCGTTTTCGATCGCTGTGCGTAGGTATATGTCATTACTCCACCTGGTCACAGGTTGGCGTCTACGCCACTTTTGCCGATTTGCGGTCTCAAGATTGATGATATTGTCTCTTACAAAAGCGATGAAAAGTTCACTAAAACTTTTTTTGTTATGCTAGATAGGCAAGCGTTTGACCACTATCTCACCTGATGTTAAGTGACGATACAGTCGACGATGTTACCTAGTAGATACGACGCTTACCTAGTAGATACCTGTTTACTCGCGATTTGAAGACCCCGGGTTGTAGCTATCGGGAAACACAGACACCGGCAAGGAACTGCCATGCCTTAATTACTTAAATATTACAATTAACGTAGGATGTAAATCCTCTTTTTCGGAAGTCGGTTAAAAGAGTAAAAAATCTGTTATTGGCATTTACGCAAACCTGTAACGTGAAGACGTAGTGCGTAGCTTTTGAAGTATCTCTACCTGATAAATTTTTTCTACAGGCCTGGACAAGTGACCAAGGCGGAGCGTATCACCAACAAGCTGTCCCAGTTTGCAGCATATGCCATCCAGGGAGACTACCAGGGGGTGAAGGAGTTTGGCAGCGACCTTCGTAAGCTTGGTCTGCCGGTGGAACACGCTCCTCAGGTATGATAGACTACCCATCCGTGTATCTCTATATTATAAGTAATCATCATCTACATCAACAGCCCGTATCTGGCCTAACCTATGGCACGCTACTAAGCTGAAGCACGATCTTTCAGCTCTTTGTTTCCAAATATGTTTAAGTACTATCTCACAAAAGTGGGTTGTGGACTAAGGAGAAGAGAACCATTTTTAACCGACTTCAAAAAAAGGAGGAGGTTTCTCAATTCGACCGTATATATATATATATATATATATTTTTTTATTTTTTTTTTTATGTTTGTTCGGGGATAACTTCGTCATTTATGCACCGATTTTGATTATTCTTTTTTGTTCGAAAGAAGATATACCAAGTGTGGTACCATGGTAATTTTATCGAGGTCTGATAAGTATCTCCAGAGATATTGAGATAAACATCTCAAAATTGGTACTGAAAATGAACATTGAAGTCGGTTCTATTTTAGTTTTTAAACGATATTATTTTCTCCACTACACACAGTACACACGTAAAAATCGTAAAATAAAATCTAATCATCACAGACCGCATCGCCTCTTAACACCAAGTGTGATGATAGGATTAGGATTCACTTCTCATCACACTTATTACTTTTAGAGAAGGTCGTTGCAAACCGTAAATAGTTTCAATAACTAGGTGTAGGTACAATACCGAAAACATGGTATTGGATGTCATAATAACTGTTTATCGGGCGAAACCAGTTTTCGCGAACTAAAAGCGTTGCAGCCGATGCAAGAACCGATTGGACAACGTAGTAACTATTTATTTGCAATACCTAACCTATACAGGTGTATCAATACAACATTATCACATACTCATTGTGAATAAATGAAACGCTTGCGTGTGTTAATTTTACTTGTGGCGCCATCTAGTTTCTCAGTTCCGTAACTGAAGGCATGTTTGGTATATACTTACTTGTACAGGTTTAAATTACGTGCCGACACTTACCAACTTGGAGATCTTGAATAAGTAGTAAAGATCTTAATAGGCAGACCTATTGGTCTCACAAAATCTTTGTACCACAGGTGTCCCAGCTGTTCAAGATCGGCTCGCTGACGTTCGAGGATGTGAAGCAGTTCTCCTGCTGTGTAGAGGAGGCGCTGTTCCGACTGGCGGCGCACAGGGACCGTGCGCTCACTTATAAGATGGAGGAGGTAAGCTTGACTAGTTGTACCAAATATATGTCCCAGTTGTATAAGATACAAGAATTTGAAGTATTGAACAAGACTTATGTTTATTTTTTGTGGTGGATTTCGTTAGTCCGACCACAGAGTCGAAGTCCACTATTCTCCTAAATACACCGCAATATACATACCCCAAAAACATCTTGTTCCTTGAATTAAAATTCCAGATTCAGAGTATTCTAGGCCTAGCGTGTTAACAATCTTGGAGCACATCATCGATTACCACCAGACGAGATAGTGGTTAAACGCTTGCAATGCTATCAGATACAAAAATAGAAAAGCCTTTTAAGTCAATTAGCTAACTCAATTGTAACCATCAAGAACCGGAGAAATTGGCCGTAAAACAAGTATATTCATAGCATACTAGATAATACCCGCGACTTCGTTCGCGTACACCAAGAATTTAGTAACCTATGTCCATCCTCATGCCATAAAGTATCTCCTTGTTAAATATCAGTAAGATCGGATCGTCCGTTTAGGCGTGATTAAATAACAAACAGATTAACAGACAGAGTGACAGAGTTCCAAACGTTTTTACAAGCTTTATTATCTCTACTTCACGGCGAATTTGTCCGTCACAAATCTTGCGATTGATTCTAGAGCGACTTCCAGGGGTTCGATTGAGCTGAAATTTGGCATACATGTGTACATCACGTGACACTGCAATATTATGATGACATGGTACTGATCTGATGATGGAGCTGGAAGGTGGCCAAAGGAACTCCTAAACTACACAAGTTATACCCGTCGTCTCTCTGGTCCTAGGTTATGTAAAAGCTTGTGAATAAAAAGGTTTTTTAAAATATTACTTGTTATAATTTTAGCCTGTATTTGTCCGGTAGGTACAAATAACGGCGGTGGACGAGCTATACGTAGAACAAGACGCGGAAGGTTCCGTACAGAAGCAGATAGCGAGGGTGCGCGTCTTCTTCCTCGGCTTTCTTAGCGGTGAGTGGATCTTGTGGTATCATCATCATCACCATCCATCATCAGTCCACTGCTGGACATAGGCCTCTCCCAAGACACGCCATTGAGCCCGTCAAGTCAAGGAGGTGGTAGGATGGCACGAATAATCTTGTTGAATAGTACAAGAACTTCATCACAGAATAAATAATAGTACAGCCTTAATTAAGAACTTGTATTTCTTTGAAATCATCATTATTATCAGCCAATTTCCGTCCACTGCTGGATATAGGCTTCTCCCATGACACGGCACTAAGCTCGATCTTCAGCAATTCGTTTCCAACCGCTGCCAGTGAGCTTGCGTATATCATCTCTCCATCTGGCTGGAGGGCGTCCTACACTATAAATAAATAATAAATAAATAAAATGTTCTTTATTCAGATTTACAGTGGATATGGCACTGTTCTATAACTATTCTAGCAATTAGCATTACATCACTGTCTTTGTATAGCACCATCAATGTATCCTTGCACCCACACTAGGTCTCTTAAGAGCCTGTATTGTACTGTACTGTATACAATGACCTTCTCCGGCCTATCCCACACTTGTAAGCAGGTTGGCTATAGCTTAGTTTCAACTTTGACCTATTCCTACTTATACTATACTATAAATTAGTTGTTACATTATATATACTCTTACTTCTATTTTAAAATTTATACAATGTACTTGAAACTATTTACATTTTTTTACAAAACTATTAGCTGTTTTATATAGATATTATTTTATTAAGACTATATTATCAATATTTATTTCTACATATTAAATAATATATACAAAATTATTATTAGTGTTATAGGTTTAAAATTATTATGTACTGATCAATTATTCTGATGAATCTGTACCCTTAGTATGAGTTTTCATACCAAACTCGATATCGTATATCGAGCAAATGTTGTATGAAAAACAGTACAGCGCCTCTAGCGGTTACTACACTTAACTAAATTTAGACCAATCAGGGAGCCAGAATAAGTCGAAAACTATGTGAGATCTGTCAAAAGCGTTTACGATAAAAACTCATACTAGGGGTACTGATTAACAGTATATGTATATACTACCTTAGTTGTAATCTGTTTACATCTACACTATTTACATTATAGATTGGGTTGTAAGAACTAACATGAAATTGGTAAAGTGTTTGATGTGTGTGTAAGGTGTTTGATGTGTGGTGTATATGGTGTTACTCGAGTGCTGCCAACAGTGGTTCAGTATTTGTGTAGCTTTGTGGGAGGAGAAAGTTATTAGTCAGTTTATTACATTGGTATCGTTTATTATATTACTATGTTTGTCGAGCCGTGATCTCCACTCTAGAACTAGCATTTTTATTTATTTTTTAAAAGCTTACTAGAAATGTTACTAGCAATTTGCTAGCAGTTTACTAGTAGTCTTTTTAACCCCTCCAACTAAGCTAAACATGCTTGTTGGGAGTGGGTTCACGTCAATAGTACAATGGGTGGAGATCGAACTCACGACCTCCCGATCGCCAGGCTATTTCCGCTTTAAAACTCAAAATAATAACAATCAATTGAGCGCAACTGAAAATAAAAGCTTATGAAAATGTTGATATTTGTCCAGGAATGCCAGACGTAGAGCTGGGTGTGAACGACCTCCGCCGGCAAGGCAAGGAGGTGGTAGGTCGGCACGACATCATCCCCGTGGTCACGGAGGAGTGGATCCGGGTCGAGGTTCCCGAGTTCCACGCCTGCGTCCAGCCTGAAGAGTTCACCAACACGCAGATCATCAAGTGAGAATACTACATACATATACATACATACAAAGACATACTATACATAGAATAGAATAGAAAACACTTTATTGAACACCATAAAAAATAAAAAAAACATTACAATAAAGGAAACAATAGTGTAACAATAGGCGGAGCGATATCTTCCAGATAACCTTCTGATGGCGAAACAATTAACGTGTAATGGCATACATACATACATAAATTCATTGCAAGTTAAATAAAAGCTTGTAAAAACAGAAAAGAAAATAAAAAATAAAATTAGGTACCTGTCTTGTTACTATTTGCGGGAACTACAAATATAACTTTGTAATCGCATGTGTTTGTATAGAATTACAAGCTTACATATGCAGTTTCTATATCTCTGAAACATGACTGAAATTGAAATATTTTTATGAATGGATAGGCTCAAAACTAGATATGTTTAAAATTTGGCGCTTGTGGGTCTGTTAGAAGGACCTTCAAGTAGGGGTGTTGTCTGGATCGAAAAATAGTAAATCTAATTAGTTCGTCAGTTAGATTATCTTAAAATATTGGACACGTTACACGACACATTATTTTTTTTATTTTTCACACCAATAGAAATTGTCAAAGATAAAGAACGTCAAAGTTCAGGAGTGGGGGCTCATGACGTCACTAACTGCTAGAAAGTAGTACACTTTTAGCGGTTTGTGACGTCACGCGGAATTTCAACGCTTTATATCTTCATAATTTTTTGTTTAATTGAAAAAATAAAAAAAACGTATCCAATATTTTAATATTGGATACGTTTAATATTTTAATAGATTTTTCTACCAATAGGTTTCCAGTTACAAGATTTATTCGGCACAGAGTAAAATTATAAATGTTGTGACATGAAAATATACCTATTGATCAAGATCAATAGGTATATTTTCATGTTACCACAACACAATTAGTAACACAACCACAATTACCTAAATATACTTTGCTATTTCAAGAAATAGCAAAGTATATCTAGGTAATTAATATAACCTATTAAATGATATCCAAATAATCATTGTAGTGTTTGTGCAAGTATCTATCTATATATAGATACTATATAGATAGACTAGATACTATACATTGTCTCATGTACACCAGCTGAGGGGGTAGCCGTCAGGAGTCGGACGTTAGATGCCGTGCGGGTAGGCCGTGCGCCCGCGCTCGGGCTGGTGTAGTGCTGAGCCAGTGTTAATCAATAACTACCTAGTTGAGTGATCGTTCTTGTGGTGATAGTGATCACTACAATCATGATTAAAATTATTATAAAACTATAACTACAATAAATATAAACTACCTACCTCTAACTACCCTAAGTACATCTGGATGAGAACTAGTTCATATACCATTTCCAGACCAATAGGTATTGATGTAATGTAAAACTTCGTCCAGATTCAAGCCACCTGATGCGTGTTACATCGAGCTGATGCGGTTCCGCATCCGGCCGCCAAAGAATCGGGAGCTTCCACTGCAATTGAAGGCTGTTTGGGTCGTTACAGGGAACAAGGCAAGTTTATTTTATTGCATTCATGGATTTACGATATAACAAACGTGCACAGCAGATGTTTTTACAAATTCAATTTAATCCGTATGCTCTGAACATAAGGTTGTAATTGCTATGTAGGGACATCAAAACGGCCCAAAAGAAAGGAACCTAAATGGGAGTGTATCCTTATCTAACAACCTGCCAGTGCTATATATGTGCTATACTATATGTATAGTATATATATGTGGCCCCTACAAAAGAAAGGGACAAACTCCGTTCAAGTATCGGTCTCTTTCGGGACGGTTTAGCGCTTAGTGCACAGTCGCGTTTAAGTCTTAGTACAATATCGTTGATTTAATTGTAATACAGGTGGAGCTCCGAGCTGACGTGCTGGTCCCAGGGTTCGCGTCCCGCAAGTTAGGCCAGGTTCCGTGCGAGGACGTGTCCATCCGCTTCCCCATCCCCGAGTGCTGGATCTACCTGTTCCGAGTCGAGAAACACTTCCGATACGGATCTGTCAAGTCTGCGCATCGGTGAGTTATCTACATATAGAAATTGTGTTAGCTCCGACGCACTTTTGGAGATTACTCTTTAAGAATTATTATTATTGTGGTCAAGGTCAATGTCAAGATTAGAGTCAAGGTCATGGTCAAGGTATTTATCGTCATCTTTGAACCACACTACCTATGAAAAATAAAACTGGCCAAGTGCGAGTCAGACTTTTGTCCCGCACACGGAGGGTTCCGAACGCCATCTATCGAATTTCTAACGAACTTATAACACCAACTAAGTAAACGTTAACACAAAGGTAGAATAGTATTATATAATAGTAATAGTAGTAATAAAGATAAGATAAAGATAAAGATATTTTATTTGCGTAAAACATGCGTATAACAAAAAGTTGTGATAAAATATTCAAACGATCGTCATGTTTTCCCTTAACAGGCGTGCAAACTTTGCAGATGGCGCTGCTTTACTCACTACATATAACCCAAATTTAAATACATATTACACTGGTCATTCTTATAAACTAAATTGAATTATAAAATTAAACAGCACAGTGTCATGAAAATAATAATAATGATTATAATTTGTCACTTAAAAATTCGTCAATACCATAATAACATTTCTGAATTAAAAATTGTTTTAGCCTATTTTTAAACATAATTGTCCATGACCTTTAAAGATTTAGGAATTTTGTTGAAGACTGTTGGCGCCATACCAATTACACTTTTAAATAATAATTGTAGTAATTAATATTATTAAAAGTATTTTTTGCCACTTAAACAGACAAATATGACTCTTCCCGACATCTATTGACGAATAATAATACTAATTTTTTTTAATTGAGAGCAACTAACTACTTTACTGAAACAGTACTTCTACTCGCCAATAGATGTCGGGAAAAGTCATATTTTAAGTTGATTATCAATAAAGTTGATTATTGTAAACAAGAATAAAACAACATTTTCTGAAAATGACTCCTAGCTAGATCGATTTATCGCCCCCGAAATCCCCTGTAGGTATAGTATACTAAATTTTATTTAATCGTTGGAGCCGCTTCCGATATTCAGATTAAGGTAAAGACGATAGCGCGCCATCTTTGATGCTAGATAGGTGGCGCTGCGCTATCGTAAAAAACTTTTTTTAAACTTTTCTTAAATTTTTATATTTGTTCTGTTCTTAGTATTTGTTGTTATAGCGGCAACAGAAATACATCATCTGTGAAAATTTCAACCGTCTAACTATCACGGTTCATGAGATACAGCCTGGTGACAGACGGACAGACAGTCAGACAGACAGACAGACAGACAGACGGACAGCGGAGTCTCAGTAATAGGGTTCCGTTGGTACCCTTTGGGTTCGGAACCCTAAAAAAATGAACAAACCGTAGCTTGTAACGCATAACATTTAACGTTTGATTTTACTCTCGTATATTTTCATACCCTGGGCAAAAATATGAAAATCGATTCTGAAGGTGTCAATTCCAAAAAATATTAAAAAATTATTCATTCACGTTAGCCCCTGATTCTCAATAATTCGAAAACCTATTCTCGTAAGCCTTATGACGTTCACTGTAGACAGACTTTAACATTGACAACACAAAGAGGATTCGGATTCAGAAGCGTCATTTTGAATTTCGAATATTTATTATGTGTGACATATTTAGTCGCGGAAACCTTTTTAACCGACTTTACGAAAAAGGAGAAGGTTCTCAGTTCGTTTGGAATATATGTTTTGTAATGTATGTTCACCAATTACTCGAAAATGCCTGAACCGATTTAAAAATTCTTTTTTTTTCAATGGGTACCCTTCCCAGGTTGGTCCCATTTAAATTTTAACCAAATCAGTCCAGTCGTTTTTAATATATCATTTGTATTACGATGCATTTGTTTACCTCGATGACATACTATCTACTAACTACTAGCTACTTTGACTAGCGCAATGTTTGAAGTCTGTTGAAGAATAAAAATATGTTTAAAATTGTATGAGTTCAGCATAGCTTGCCTATTGGCATGTGAATAATGTACCTAATGTACTCGATGGTACTCACAGGTCTACGATGAGTATCCTTCTTGAACATTATAAAGGCGACAGTTTGTTTGTTACTTCTTCACGCTAAAACTACTAAACCGATTGAACTGAAATTTGGTGTGTAGATAGCCTAGACCCTGGAATAACACATAGGGTGTACTTTTTATCTCGATATTCCCACAGGAACGATGTCTACGCGGGTAAAACCGCGGACACAGCTAGTCTATACTAATATTATAAAGATAGAACATTTGTATTTTTGTATTTTTGCATGTTTGTAATGAGTAAGCTCAAAAACTACTGAACCGATTTAAAAAATTCTTTCACTAATACATAGAATGGACTTTCAGAATGAAAATAGGCTTTATGATATCCCGTTTAAATCAAAGGTACATTCGTGGAGACCTAATTTGCAACCTAAGTCGGCAAAAAAACGGTCGAAAAAACACGTTTCTTACGAACGCTGCTCAATTGAAAATAGATAGAAGAATACTTTCTATGCAAGAGTTGTACAACTTAACAAGACCTACAAAAAAATCCGCGACAGCATATGTCTATCTCTTAAGGTTGACTCACAGTAACCATTTTAATCTTAAAATTTTTGTTAAAATATATTACATAAATTCTAAGGCTATTTTCAAGTATATAGTATTAATCCTTATCCAAATAATTACGTTAATTAGCTTGGCCACATATTATAGATTAAAATTGTCCCTTACAGTATATAATTCAAATGAAAACTCTAGAAGATATCACGAATTTCACATACACGCATCGCAAAATTAATAAAATATTTGCAGTGAAACCACAGATTAGGTCATAGTTACTTCGAATTGATCAGACCTATGAAAGTTGATTTCATAGCGCAATTAACTAGAAAAAAGCTCATAGTTTTATAACGATTGAACGAATTTTCATGAATCAAAGCTAAGAACACTCTCGATGAAGACATCTATCAAACAAAAAAAAAACTATCAATAATAAAAACAAATCGGTTCATCCGGTTAGGTGCTAAGATGCTACAGACAGACACACAGATACACACGTTGACCGTATTACCTCTACTTTTTGCGTCGGGGAACGCCGTAGGGTTAAGGCGGCAGATATTCTCCTTGGTGGTCGGTTCAGAATCAGGGTAACTATCCTTTACGCCAAAGGGACGTCCAATATCACTACGTAAGTATTATAAAACAAAGTCCATCACTGCGTCTGTCTGTCTGTTCACAATAATCTCAATAGCTACTGAACGGATTATCCTGCGGTTTTCACCAATAGCCAGAGTGTTTATGAGAGTTTAGGTGCATAACTCGTTAAGGTTTTGTGTAAATTGGTTGAAATATGACGATGATTGTTAAAAATATGTTCATATTTTATATTCGATGCAGCAAACTGATGCAAATTTTGTAGGCATATATGTTCTACCCGTGCGAAGCCGGGGCGGGCTGCTAGTAATAATATAAAATAATAACTGGACAACTTTAACTTATCTGTTCTGTTCACACACACCACTAAACCCAATTTTCAAAAAAAAAAATTCGATTCACAGTCAACCTACAAAATGTTAACGCTACTTATTTCTACCAGGCGAACAGGAAAGATAAAGGGTATAGAGCGGTTCCTCGGAGCCGTCGATGTTCTTCAGGAGTCGCTGATAGAGGTGACGTCAGGGCAGGCCAAGTATGAACACCAGCATCGCGCTATTGTATGGCGGATGCCGCGTCTGCCTAAGGAGGGTCAGGGTAAGTAGAACTGTTGCGAAGAGTTTGGAAGATGGGTTGGGATCGTTGCGCAGACTCTGTCGATTGGACTCAAACCAGTTGCCTAGTGACTAATATTCACTACCGTGAACCGTCTCCTATGTCCATTGTTTAAAAAAGAAAAAAAAACATTTATTCAGCATATTCATATAAAACATGCTTAAAGTATAAAAATAAAAAGTAAAATATGAGGTGCTGAAACAGGCCAGTCTCACCACAAATGTCGCGATTTCCCGGATCATAGACGCTGGAAAATCTGAACGCTGATTTTCTGAAAGGCCTGAAGCGGGTGTTGGACTAACGCAGAAAAATAAAAAACTTTGAAACTTATCTGTCTAATATCATATTTATTTTAAACCGGCATATTGTAAGCATGCATGAGCATTCTAAGAACAGATGCGAATCGATAAATTTACCCTATCATGGTGCACTTTGTACTATGCTATGTTGAATAGACGCACAGTGAGTGCGTAGAATACGCTGCTATGAGATGGCTAGATTTCTGTAGTATGTATTTGTATGAATATACTTCTGGATCTAAATGGCTATCATCATCATCATCATCATCAGCCTATCTCTGTCGACTGCTGGGCATAGGCCTCACCTATGGCACGCCATTAAGCTCGATCTTCAGCTCTTTGTTCCCAGCTGCTGCCATAAATGAATGACCATATTTAAATCTAAATTAATGTTGTAGGTACTAATATACCTATTCTATATGTGCATACGTAGTTAGAGACATGGATCCTAGAGATGAATTAGACGGTCTTTGGTATACCATTTGGCAACTTGTCAAACTTTTTTTTTAATATCATATAGTCTAGCGTTTGACCACTATCTCACCTGTTGGTAAGTGATGATAACTTAAATATATTCCTCCCTTCCAGGAGCATACACAACCCACAACCTAGTATGCCGCATGGCGCTGACCTCCTACGACCAGATCCCGGCCGAGCTGGCCAAGCACGCGTTCGTGGAGTTCACGATGCCAGCCACACAGGCCAGCCACGTGACGGTGCGCTCCGTGTCACTGCAGAACCACGACGCTGACCCGCCGGAGAAATACGTGCGGTACCTCGCCAGGCATGAGTACATGTGAGTATCAGACACATCTGTGGTGACAGCGTCTGCTGCTAGACTAGATTACCCAGCATCTCCAAGATATCAATTGTCTTGATAAGTAATGACTTATAAAGACAATTGGCCTCCTAGACAATGAAACTGTAAAGGCCGTAAACCCTAACAAGACAATTTACCCACGGCAAGTGACAATAATAGAGAATTTCGGTGTCACAGCTAAAATGTGAAAATGTGTTTAGAAATCAGCCATCGTCATAATAATTATACTTGTCTTGTATTTATCTCAATTAAACTAATAAGCAAAATATAAAATAATTTAAAACAAAATAAAAATCATAGGCGTATAGAATTAAAAGGCCAGGCCCTATTCCAGAGCCTTTCGGAACACCGATTTTAAAATTACGTTTTGATTTAAATATTGATGTCAAAATTTCTTCACTAACCTTAATTTCAATTTTTTTTTATTCATGGCTCATACATAGAATCGGGTGTTCACACGTTAAAATCTTCAAGAGAATGTGGCTGAATTGAAATATTTGATTGTAATACCGTGTCAAAGGCTTCTGCAAAGTCTACAAATAAATTACTTTTGGATATCTGTTTGACTTCTAGGTTATATTAGTTGTGTGTGAGTACAACTATCATTGTCATCAAATTCTGTAATCAAAATAACGAATTCTTGTATATTATTTCAGAGTGGGAATAGAACGGACCACAGGACAAAGCGCTCCAGCTTACGCTGTAGCCGCTAAAGTAACGGAACCCATCGCAGAAGAGCCGGCACCGGCACCCGCAGTACCTCAGCCACCTTCATCTGACTCTGATTCAGACTAAGGTAGCCTTCAGACCTTACAGCCGAGCTGGGCTTCCATGAGAGAAGACCGAAACTCGACCGAAAGAGGACCCCTTAAGATATATTTTGGAGTGAGATTTTAAACGACGTTGGACCACATGCATGTTCCGTCTTTATTTTCTGAAACTGTTCCTAGTTTCGCCGTCACGTAGCTAAATTAAATTTTCAACAGGCTTTTTGGTTAGTTTTGTACGTATACATATCTCTACGGGTTAGCGTTTAGTATTTTATACAGGTTTAGTTATTGTGATATTCTTTAGACCGGGTAGAGTAGCGAGCACATATCGCGAGAGTTGTATCCAAAATCGACGTTTATGATATTGTACATAAATAATAAAATTAATCGAATATTATGTAACTCGGACGCGTTCCCACCGATGATATCTACTTATCTAGTCATAGAGATAAGAAGTTAAAGAGAAAATATGTAAAGAATATATAAATGTAATGTAAGACCAAGAGATTCTTCAAGACAAGAAATATTTGAGATAGATTATAAACATATTATTAGAGAATTGTTTGTTATTCCAATATGACTTGATGATATTTATGGTCAGTATAGTCGCGAGTTGGAACGATCTCTTTAGGCACCCGCTAATGTGATAAACTATATTCATTCCAGTTATTGTTGACGTGTATATTAGAGATTTAAGCAATAATGTTACTCGTAATATAACCGTAGTATTCTTCGTGTGTTCCATGATATATGTTATATATAGAGCGTGTCTACACTGTACAGGACAGTATTACAAAGCACAAAACGTTAGATACATGCTGGTATTATAAGACCATCGCTTTATGTGTATGATTGGCAGTAAAGTAGAGATATATGGCAATATTTTCTTATGTAGCTCCTGAACATTTCCATGAAATTAAATATTAGTAAGCATATGTAACGCTACTTCATTGTAATTTACATTAAAACACTAGTTGTCACGCAAACATATTTATTATCGTGTATTTATCTAAACTGAATGAGGTAAAACTTTACTCATTTGTAAAAAAATGATAGAAAATGAACATGTTATAGAAATGTATACTCTATTATATACTCTACTTAATGCTGCAAGTAATATATTAAATGCAATAAAATAACTGTGAACTTGAGAGGTGAAATAAGCCTGCTATAACAAATAGCTGCTGTTCATATTGCATTCCATGAAAGTACCTAGTACATAACTGTGGGCCCTGTTTTGTTGTCAATAAAATGAACTATGATTGTGAATATGGTTTTAATCAACTGGTATTTGCATGTCGATGAAGCTGTTGAAAAGTAAGTAAGCGTGTTAATTACCTAAACAATCCCGAAAACAGAATATAATACAGATATTTTATTTAACACATCCCAAATACACGAACACTATCTTGAAAACTCACGTTCATTTTGAAATTTGTTATGTTTGAAAACGGGGGTTTAACGAGTTTTACGCGATGTTGAGGCTGGACGCGTTGACGAGCGCATCGCACTCGAGATCCTGAGAAAGGATTCCGTATGAAGCTGATACATACCTATTATGTCACTATATCGACACCGCTTAAGTCACTTTGAATTCCTGTTTTCAAACATAATAAAAAAATAAGGAGATATAATTGTAATTTTTGCTACTAATCTCTTTCAAAAAATGGTAAAAAATAATATTTAGGTAGTTAGTACCTAGTTATATTGTAGGTGCACCTACGGCAAGGATGAGTAAATAACACTCTCTTTTTTTTCGTTTACTCGCAGAGCTATATCATGGAGTCCTTCAAAAGGGGCGCTAAAAGAATCTTGACAATCATGAAGTCGACAACGCATGAGTGACATAGTGTTACAAGTGTTCATAGGCGACGGTGACCACTTTCCATCAGGTGGACCATCTGCTTGTACGATTTCTTAAAAAAGAACCAAACGAACCGTTTATAAGTAGCTTAGCTGTATAAATAAAGGCTTCTCAAAAAAAAATTGTTACAACCCCTGATTCTCAATCAGTCGGAAGCTTCCTTTTTATTTTGATTACTTATTGATAAATCCATGAGCTATTATCAAAGTAAAGGCAGTTTCCGAATTCGAATTTGCTCTCGAATTATTGAGTTGAGAAGGGTAGGGATAGGTACAATTACATTTTCTAAGGATCTTAGAAAAGATCTTTTCAGCCCAGCTAGGAGAAGCTCTATCTATCAGCTTTTTAGAGCAAAGAAATTAAAACTGATGGTATGCCAAAGATCGGGTTCAGTCACAGAAAAAATAATAGTCCTACGGATAGAACATGCACTCTCTGACAGCAAACATGCGAGATTAAACCTAGTTACAACGTCGATAATGTTCAAAATACGACTGTCATCGGTTGTATCGTGGACGATACGCGGTAGGAAAAAAAACAGCCGGTGAATGACGCCTGGTTCAGTGGCGTCTCTTGGGAGAGGCCTATGTTCAGCAGTTTACTGATACCGGCTGATCACATCAATCATCATCAAAGTAACATTTTAGGTATATTTTTTAACCTAACCCGCCTATTGAATCTGTATAATGTAGTTTCTAAAGAGTGTCGGTTCGGTTTATTCATTAGGCTCAATTTACACTGCCGCGGAATGGAATGAAAGCGACTTTTTGCAACGTAATTATACATAGCATAATGAACTTTATGTCAATTGTATAACATACAAACTAAATAGGAGCCAAAATAACCGGCCAAGTGCGTGTCGGGCTACGCGCAGTGTAGGGTTCCGTAGTAGCCTGTTATTCAATGCAAGTCTTTACCCGTTATAAACAAGCAACTAGGTACTCCGTCTTTGTCACTTTAAAGGATTTATTCTAAGGATTGTGTATTTGGTACAAAATTATCCAACACCCAAGTTCAACGACTATTACTGCTAAAGTAATAAAGTTATCTTAACCGCTATAATTTTCCTTGAAAGTTCATGAAATGCGCTATTATCACGAATTTTTCCAGATTTTTCAAGCCAGCAGTTTAGCTTTTAGAGGGGGGGGGGGGGGGGGACGCCCTACTGGAACAAAAATTTGCACTTTAAAGTTTAATATTTCGTAAATGGAGCATTCAATCGAAAAATGGTATTAGCAACCCTGAAGTCATTTTAAGAGACCTATTTAACGACACTCCACACGATGGGGTAGACGATGAAAAAAAATCATCCCCACTTCACATATAGGAGAGATACCCTAAAAAAAAATATTTTTCAAAATTTTATTTCAGCACTTTGGCGGCGTAATATATATTCATACCCCCACAAAATTACAGCTTTCTAGTATTAACGGTCTCTTAGCAAAACCTCGAACTGACAGACAGACAGACGGACATGACGAAACTATAAGGGTTCGTTGTCAGGACTACGGAACCCTAAAAAGGTCGCGCGTCTTCCGGGGAATCCTTGCGCATTCTCGAAAATTCCGCTAGCTTGTAGTTTGTATGTTATACAATTGACATAAAGTTTATTATGCTATGTACAATTTCGTTGCAAAAAGTCTTCCATTCCATTCCGCGGCGGTGTATATTTAGCCTTACTATAGTATAAGTATACTTTATATCTCTAAAAATAAATAAAATAAATTGGTACTTATTATGCCCAGCTATGTCTCCAAGACTCTATTGAATTAATACAGCTATCTGCGAAGTTCTATTATTTATGAAGTCGTTAGAATACCACATGCGACGAGCCTGTCTCACGCGGAGCGAAAGGGCCCATGTGTCGATCGATCCAACTTTACAGAAAGCCGCCTGTGCCAGGAACGGGCCCTAATCCGCACCAAGGGTCACAGCCGAGGCAAAGGTAACGTAACACTAATAATAGGAAAGCGATCGGATTAAGTGAGCCGAGGATCGAATGATTCCAATCCGAGATGCATGCTATCATCGGAGGGAAGTAGGGCGACCTTGACGCATGCGCGAGGGGCGCCGGCAGACGCATGCGCGAGGCGCGCATCGATGGCGCTCCCCGAGTGACATCACACGCGATCACACCAGGTACGGGCCCCTAAACGCCAGTGCAACCGTCATCTGTTCGCCGCGCCCCCAAACTAAACGCACTCCGCGACTATTGTGATCTGAAGTGAACAAAACCTCAATGCTGGAGCTGTGATGACGAAACGGTGCGAAGTGAACTTCCTATTCCATCGATTAAGCAGACTTTGTTGAACCACGAAAGGAATAGGAATGGTGACAACCTATCCTGTTACTCGACAGATTTTCGTCCACATGATTTCCGGTTCAGAGAATAGGTCAGCCCGTTTTGTCGACCCCTCGATCGTGGTTCTTTTGTGAATTTGACGATACCTGAATTACTATAAAGTGTGAGATCTTTGGAGGGCGAGGATATTGGAAGAGCCAAGGATGTCAGTGAACTGCACAGGGTTAATGTAATGCGTGTAATCTTGCAATATATTGTTACAAAGTTATAATGTAAAATCATGTCATCATCAATCAATCATCAATCCTGAGAATATAAAACTTTACTAATCTTCGTAAAAACTCTAAAGTTGCTTAGACGTAGTTGCTTTAGAGTTGCTTAGCTAAAGACTTTTCAACCTAAAAATTATTCCGTCGTTTCATGTCAAATGCCCAGATTATAGCTGTCTGTCATGCAATAAATAAATGATTAGGTACTCTGGTGGTACTCTATAAAATTTGCATCATAAATGACCTAATCTGTTCTACAGAACAACAACAAAGCATGTAAGTAATTATAACTTGGGTCGATTTCACCGTAGGTATAACGTTAGTTTTAATTTTGTTAAAACTGAAATTGAGGCTATACTGATGGTTGATGGTTTAATAATCAATATTTTAACCTAATAATTACACATTACAATGCTATAGCGGCTGAAATTGCTTTAGTATTTTC
Organism: Cabera pusaria; assembly: GCA_954871355.1. Classification (NCBI taxonomy): domain Eukaryota; kingdom Metazoa; phylum Arthropoda; class Insecta; order Lepidoptera; family Geometridae; genus Cabera; species Cabera pusaria. The sequence continues at coordinate 2,690,877 of OX940900.1, read as the reverse complement.
AATTACCTAGACTTTGAAAGTACAAACTGCCATCCCCTAGTTTATGGGGGTAAAAGTTCCAAGTTTAATAATTATTTCGTGGTTTGTGCACACACAAGCTTACATTGTTATTCTAGGTATATACTTTTATCAAAGTTATCAAAATGCTGCATTTATTCAGCAAAAACTGCATGAAAATAAAGAAAGAGTTGTAGGTGCATAGGGTAACATTTTTGGCCCTAATCTTTTAAATATCGTTTTTTAATAATTAATTGATTGCCATGATTTTTTAATGCGTTACCCGTAACCGTTACAAAAGCATAATTGGATATTTGAATTTGTGAAATAGGTGAGAAATAGCAAAACATTTTCTCGTACAATGCAAGCTCCGGTCACAGTGGCCCTCCGGTAATGGAAAAACATCGTTAAGAAACCAACAACCCCCGCATGGTGGTAGGACACTATCTAGTATCCGCCTGGCCAGCTACCACCCTCAAGTCAGAAAATCTGTCGTCAAACATCTAATGTGTTCCAGCAGCTATCCTTGAGAGCCTGCAGTTCCCATTCTAGGCCTAGTGCTTACCATCTTCGACTGCATTATCACTTACCAACAGGTGAGATAGTGGTCAAACGCTAGCCTAAACAATAATGTTACTCGTAACATTTATAGAATTCAGTATTCAGTATTGTATATTGCAACACAATGTACAATAGTTGTATCTTAGACTAAAACTAATCTTATTATTAAATTAAATCTACTTATTACTATTGGCATGTACCCTGTACTATTTAGGGTGTAGCAATATTGTGCATAATTTATAAAAATCTGCGTCTTCGTCCGCGTGGAATAGTGTCTTTGGGTAGCATTTTTAAATATTTAGGCTAATTATTTTACAAATAATACACATGCGTATCCCACCTACACCGCACCGTACCACGCCGCGCTAATCCCCCTCCCCCTCCCCTCTCTCTTCCCTCCACCCGCTTCCCCTCCCCTCCCCTCTCTCTTCCCCCCACTTCCTCCTCCCCTCCCCGTCTCTCTTCCCCCCACTTCCCTCTCCCCTCCCCTTTCCCCCCACTCCACCTCCCCTCCCCTTTCCCTCACCTCCCATCCCTCTACCCCTTTCCCCTTCCCCTCAATTCCACCCTCCCTCCCCTCCCCTCATTCCCCCTTCCCCTTCTTCCTCCCCCTTTCCCCTCACAACCTTTGAATGACATATTAATTTATATCGAATCAACAGCCAAAACAATAAGTTTCAAGCTTCTAGCTTTAAAAATGACGATTATTCCATACAACATTTCATCCCCCTTTTAACCCCTTACAACACTCTTTTCGAATTAAAAAGTAGCCTATGTCCTTTCTCAGCCTCTAGACTATCTGTGTACCAAATTTCATTTAAATCCGTTCAGTAGAACATTCACATAAACCTTAACATATTTCCATACCAACTTTCATCCCCTATTCGCTATTGTTATTTTACACCCTTGAGGGTAAAACTATTACAAACTTTGAAAGTCATATTTATTTATATCGAATCAACAGCCTAAAAAATAATTTTCAAGCATCTAGCTCTAAAAATGACGATACTTCCATACAACTTTTCATCCCCCCTTTCAACCCCTTACAACCCTCTTTTTGCATTTAAAAGTAGCTTATGTCCTTACTCAGGCTCTAGACTATCTGTGTACCAAATTCCATTTAAATCGGTTCAGTAGAACATTAACATAAACCTTACATAGTTTCATACAAACTTTCATCCCCTATTGTTATTTTACACCCTTGAGGGTAAAACTTTTAGTAACTTTGAATGTCATATTTATTTATATTAAATTAACAGCCTACAAAATAAGTTTCAAGCTTCTAGCTTCTAAAATGACGATACTTCCATACAACTTTTCATCCCCCCTTTCAACCCCTTACAACCCTCTTTTCGCATTAAAAAGTAACCTATGTCCGGTCTCAGGCTCTAGACTATCTGTGTACCAAATTTCATTTCAATCGGTTCAGTGGTTTTGGCGTGAAAGTGACACAGACAGACAAACAGACAAACAGAGTTACTTTCGCATTTATAATATTAGTTAGGAAGTTAGGATTATTTCTTTATAATCAATACGGTTACAAGTTAAGTCTAATAGGAACTACATAATATGCTTAAACTTATTCTTAGTTAATTTTGCCAGCGTTATGATTACTACTGTTGTTACCTAAGTGACTTCGGCATTGACGCCATAGGTGGCGGGTTCAAATCCCCGTCATGCACCAATGGATTTTTCTATCGAAAACATTTTGTGCGCATTTCACAGTAGCCCTCCGATGGAAAACATCGTTGAAAAACCCCCGGCATAGTGGTAGAGCAGGTACTATCTAGTCTAGTGTCTGTCCGTCTGGCCAGCTAGCACTCTCAATTTGGAAAACCTATCGCCAAACATCTAATCCTTTCCTGGCCTAGCGTGTTACATCCTCGACCCAGCGTCACTTACTAACAGGTGATTATACGATATTAAAGTAATAAAGTGACAATGCCGTCGAGGTATGGTAGCTAGAATGGAACTAGCTCTCAAGGACAGCTGCCAGAACACATTAGATGTATGGCGCCAGGTTCTCCAATTCGAAGGTGGTAGCTGGCCTATTGGACATAGACAGTGTCCTACCACCATGCATGGACCGTTATTATAGATTGTTTAGGGAATACCTTAAAAAAGTGTAATTTGGGAATTAGGGTGTTATGTAGCTAAGTTGCAATAAGTACTAGAGAGCTCGGCCTTGGGGCACAGAATACTTAATAGTTCTTCTTATTTGGGGTGTGAGAAAAAGCAAAAACAAAATGTACCTACTATGGTATCAGTGTATCTATGCCTGTGGTTTAGTAGTGTTGTTGTGAACAGAGATGGGGCGGAGGGCGGCGCGCGCGTAGCGTGAGGCGCGCGCATGGCAGCGGAGGCGGGCGCGCCCGCGCCGCCGCGGCAGCCGCGCCGCGGGCCCGCGCCCATCGCCTCCTTCGACCACGACGTCTCTGACGAGGTGAGACCGCCCGTATGTATCTTCTCTTTCCTCCTCCTCCTCTTTCGCTTGCGATCGCTAAAGAGCTACGCCTGCAATTAGCTCCTATCGCACGGCCGACTGTCAACGTTCTGTCGGCCAGAGGGTCGGCCACAGATCCGATAGTGACCTTGGTTTTATTAGGAACTGTCCGATCATTGTAATCACTCTATAATAAAACCTCCAAGCTTTTATATGTCCAAGTTTACGCTGCTATACGTTATGTGATTACGTCTATCCTAGAATGTTGATAGTCGGTCTCTGTAGTTTCTCATGATTAATTGTCAGTTAACTCCCACAGTCGAGCCCAGAGAGCAAGCAGACGTTCCGGCTGCCCGAGATCCGCGAGGACCCGGTGCGCAGCACGAGCGAGTGCCTAGTGCCTCCCGAGCAGCGCGCTCGCTCGCACTCGACGCCGGCTGCGGCGGGGCTGGGCGCACCGCCAGCGCCACGCATCGATATCTCGCGTGCCTCCAGCTCCAGCCACCACGATTCCCGCGACTCCTCACCCGAGCTTGCACTGTTCACGGGCGGCGGCGACCGCGCACGCCTCGAGCTCGGCTTCAGAGAGGACGGAGCCCTCGACCTGCGTTCTTCCACCGAAGAGCTGGCCTTCCTGGAGCCCGCGCCCGGCGAGGCGCCGCCCCCTGTGCCACCACCCGCGCCCCCACCGCCACCTGCCGAGCGCCGCCACTCGCGCAAAGACAGCCAGTGCTCGGAGGCGGCATTGCTGGCCGTGTCGGGCCGCACGTCCCGCCTGTCCAGCGTTGGCAGCCAGTGCTCGGCTCAGTCGGCGATATCGCGCGTCAGCCGCCTGTCGGTGGTGTCGGGCATGTCCCGCTCCCCTTCCCCGCATAGGATGCTTCTCGAGACCTCGTTCTGTGGTCCTAAGCCGATCGAGACCGACCCGGAGATTAGCGCGGGCGCGCTCGTCGAACAGATCCTCGGGATAGCCAAAATTGAGGCGGTGTCACCACCCGAGGCCCCTCTCCCCGCACCCACACCCGCACCCTGTGTGTTCCCCCCCACTATAGACGCACGGGATAGACGAGAGGTGCGGACTGAGGTGACCGTGGAGAATACGCGACCGCCGCCGGCACTAGCGCCAACGCCCATTGCCGTCACCGCAGCGGTGACATTGGTGGCACCTCCACCAGCGGTGGTTCCTTCCATCGACCCACCCACCCCCGTTCCGATCGAAGTCGAAAAAAGCGAGAAAGAGGTCCTGAATTACACGAATCGAGTGGAGGAACGCAAGGCGAGACCGCGGGTGCGGCGCGAGCCTTCCGAGCCGGAGGTATATAAGGTCAAGAATAAGTCGAAAGACATCATCCGCATCAAGTTGAAGCCGGACGACAGTTGCGAGGAGGAGGAGGTAGCGATCGACGAGGGCGCGGCGGGCGAAGCGGCCCGCAAGCCGGACACGCTGCGGCTCGCGCATGCGGCGCGTCCGGCTGACCCCGCGCCTCCCAGCCCCGCACCCTCCCGCCGCCGTTCTCCATCCCCCTCGGGCCCGCCGGTGTCGCGCAAGTCCTCTTTCTGTTCGTTGTTCAAGTCGCGTGAGACGATCGCGTCGCCCGAGTCACCGTCGGAGGCGCTGCGTCGCAAGCGGAGCTTAACCGAGGGCCGGTCGCGGAGCAAGAGTCGCGATCGGTCTGCGACGCCAACGTCCGCGAGCAAGATCCGCGGCTCCGTGCTGTCATTATTCCGCACCCCTCGGCGCGGCGCCACGTCCCCATCGCCGGGGTCCCGTGACGGCTCCCCCAGCGTGCAGGCCACACGTTCACCCGCCGCGCCCGCCGCACCCGTCGACCGGCGTCGCGCCAACAAGCTCAAGTACTACGAGGACACAAAGGATGGCATCATCCACATTCCGCTGCGCACGCCGCCGGACGAGCGCGGCGCGGGCGCAGTGCGGCGCAGCTCTGGCACCGAGGTGACGGTCGCGGCGGCAGAGCCCCCGGCACCGCGTGAGCCACGCCCGGCGTCTGCCCCGCAGCCGCGCGCTCTGCCTGACCACCACGCCCAGCCGGAACCAGCTCCAGCTCTACCGAAAAAAGAACCACCCCGCAAACAGGCCAACCCGCAGTCGCGCGTTCGCCCCGACCCCCGCCCGTCGACCCGCACCCCAACCAAACCGATGCATCGCACAGTACTCCCGGACGGCAGCATCATCATTCCACTACACTCCCCGACGGAGAGAGCCCTCGAGCCCGAGTTTCCGGAGAGGGTCCACGTCGAGGAGGCCGCCTCGGAGCTAGCGGTCTCTGAGAAGAAGGTGACACCGAGTCGAACGGAGCTGCAGCCGGCTGCCACGCCGACAGGTGGGTGGGACGCGGCCGTCGCGAAAGACGTCAGTCCGGTCACATCGCTCAAGAGGACAATCGACGCCAAATCCACGGTGACCCCCGACACACCGGTGGCGGAGATGCAGCCGGGCGCACCGGCCGAAGACACCCGCCGGCGGCGCAAGGAACGGCTCATATTCACGACGCACGTAGGCAGCCGCGAACAGGTGTTCAGCACGCAGTTCAGCATCACGAAGACACCGAGCGTCACCAGCGAGATATCGGGCTCGTTTCCAAGCTTCGCGGAGAGTGAGGAGCGCGCACCGCCGCTGCGCGACACACGCATCGCGGCCGACCCGGAGCCGGCCGGCTCGGGCGCTGCTACACCGCAAGACGCGCCGCGGGACTCCTCCGAGTCGGAGCCGAGCTCGGAGGCGGCGCCCTCACGAGCCGGGAACGACGTCGAGAAGCGAGGCCTCGTGGTGAGTTCCGCTCCCATCCCCTCTTCGCGGTGCCGGCTCCCGTAGATACTGTGCGCACTGTGGTCGCAGGTGCAGGAGTCGTTCGAGGAGGAGCTGCCGTACGTGCCGACGACGCTGCCGCAGGAGCGGTCGGTGGCGATGCCCATGGTGCCGGTGCGCGAGCGCGGCGGCGTGCGCGTGTCGGGCGTGCAGCGGCCGCGCGCCGCCCCGCTGGCCCCGCGCGCCCCCGCCGTCCCTCCCGCTGCGCCGCCCGCCTCCGCAGACAAGCTGCGCATCAAAATACCGCGCCGCCCACGCCCCGCCACCACACCTGCACCGCTGCCAGTACCAGACCGCACCAGAACGCGCAGTGGCGGAGACAGCGGTCAGTTATATTGTAACGATACACTACTTAAGACTTCTTAATCTGTTCATTCTACGTCACCGATTCCCTTGTAATCACAGAAGTCTAAGTGCCTTATTATTTAGATGTCTGTGCTTGTAATACACTCATCTGACGTCATACATAAAATATAATATTCTTAAATGATTTTTGCTCACCAGAGATCTTAGGATGCCTACCGACGGTATATATTTCAGTTTAAAGCAGAGCTATAATTTGTGTGTTTATCCATGGATCTCGCCCCTGTTATTCAATAGATATAGATATCCTAAACCCAAATCATAAATTGCTCTTCTAGGTGGCGAATCTCGCTCAAAGTCTGAATGGATAGACTTCGAGGAGGTCCCAGAGCGTCGGAAGCAGCCGAAGCGGATCCAGACGTTACCGGCCGGAGCCGTGGGCACGGGCGGCGTCGTGTTCAGCTACGTAGAGCCCGAGCACTGCCGCTGCGAGTGTCATGGACACGCCAAGGCTGATGACCAGCTGCCTCTGCTCAGGGATGATATGCAAACCTCTATGATCAGGTAGGCATCACACAAGCTCGTAGCTCACAAATATAGCTGTTCTCATACATTCGAATTTGGAAACGGCGTTTAGAATTTTGAACCTTTCCCCGATTAGAATCACTGATTTTTCCGTATTGAATCCGTATTGATATATTAAACATTTAATTGAATATGAAATATTTCGATTGTGAAATACCTAGCAGGGATTTATCGAGTGCACTTTTAGATATATATTTATGTAATATTTGCAGCACATCTTCGGCGGAGTGTGGATCGGAGGAGGCTAACTCTCAGTTGGAGATGAGCGTCCATGTCGCGCGACCCTTCACCGCGGACCTCGACGCCCATCCTGACCTCATACCTACGGTAGGACTGTAACTGCTGTATTGCACCTAACCTGGTATATAGAAACTAATAAAAAGACCTGCCCTCTGATGATTCTCAATCATTAGAAAACCGCTTTTCAAAAATTCGGTTTCGGAAGCTTATTTTATGTTATATCCGTGACAAATCCGTGAGTTATTTTGTCGCGGAAACGGTCCCTTCTCTACAATATCCTATTTCATCCTACTTCTCCACCTTATCTCAAACATATGTTCCAATTCCTTCACACCTCCAATGCCTTATCTTTACGGTCATCAGAGAATCATACACTGTCCATGCCTAGCCACCATAGCTCTTTCTATGACAACTCATTTGCAGTGCAAGCTGTCAGGCTTTGGAATGCGCTTCCATTGGAAATTAAACGCTCACAGACTCTTACTACGTTTAAAGATCGCGTCAAGGCCCACTATCTCTCCTGAACTGCTATTGCTTTTGATCACAATTCTCTTTTATGAAATATGTGTATATTGTATTATATGCATATATGAATATATATAATATGTATTTTATGACATTATACATGTATTATATTGCTATGTATGTATTAAATTACATAAATTATATGTACCTTTGTAATTATGTACATACCTATTATTTTATTTTATTGTTATTTATTTATTTTTTATTATTATTTTTTCTACTCCTATACCGCCATGTATGCTAATCTATTCCTTTCCACCCTACGGTTGTCTGGAAGAGATCGATTTAAGCGATAAGACCGCCTGTTGCCACATTGTTTTATTTACCTTTTTTTACTTTTAATTTGTATGGTGTAATAAAGTGTTTATCTATCTATCTATCTAGAATCTGAACCATCCCAACCAACCTTTTAAAGAAAAACGGCATTGTACTAACGTGATTTACCAAATCCATCTTATTGGTTTTCTTTTCATATGATATATTGAATGTGGCTATTTCCCAATAACACAGTAATTACATTTAAGTATATTGTTAATGTACTGTGCCAATAATATGGGGTCAGTAATCTAAAGGTAAGGTATTAGGCCTTTACCCTGCAGTGGGACCAAATAGGAAAAAATCGTAACTGCGCGAATGGCCCGACAGGGACCGACTATTATACTAAGCTGGTTGGCGAGTCATAGGAATCGCCCTGTAGAATACATAGATAGAGTCAAGTCGTTAACCAAGCTAGAACTGCGATCGATAATGAGTGTATGAAATAGCATGGACAATGTGTGTCGACAGGAGCCGACGACGGCGCGACAATGACCCTGCCGGCGACAATGACCCTGCCGGCGAGAATGACCCTGCCGGCGAGAATGACCCTGCCGAACGCCGCACCTGCTCACCGCGCCCCTCGGCCGCGCTCCTTAGATCTCTACCTTTTATAAATTATATTCTCTATTGACTCAGACGAGATGTTATCTTTTTTGAGATGGAAATTTACCTGTTCATTAGGTATAAATTATATTTATAGCGTCGTTTATATCTCTCCTATTAGCCACCGTTGACCTTGCATATTTTTGATGTTTATTGATTGTTCGGCGTAAATTTGAATATTGCGGTTTTATGATTATACCCGCGTATTGTGAATTGTAAACGTCCAGCGAGATGCTGCCTTATCGGTCGTGCCGACTTCACCTCAGAGTGCGGCACATCTCCTCTCGGAAGGAGCGTGCCCTGCGCACTTCACATAAACAGCACGACCAATGTTATTCGTAATTATGTTATTTAATATTATAGAACTTTAAATTTGTGAGATGCTTGTGATCGCACTATGAACATATTTTCACATATTGTAGTCGAGTGAGCGATGTTTTGTTTTCTTTGGTACCTATGAATAAGTTCAAACGAATTCTTAAGGGAGTTACCTATATCGAAAAGGGACCTTGTCGTTTCTCTGTATAGTGGAGACTATGGAAAATATCAGTATCAAATAAATTAGTGGAAATAATTCACATTTTAATCCAACTCAAATTGAGAATTAATAGGTAGGTATAAACAATATCCTAACGATTTTACTACCGTATTGATTCTTCTAAATCTGTTGTAATATAAACTACCTATTGAAAATCGTCGCATAAAGTTGAAAGTGTCGTAATCGGTGAAATCTAATTTTAAATAAATTGTCTAAACATAATAATTGTTACCAGCAGTGCAATAACTAGTTATTATTTAAGGCAATGGTTTTGTGATAGAATGAAGTTGGAATAGATATGTTCGTGTTGAATAATGCAATTTTAAAAAGTATTTTATTGCTGTAAATTGTAAAGTACGGTGTAATGTGAGACCCCGCGTTATAGTGACGTGTAGTGATACCTAGCGAGTCTGGAAGACTCATATCCTGAATGGGACAAGGCTACATTACATTCTCTAGCGATACGAATATTCGAAAGAACTCAACAAGTTATTTATAGAAGAGTACGTCTTCCATAAATAACTTGTTCAGTTCTTTCTGGCACGAAGCGGTTTGACTCTGCCTTCATCATTAGAATAGCCAAAAACTGGAATGCTCAATTGTCTTTCCTCCAAAATTACAAAAATATCTTCCGAGTGCTATTGATTGATAAAATATTTAAGGTGTGCCGAAACGTTCACACAATACAGGACAGACAAACTGACTAGTGACAACACAGTGATCCTATAAGGGTTCCTTTTTTCCTTTGAGGTACGGAATCCTAATAAAAAGTAACGAAATTGAAAGCACAGTACGATATTGAACTCTTAAAGTTGGGCTGCTAAAATAACTTATTGGCCAAATATTAGCAATATACTAGCCCAAAGAATATTGTCAACGAATTTTGAATATTCAATTCGTCACTCAGTGAATGTCATGTTGTTTAGCCCCCTCGTGTCATTAAAATGCTGCTGGAATTCTAAATTCTCATCTATTTTAATAATAAATCAAGCTGCGTCTTAAAGGCACGAGTAGACCATTTTATTGACTCTTTGTTGATAGAATCGTAGGTATTTTGCAGCTATATTTGCAGCATTGTTCCATAATTTACTGTAGGGTGTATTCACAGGCCAAACACCTACTTATTTTTAAGCGTTATTGCCCTGATATTTTCTCAGTTATTTCTGTCGCGTCATATGCGCAAAGCATTTATTAAGTGAATACGAGTATACCTCGACTTTTTCACTCGCAATTTTTTGTAAGGCAAGCGTGCAGGATCGCTTAGTTTTGAGGTTTGTAATGATCAATTTTTGTTACTTTGATCCCCTAGTTAGACTAGTTTATAAAAAAAATATTAACGATTTCAACATTTGTTGACACTAAATAATTGTTTGACTAGTCACTGTGGTAATCCTCCCGGATATAGTGTACCTAGTCACTGACCGAATATAACTACCGGGCTTGTGTTAAGGTAAGGTGGATACTGACTTGCGTCGCGTAATGTAACGTGTTACACTACACAGCGAGCGTTCGTGCAGTCAGTACGCGGAAACAAGGCGCTAGCAGAGAGCAACGAGCGGCTCGTTGCGCTCTGCGAGTGATCCACTCCGCTGTCGGTTTTTTTAGTGAATCTATTGAGTGTTACGTGCTGGAGTACAGGCGAGGCAAGAGTGAGAAACGAACATTTTACATGGATTTTAGCTCACGGCGAAACGTATCATGCTCGCGGTGTATGGTACATTTCGCCCTACGATGCGTAATGTGTAATGTACCATTCGCGGTCAGTACCCACCTTTATAGTACGCAGTATTATATGACTCTCTGGTTATAGATAGGACGTGGAGTAGCCTAACCTGACCTAACAATTACTTTAAGTACAAAGTACTATTGAGTATTCTGTGCAATGAACCGTTCAATGAACTTTTTGGAACAAATATTTTAGTATTGTACCTACAAATAAAAGTACCTAACATTGATCATTACAAGCTCAGTATCGCTGTAGTTATAATTTAGCGAAAACTCGTGTATAGTTAGCCGGTTTCAATAACGCAATATTATGTAATAATGTACAATGCAATATGTTAAGCAAAAATAACTATCAGTTTAGGCAAAAGTCTGAAACATAAAGATAAAATTATATGAATTTTTGCTTTCTTTGTGTGTATTATTTCACAATCCTACTTTAATCTCCCTGAACCATTGTTATGACGTCGATGGTCTAAACCCTGACTACTAAAGTGCCCCGGAGACGGTCATTCGCAATTGATAATATTTACGTCATTGATGGACGAAATGATCGTCTACAGAGGCAATTGAAGCAATTGTCATTCGCAACTACGAGATAAAAAGCGAATGATGAAAATATTGATTGAAGCCCATTGACATTTTCGAATTACCGTCTCGGGGGCACGATTCCTAATGACATTGTTTTTGACAGTATACTTTTTTAGGGTTCCGTAGTCCTGACAAGAAACCCTTTTCATCATGTCCGTCTGTCTGTCTATCTGTCCGAGGTTTTGCTAAGAGACCGTTAATACTAGAAAGCTGTAATTTTTTAAGGGGTATGTATATAAATTACGCCGACAAAGTGGTGAAATAAAATTTAAAAAAATATTTTTTTTGGGGTAGCTCTCCTACTTGAGAAGTGGGCATGAATTTTTTTTCGTCGTCTACCCCATTGTGTGTGGTATCGTTGAATAGGTCTTTGGAAATTACTTAAGGGTTGCTTATACCATTTTTCGATTGAATTCTCCACTTACGAAATATTAAGCTTTAAAGTGCAAATTTTTGTTCCAGTAGGGCGTCCCCCCCCCCTCTCTAAAAGCTAAGTGATAATAGTGCATTTCATGAACTTTAAAGAAAAACTATAGCGGTTAAGATAACTTTATTAGTTTAGCAGTAATAGTCGTTGAACTTGGGTGTTGAATAATTTTGTACCAAATACAAAATCTTTTAAAGTTGCAAAGACGAAGTACCTAGTTGCTTGTTTTTAATAACGGGCTACTACGGAACCCTACACTGCGCGTGGCCCAACACGCACTTGGCCGGTTATTTATTTCTAGATCGGCTAGCGTCTGACCACTTACTCACCTGGTTATAAGACATGATGCGGTCGAGGATGGTGAACACGCTAGGCTTAGAATAGTTTTACTCTCAAGGGCTATTTGCATTGTAATATTATGTTACTTATAATGATACTTCGTACCGTGGCTTAATTGGCAAAGCACCGGAACATGTCATTCCGGAGTTTGCGGGTTCAAATCCCGTCGGTACGATGAAAATTTGGATTGTGTTTAACAATATTATGTTAATTATTTTTCATCGTAAAAATGTGTGCATAGCGTAATTTGAGGGCTGTTTGGTTGAAAACATTGCGATGAACGTCCCGGTCCTACTTGTGCTTGCCTGGATTAGAAGCGAAGAAGACGGCACTGGATATTAGTCCAATCCACTTATCGCAATCGTCTTCGACTGACTGGCACCGAACATCGATCATTTCAATACTCGCCGACATAATTGGCGACTTTGTTCGGTGAGTGGTGCGAGCCTCGGCAGAAGCCGATTAGCGACTTTGTTCGGTGGGTGGCGCGAGCCACGGCAGAAGCTAATTGGCGACTTTGTTCGGTGGGTGGTGCGAGCCACGGCAGAAGCCAATTGGAGACTTTGTTCGGTGAGTGGTGCGAGCCACGGCAGAAGCTAATTGGCGACTTTGTTCGGTGGGTGGTGCGAGCCACGGCAGAAGCCAATTGGCGACTTTGTTCGGTGGGTGGTGCGAGCCACGGCAGAAGCCAATTGGCGACTTTGTTCGGTGGGTGGTGCGAGCCACGGCAGAAGCCAATCGGCGACTTTGTTCGGTGGGTGGTGCGAGCCATGGCAGAAGCCAATCGGCGATTTTGTTTGGTGGGTGGTGCGAGCCACGGCAGAAGCCAATCGGCGACTTTGTTCGGTGGGTGATGCTGCGCCACGGCAGAAGCCAATTGGCGACTTTGTTTGGTGGGTGGTGCGAGCAAAGGCAGAAGCCTACCATCCGTGGTTATTATCTACTGTATTAGGCTCAGTGCTATAATCTACAGGTAAAGTAGTAAAACAACAAAATTCATAAATAAAAAAAACATTTTAATTACACGCTTCATACAAATGAGGCAATGATCTGGTTTCTGGAGCAGAGCGTTAATAAATGCAGTATTTTATACAAATTACAAATAAGACACTGTTCTTACAATAGGATTTTTTTAAATAGGTTTGTTTAGACACTAGTACCCCCTGGAATGGCGTTTGTATCAAAATGTAAAATGAGGGTATTTTTAGATTCGTTTTTTTTCTTAGTGTCCATATGAGCATTTAGACTTATTCTGCAGGTTTTTCACTTGAAGATCTTGCCTTGGTTAAACTTGCGGCCGCCTTTGTCGGTGCCGGCCCATGAGAAGTAGTCTTTGACTAGTTTCTTTGTTTCCTCGCTGCTTGCGTCCAATTTCTTCCACTCATATGACTCATAGTCAATCTGGAAAGAATATCATAAGTTATGAATTGATTTAGATGTTGTGTGAGCTATTTGCTCTCTATCGATGTGGGTTTTTCTTAGAATAAATCCATTTCATAATTTTGAAGTACGGTGATTATCTACCGAATTCCAATAAATAACGATCATTAAAAAAACTAAAAGAACCGACTTCAAAAGTCGCGCTAGTCAAAGTAGCCAGCAGTAAGTAACATGTCACCGAGGTATATAAATGTATCATAATACAAATGTTGATATATCAAAAACCGCTCGACCGATTTCGTTAATATTTAAATGGGACCACTCGGGAAGGGTGCCCTTTGAAACAAACGAATTTTCCAAATCGGTCCAGGCATCTTCGATTAATCAGTGAACTTTCATTAAAAATATTCCGACGAATTGAGATTTTTTTTAAATTTAATTAAAATTAAAATAAATTTAATTTTTAATTTTAGAAATTCCTTTTTGTGAAATCAGTTAAAAAGGAGGAACTTCTTAATTCATCTGTGTGTTTATTTTTTGTATGTATGTTACACTATTACTCGTCAATTGTCGAGAAGCGGCAATAGCCCAATGGATAGGGTGTCGGACTGGCAATCGAGAGGTCGTGAGTTCGAATCCCACCCCACCCATTGCACTATTGACGTGAACCCACTCCAGACACAAGCATATTTAGCTTAGTTGGAGGGGTTAACAAGAATACTAGTAATGTGCAACCCACATTGCAAGTAATCTTTAAAAAAAAAAAAAAAAAAAAAAAAAAAAATTGTGAACCAATATATCATAACTATCTCCAGAGACATGACAATAGACGTCTCTAACTTGCTAGTGAAACTGACGTAGCATGGAAGTCGGTTGTTTTAGTTTTTAAACTATCTTAATTATTATAACATCAGATCGTTGTGATTTTTATTAAGTATGTGTAATTACGGGTGGTCTGAGAAAAATATGTAATGCAGGCAATATTCAAATGTTTGCTGCTTTATTAATTAAATTATTATTGTATTTTATTATTTTTACATTAATATTAAGGTATGATTTGATAATATTTACATTGCTGAAGGCTTCTTCGTTCCACTTCTTGAGAAAAGGTCGAGACATGATCAAAACGAATACTTCAATTAGCAAGAAGGTTTGATTTCCGCACAAAGAAAACTATGTTATATGAACACTTTCGGTTCTTTTCATTTAAAAACAATAAGTAAAAATATCTACGAGACGGGATGTGATGCTATATATTGTGTAGTATTATTGTGAATATGAAGATCTTCAATACTTCATTTAATTTCCCGCTCTTAATTATGCATTTTGGTATTCTGTATTTGAGTAACATTACCTAACCGCACAACACATTACAAATATTAATGAAATATTGAAACCCTTGACAGTGCTGGCCTTATTTAAGTTTGTTCATTGCCTACCACAATCTGGCATAGAGATTTGTATTTGTAAGGTTGATGATGTATTGTTAAATAATCGCTGGAATACATTCCAGCGATTATTTAACAATTATACCTAACCCTTTGCTATTTTATTGTTCAAATCAAAGGTCAAATTTACTATTGCTGATAATTATTGTATACAATAACACAGATCAACAAGTGCTTGAAAGAGACAAGCATTTAAAATGTCAATCATTTCACTTTTATTGTACACGGTAAACTCTTGCATAAAACTGTTGTATACAATATCTCAGAGATACTTGAGTATACAAAGAGCCCCAGAGTACTAGAAAGAAACAAATATAACCTGCTAATTGCAATTTAAAACAAGTTAAGTGAGCTTGTCTAAACTAATACTATAAAAAGATAGATTAGATTTTATGTTTGTTTTAACTCAAAAACTACTGGACCGATTTCAAAAATTCTTTCACTAATGGAAAGCTACATTATCAGCGAGTATTTTATCCCCGTATTCTCAGGGGAAGGAGAACTACGCGGTAGAAACTGCGAGGCGCTGCCAGTATACAAAACATCTTTTTAGCGTTTATGTAGCGGCAACAGAGTGTTAAAAAGAGATAAGTGATCTGACCTGCCAGTCAGGAGAGAGCGGGAAGGCGAGCTCCTGTCCGCGCCACACCCACACACCAGAGATGGTGGAGTTGTTGTCTTCTCCAAACAGACAGACAGACGCAAACGCTTGCTTCCGCATCTTGTCTAGCCGCTGGAACATGCCTGCAAATATACAGTACACTTGTTAGTGATGAAGGTACATTCAGAACTGCTGTATAAAACAGCTGCTGCTATTGATTGAATGCTGGTTTCTATGACAGGTGATCAATGCAGTGACAGCAGAGGAAACACTCGACATTCCACTGGAGCTTTATCCATCCTGGTGCGCCATTTTTGAAATTTGAGGGCCCATTGATGTAGTGGGAGAATGATCGGCTTTGAACCCAGAGGTAACAAGTTCAATTCCTGCCATGCACCAATGGATTTTTCTATCGAAAATGTATGTTCGCTTATGACAGTGGCTCTCCGGTGAAGGAAACACATCGTTAAAAACCCCCAACTGCCCCGCATGGTGTAGGACACTATGTAGTGTCCGTCTGGCCAGCTACCACCCTCAAGTTAGAAAATCTGTCACCAAACATCTAATGTGTTCTAGCAGCTATCCTTGAGAGACAGTTCCCATTCTAAGCCTAGCGTCCTACCATCCTCAACCGCATCACCATTTACCAACAGGTGAGATAGTGGTGAAACGCTAGCCTATATAATATATAAAAATATTTGTTAACATAGATTGATATGGTGTATTGATATTTATTGGTTTGGCTGCGTTTTGAGAGAATGGAATGTGTAAAGTATAAACAAATTTGATAAACTAGATGTATGTAACATTTGTATGAATTTTGTGGAAGGTTTTTAATTTTCGGCTCATTCTGGTTATGTGTTGTGTAGTTGGGATATTTACTATCATGCATGTAAGTTGATTCAATATGAAAGTCTATAGGTATAATGTAAAGATCTTCGGGTATCTTGCAAGATATAGTACAACAAATATCTTAACAAAAAAGTTTATGTTAGATGAATATACCTTTACAGATGAAAATTGTCATAATTTAACTTTCTGCATTATTTTCTTTGGAACTATTAAACGTAAACGTTTACAGTATTTTTATTTATATTTAACTAATTATCACGATTGTAATTTACCTGTGATGAGATTGCAGCTCATGAAGACCTTGGCCAGCTCCTGGGGGTACTTGTACTCAGCGTACCAGATGGAGTAGTTCTCAGGGTCGAACTTCTCCCAGAAGTAAGGGATAGACTTGGCCTCATCCTCGTTGGAGTAGCACCGCTTGAAGTCATCCATGTTGAATGTGCTGAAATATTATGATTGACGGTATAATTTGAGAGTCAGGGAGGAATCAAAGGTAGAGAATTGCCTGCCAAAGTCAATAGTACCCAGCTGGCAGAATAACAAATGTGATTTTTTTTAAAGATGTAAGGACACCGGCAGCCATTGAAACAAATAGCTGAATATAGAGCTCAGTGGTGTACCATAGGAGAGGCCTATGTCCAGCAGCGGACGGAAATTGGCTGATAATAATGATGAAGGTCACAGGACAAGCACAACGCTCGCCTGATGTTAAACAATGGCTATGCGTTATCATTCTGCGTGTTACAGATACAGCGGCATGCATCCTTGCAATGTGCCTGTTACTTTAAGACAAACATTTTAAGTTTCATATGAACTGTAATATCAGTGAGCTACATCAATTCCATCAAATCTTATATGTATTGCTACATCTTAAATCACAACATCACGTAACACTAGGAAAGATAAGAGAGCAGGAGTGGGAGTGTCCAAGAGAGACCATGAGAGATAATACAATGGTCTATTCTGTACGAACTACTGTTGAGGTTGCTAATATAATGCTTTCAGAGGTGAAGTTGGTGGTGGCTATGAGGACATATTGATAACAGATTTACACTAAATAAAACAAAACGTCACAAATATCCTACAACCACAAATGAACATTTCTCACCCTTTAGGCATTGAATCGAAGGGATCCTTTGACTCCTTAGGTTTCTCCTCATCTAGGAGATCATCAGCAGGCTCGGCTGGGGGCTGTTCCTTCTTGGGCTGTTCTTTCTTCTCTTTCTTTTCTTTCTTACAGCCGCCTTCTTGCTAGAATTGACATAGTTTAATTTGATTTAGAAAAATTATATGTAGGTTTTGCAGTTTATGAGTAACATATTCAATTTATTTAGGCCCAGTTTCACTAGCTACTGATAGCGCTAATATGAAGAAATCTGATAGATATTTGACAACTTCTATATGGTGCTATGTGTCAGATAACTATCTAACGCATTATCAGGAACCGGTGAAACTGGCCCTTAATGTTGTAATAAAAAAATGTTGTTTATAAAAATATATATGTTACTGGTTGTAACATGAAGGTTATAGAGTATAAAAAGCTAAAAACTAATGTTAGGTAGACAGTATTTATGAATATCGAGCGCCCTTGTTCTACCAAGATCTAAAACGTACCAGGATAAATCAGCGGTGTCATTGAGACTTTTAATCTCGGACCGGGGGACTGGCAAATGATAACACGGTTTTGGGATTGTATGACAAATTTTAATACTTCGAAACGTCCCTTACCTCCAGAATGAGATACACATTATTTAGTTAAAGCCGGAATACTATGTCTAAACATTTGACTATAAATACCATTCGGTTTTCGTTACTTTTTAGGTTAATTTATTTTACATGTTACTACTGAAATTTGGTTATTGTCTTTCTTGCATCTTGCTAATATGAAATTAAAGTTTTAAGGGTAATAAAAAGAGTTATAATGAAATTAGCTTATCTGCAGCGTCCGGTGGCGTCTGAGTACACCGTTCAAAATAGACGACGACATCTAGCGTCGCTCAAACAGCTCAAAACTACGACGACATCCAAACGTGGTGCGTCGAACAAACATCTCAAAATAACGACGTCTTCCGGCGTCGTACAAACAGTTGACGACACCCATAGTCGCACAAACAGTAGACGACAGTCGTCCAAACAGCGCCGAAAGGCTGTAACCAAAAATCCGATTGTAATTTGTCGCCATGAAGGATGACGCGAAACATTTTAGGTTATCAAAAATTGACTCACCGCAAAATCACGACGTTGTCATATGGCACTACGCCATAAGCACGCCGAGTATTATCGCTAGGGCGATTTGGAATACGGATTCATTTTATTGAATCCGATTTATAAAATTTTCTAAAAAATGAGCCCTTTGTATGCCTAGGGGCAAGAAGAAGTGACGTCTCCGATCGAGAATTGACAGATGTCAAAGTCATTTTTTTTTTGAAAGATTGTCTATAGGATATTGAATGATCCACAGACCAAGTAATAACTCGATTATTTAAAATCGACCAAAAATGGCTAAATACGAAAATGTTCTAAATTATTTAAAACCAAAAGGTAATTTTATCAGTCTTAGAAGCTGAAATGTGCTTCCAAACGAAAAATATGTAACGAGTCGAAATACCTCGTGACAGTACATACCTTCCCAAAAAAAATAAAAGAATGAAACTTCTTTTATTTTTGAGAAGAACTCCCAAAAAATTCCTAACAAAAACTTATTCAAAAAAATTAATAAACAGAAAATATTCCGCCACCAAAATATGAAATTTATTCAAACTAAAAGAAGACACTAATAAAGCATAACATTAAATCAGTTAAGCTTCTAGCCACTGACTAAGTTGCTCTAGAAAAACAAGTTATAAAAACTTTCTAACTAAGTGAAAAACAATGTAAAGGTTTACCAAAACTAATCCATCAATATGACTCAATCCTAAAATCCATCACAAATTAATTATACTCAAGAGTGGATAAGCACCATAGCCTCCATCTACCTATCTGTATTACAAACCAAATAAATATTTCTGAAATATTTAACAAAAGTGTAGATAAGCACCATCGCCTCTATCTTTTATAATCTCAGAACGATTCTAACTAAATTAAAAGGTAATAACAAAGGTTATCCATATTGTAGTACGGTTAAGCATTAGCTGCCGACTATAGATAATTATTCACTGCAAAAGATTCAGTGAACAAGTTTTCAATGAAAAAGTTGAACAACAAAAGTTCAAATTATTCTCATAAAAATAGAGAACCAAAAATAATAAGTAGTGACCGGCTCAACTCTACCGACTTTCCGAACACTAACAAATTAATAAAAGGGTTTGTCAAAAAGACCAAAAATTGTATATTGTGACCGGCTCAACACCACCGACATTCCGTGCACAAAAACAAGTTAACAAAAGTTTGTTGGGAAAACAACAAAGTTGTATTGTGACCGGCTCAACACCACCGACTTTCCGTCCACAATATCTAAAGTTTCCAACGCTTGAACCAAAAATGTCAAAGCGAGGAAAAATGAAGAGTAAAAAACTTACCCAAAAAGGTTAACTGAGACAAAAGCTCAAAAGAGTCAAATCCGAGAGGCAAATCCGGGTAAAAATTATATAGAGCTCTAAGTGTCAAATCCGAGGCTTAGGTCTACAACAAAACACAAACTAAATAATCTAAATAATATATAACATGCTTCACAAAGACTGAAACACATCTATATTAAAAATGTATTTACACTATGTGCAGGCTATTTGAAAAGTGGAAAGCTTTTCATAGCAATCTAAAACAATATTTATACTAGAAAAGTGGAAAACTTCTCAAAGTATCTAAAAGAAAGTTGAGTACTTGAAAAGTGAAAAGCTTTTCAAAGTAACCAAAATAATAAAATATACAAAAATATACATAAGATCTTTTGATGCCAAGAAAATTTCTAAAAGAAAATATAATCGTTAGATGTAGTTTTTAAAGTTGGGTAAAAGTTTAAAAGTAGGATAAAAGTATCAAAAATAAGATGAAGGTATCAAAAATAGACCTAAGTTAGGTTTAGTATATTTAAAGTTGTATTTCAATAAAGTGTTGGTTTTCCTTGCAGGCAATCATCTTTCACGTTGAGCATCCTCTTCCATACATCAAATCTCATTCTTCCACAAACAATGCTCCACCCAAACAGAGTATTAAAACAAATCTAAATAAAGTGTTAAATCCAAAAATGAAAATTTTAATATTTAATTATATCTTTAACATGATAACGTCCAGTACTTGTTTTATTAAATTCCTTTAGTACATAAACGTTAGGAGAAATTCTCTCTACAATTTCACATTTAATAAACTTAGGTGCTAATTTAGCCGAAAAATATGCAGGTGCATTGGACTGTACAAAACTTTTACGCCAAACTACATCACCGACATCAAAAGAAATGACTTTTCTTCCCCTATTATAATAAAGAGCATTACGCTTATAAGCTTTCAAAAGTAGGCTTGAACTTTAACAAAAACTTCACTAAGTGAATTTAAAGAGTGAGCATAAGTATCTCTAGTACCAAGCTCAAGTTGATCTAAGTTATCTAAAGAGTTACTAAAACGGTGTAAAGATGCATCAAAAATAAGTTCTCTACCGAACATCAAAAAGTTAGGAGTGTACTCTGTAGCAAGATTTACACTACTATTTAAAGCTAATTGGACATGAGGCAAAAACCTTGACCAAGTTCGATGATCATTTTTAACAAAACAAGAAATACATGTTTCTATTGTCTTATTATATCTTTCTAGTGGATTATTCTGTGGAGTGTATAGTGCATTATAAAATATTTTAGTGATGTTGAAATTTTTTAAGAAATCTACAAAATATTTAGATATAAATTGGGGTCCGTTGTCAGCCACTAAAATTTTAGGTACACCAAATTTAAGAAATATTTCTTTTTCAAAGATTTTACAAATTACTTTAGACGTAGCATTTATCATTGGAAATATCCAACAATATTTAGTAAAAACATCTACAATTGAAAGAATGAATCTATGTCCAGAATAAGATTTAGGTAAAATCCCAATAATATCAACGGATAACATTACCATGGGTTGATCAACTTTCTTAGGGTTAACCATCTTACCAGCAGGAGCAGATGTTGAATGTTTATAAGCTTTACAAATGTCGCAAGAAGAAATATATCTTTGAACGTCTCCGAACATTCCTTTCCAATAATAATGTTGTTTTATTTTATTAAGAGTTTTATGTATTCCAAAGTGTCCAGAATTAATATCATCATGATTAGAACGAATAGTATCTAAAACATGTTCTTTAGGTATAACAATTTTCTAATTTAAACGACTATTAGGGTCAAATTTATTTTTACAGTAACGATACAAAGTATTATCTTCTACTCGAAGGTTTTTCATTCTAGAAGGGTATTTTTGACAATTTATAAAGACTTTTCTATACCAAGGGTCTTCTATATCTTCATCTGGTGAGACAATATTTATAGCGGAAACTAATATTGAAGTTATATTGATTCTAGATAAAGCGTCAGGAACTTGATGTAAAGATCCTTTTTTATGAACAATATCAAAAGTAAATTGAGAAATACGTGCAGCCCATCGAGCTAAGCGTCCACTAGGGTTATTAAGTTTTAAAAGCCACTTAAGACTAGCATGATCTGTCACAACTGTGAATTTCATCCCTTCGACATAAGGTCTAAAATGTTCAATTGAATCTAAAACTGCCAAAAGTTCACGTTCAGTGGTACTATAATTTCTTTCACATTTATTTAAAGATCTTGAATAATAAGCAATTGGATGTTGTTCATTATTTTCGTCTTCTTGACTCAGAACACTACCAATTCCTACAGAACTAGCATCGCAATGTAAAAAGAAAGGTTTTTCAAAAACAGGACACTGTAAAACAGGTGTAGTTATTAAGGCATTTTTTAAATTAATGAAGGCTTCTTCAGCTTCTTCATTCCAAACAAAAGTATGTTTATCTTTTCACTTCCGGAAGTTAATTTAGTTAAAGGGGAGGCAATATCAGCGAATTTACAAATGAAACGTCGATAATATGAACATAATCCTAAAAAGCTTCTAAGTTGTTTTACGGACTCTGGTCGTGGAAAGTTTTCTATAATTTCTAATTTAGACGGATCAGTATGTAGGCCTTGACTGTCTACAATATAACCAAGATAACGGAGTCTTTCTTTGCAAAATTCACATTTTTTAAGATTTACTGTTAAGCCTGAGTTTTTAAGTATTTCATGGACTTTTTTAAGGTACTCTATATGATTTTGAAAATTATCATTTACTAAAATCAAATCATCTAAATATTTAAACAGGACATTGTCAAATTCAGGTCCAAAGAGTTTATCAACCAAGCGTTGTAACTCTGCCGGTGCGTTGGTGATTCCAAAAGGCATCCGAACAAAATGGTACAAGTTTTTTCCAGGAACTACAAAAGCAGTCTTTTCACGAGAGGACTCTTCAAGTTTAATTTGCAGAAATGCTTTAGAAAGATCTATGGTAGATATGAATTTAGCCCCACGAAGGCTGTCTAATATCCTAGAAGGGTACGGCAAAGGATAAGAATCTTTAACAGTTATTGAATTTAATCGTCTCGAATCTAAACATAATCTGGTTCCACCATCTTTTTTATCGACGGCTAATACATGGGAACACCAAGGAGATTTTGAAGGTTCTATAATTCCTTCCTTTAATAAAACTTCCACTTCATCATAAAGTTCTTTTTGTTTAGCAGGACTCAACGGCCAATATCTACTTTTAAAAGGGTCGCCAGTAACGTTAATTTTATGTTCCACAAGGGTGGTAAGGCCTAAACCTTTTTTCTCATAAGAAATATCTTCAAACAAAGCAATGGTTTCATCTAATTGTTGTTTCTCAGAAGGAGTTAAATGAACTGTAGAAGTAACAGCATTCACTTGAATTTTATTATTGTGAACATATTCAATATTTTTCCACAAGTCTTTAGCTAAGTTAAATTTCAACCAAAAATCAAATCCCAATATAATAGGTGGATCAAAAGAGGGTATTATTAAAAATTCTACAAGTTTACAAACATTGTCAACGGTAACCGGTAATTGCATAGAACCGATAACTTTTCTTGATGAACCGTCAGCAGTACAAGCGGAGGCATCAATAGGTTTAATTTGAAATCCTAGTTTAGAAAAATGCAAGTGTTGGTTATTACCTAAAACACAGCTATTTGAACCACTATCTAGCAATCCAGAAAAAGTTTCATTATAAATGGTAAATTTTAAAAATGGTCTAGTATCATTTTGTTTAGTAAAAAGTATAGGAGCTGCTTTATGAACAGAAAAAAATGTTTTTAAATAGTCAAGCCATTCTGAAAATTCTCTTTTACACGTATCATCATTAGGTTTATAATTGGATATCGGAGCACCTGAAGTTTCTTCAAAAACTTGGGCCCGATGCCTTACAAGTTTTTTGAATTATTATTATTTTTAATATTGACAGAATGACAAGTATCACAGTTCTTTGTCAAAACGCCTCGTTTATGACATTTAAAGCACACAGGTCCAAGAATCTCTGTACACTCTTTATAAGTGTGGTCAGTCGACTTACACTTCAAACAAGAAAGTTTGGTTTCAACCGCATGAAAGTTTTGTTTAATTTCCTTTACAGGTTTTCGGTTAACTAAAATCTCTAATTCCTTACTAATTCGGATAAACTGTTCAATAGTGTCTATTGATTTTCCAAATAAAAACGGTGTGTAAATAGGTAACATGTTGTGTTTAATTATAGTTATCAAAACATTCTCAAAAATTGGATTAGCTAATCTGCTAGACATATCTAAAATCTCAGTAATGAAATCAGGAAGTGACTCATTACTCCGTTGTTTGCGAGTTCTCATTTCATACTCCAAATGATAATCAAATTCAGGTTTGTCGAATCTGTTCAACAATTCAGTTTTAAGTGTTGTCCACGAAGAAACCCTAATTCGAATACTACGGAACCATTTCGATGCTGTTCCAGTGAGCAGATCAGAAAAAGAACCGACTAAAAAGTTTTCATCAAAGTTTTTATACAAAAAATATTCCTCAACCGAAGTGATAAAGTCTCTAACACAAGTTTTCCCATCAAAAGATATCTTACTACGCTTCAAATCAGGAAGTTTATTTGTTGAAGGCAAATGCTTTTTCAATTGTTCATTGAGTTGAACATTCATCGAGTTAAACGAAGGTAAAGGTGTAAAATTATGCAAGCTACTATGACCAAGGTTAGGTAAGAAAGGGTCAACAACCTCTACCTCTGTTGCATTCTGCATAACTAAATTATCCAACGCCGGATTAGAAATAACATCCCTAGAAGTACCAGGTAAATTCTCTTCCAACAAGGGTGGAAATTGAACCTGTTTGTCAGTCATGATGAATAATCAAAAATATTAAAGAAACAAAGACAAACAACCAACTAAAAATTCAAAGAATAGTTAAAACTCATCAAAGTTTATAAGATTTTTAGTTAAAACCGATTTAAGTTATTATCTTTTAAAGTTTATGTTAATATTTAATAATGTTCAAAAGTATTTAAAGAAATTTGAATGTACAAAGAAACATTCAAATTGTAAAGTATGTAAGATGCAAAAAAGATTCACAATTTATCTTAATTTTCAAGATTATTAACAACGGCTAAGGTTATATCTATTTGTGAAAAGTAAAATCAATAAACTAGTTAATAATTATGTTAATAAGCTAGTATTTTCTAATATGAATGTAGCTTAATGCTTCTCAACAGTAAACAAACGTTATAACTTTATATAAGACAAAGTTATATCAATTCAAACAAAAACTTAGCACTTTCAATGTGGTCAAGGTCAGTTCCTTACAAAATGTAAACAACGCATATCTCAAATGTTATTATATAGTAAGTACACACTTAGATTAGTCTATCCAGTATATAAGACATATAAAGAACATTGTATGTTAATTAGTTTTGTTAAAATACAAAAAAAAGTTGTAAACAAAGTTACAATTCTGTTTTCAAAGTACAAAAACTGTAAAAATGCTAAAAAAATTGCACTAAATTGTGACAAGAAAAACAAAAATAAGATGCAAGAAAGATTATATATATGGAGGTAACTCCGGTCCCTGTTCTCGCGCTAATTGTAATAAAAAAATTTTGTTTATAAAAATATATATGTTACTGGTTGTAACATGAAGGTTATAGAGTATAAAAAGCTAAAAACTAATGTTAGGTAGACAGTATTTATGAATATCGAGCGCCCTTGTTCTACCAAGATCTAAAACGTACCAGGATAAATCAGCGGTGTCATTGAGACTTTTAATCTCGGACCGGGGGACTGGCAAATGATAACACGGTTTTGGGATTGTATGACAAATTTTAATACTTCGAAACGTCCCTTACCTCCAGAATGAGATACACATTATTTAGTTAAAGCCGGAATACTATGTCTAAACATTTGACTATAAATACCATTCGGTTTTCGTTACTTTTTAGGTTAATTTATTTTACATGTTACTACTGAAATTTGGTTATTGTCTTTCTTGCATCTTGCTAATATGAAATTAAAGTTTTAAGGGTAATAAAAAGAGTTATAATGAAATTAGCTTATCTGCAGCGTCCGGTGGCGTCTGAGCACACCGTTCAAAATAGACGACGACATCTAGCGTCGCTCAAACAGCTCAAAACTACGACGACATCCAAACGTGGTGCGTCGAACAAACATCTCAAAATAACGACGTCTTCCGGCGTCGTACAAACAGTTGACGACACCCATAGTCGCACAAACAGTAGACGACAGTCGTCCAAACAGCGCCGAAAGGCTGTAACCAAAAATCCGATTGTAATTTGTCGCCATGAAGGATGACGCGAAACATTTTAGGTTATCAAAAATTAACTCACCGCAAAATCACGACGTTGTCATATGGCACTACGCCATAAGCACGCCGAGTATTATCGCTAGGGCGATTTGGAATACGGATTCATTTTATTGAATCCGATTTATAAAATTTTCTAAAAAATGAGCCCTTTGTATGCCTCAGAAGAAGTGACGTCTCCGATCGAGAATTGACAGATGTCAAAGTCATTTTTTTTTTGAAAGATTGTCTATAGGATATTGAATGATCCACAGACCAAGTAATAACTCGATTATTTAAAATCGACCAAAAATGGCTAAATACGAAAATGTTCTAAATTATTTAAAACCAAAAGGTAATTTTATCAGTCTTAGAAGCTGAAATGTGCTTCCAAACGAAAAATATGTAACGAGTCGAAATACCTCGTTACAATGTGTTAGGCTAGCATTTGACAACTATCTCGCTTGGTAGTGTAGGTAGTGAATGATGATGTGGTCAAAGGACTGTGTGCTGCCGGAATACGGTAAGGTTGCGGCGGCAGATTTTATCCTTGATGGTCAAAAGCTACTTTTATGTAGCAAGTCAGGCGGAACATCAAAATAATGCTTTTTCCACCTACGGAAAATTAAATATCTAAATACTTGTTGCACCCACCTCAAAGACTACTTGTTTCCACATGCTACGATCCTGACATAACTTTTTCACTTCTTCCACTTTCATGAGCACCTTCCATACATGCTCGTTGGTTATAGGTACTTTTGACTTGTCCTTTCTTTAAAATGTCTCCGATCTGGTTGCATGTGGAATGAAGTAGTCTGCCTACCCCAACAGGAAAAGGCTTGTTTGTATGTACATATACACATTTTCCTATATTGTCTAATTCTGTACATTTTAGCTGTCAAATCTGTCAATTCATTTGGATGTGAACAGAATGAGAACTGGAATGAAAACTGGAATTTATAGAATAGGATTATCTGAGCCTGACTTTATGCATTTGGGCTAATTTGATTTGTACTTTTATGACTTCAGCCTTGCTATATATATGAAAAACTAGCTATTACCTGCGACTTCGTTCACGTATTGTAACGAGGTATTTCGACTCGCTACATATTTTTCGCTTGGAAGCACATTTCGGCTTCTAAGACTGACAAAATTACCTTTTGGTTTTAAATAATATAGAACATTTTCGTATTTAGCCATTTTTAGTCGATTTTAAATAATCTAGTTACTACTTGGTCTGTGGATCATTCAATATTCCATTGACAATCTTTCAAAAAAAAAAATATTTGACATCTGTCAACTCTCTATGAAAGGCTTCACTTTCTTCCTTTGCTCAGAAAAGGAGGCCATATCTTTGATTTGTTATAATCCAAGTTAATCATGGAATTATCCATGATTATTTTAAACTCTTAGCTATCCTAAATGGCTAAATTTGTTTGACTATGTGCAAAGCACATAATTTTGCGGTATGTCAATTTTTGATAACCTAAAATGTTACGCGTCATCCTTAATGGCGACGTACTTACAATTGGATTTTTGTTTCAGCCAAATGGCGCCGTCTAGTCACGACTGCGTCTAGTTAAGGCAGTTTTTATTGCCAACTATGCATTCGCCTTGGGTTCCCCCCAGGTTTTCTTTTACATGACGGGATGACCGATGTTCTATAGCTATGCCATGTTCTCGGACTCCGCCGGACGCTGCAGCTAAGCTAACTTATCTTAACCTTTTATTTTTAACTTTAAAAACTATAATTTCATATTAGAAAGATGCAAGAAAGACAATAGAAAGAAAGACAACAATAAGAAATAACAAAATTTCAGTAGTAAAATGTACAATAAATTAACCTAAAAAGTAACGAAAACCGAATGGTATTCATAGTCAAACGTTTAGCCCCAGTATTGCGGCTTTAACTAAGTAACGTGTAACTCACTTTGGAGGTAAGTGACGTTTCAAGTATTAAAATGTATCATACATTCCCGAAACAGCATTATCATTTACCTGTCCCCCGGTCCGAGATTAAAAGTCTCAATGAAACCGCTGATTATCCTGGTATGCTTTTAGATTTTGGTAGAACAAGGGCGCTCGATATTCCTAAATACTGTCTACCTAACATTAATTTTTAGCTTTTTATACTTTATAACCTTTCTGTCACAAGTAGTAGCAAATTTTTATGCACAACAAAATTTTTATATTACAGTATACCAAGAATAAAGAATTAGTATGTCTCGTCCGTTTAGGCGTGATTAGGTAACAAACAGACAGAGTGACAGAGTTACTAACGTTTCTATAATATTAGTATGGATTTTAACACAAATAACAATCAGACCGATTTTACTTCTTCTGAAAACAAGAAGGCACCTGTACCCTTAGTAGGAGTTTTCATACCAAACTCGATATCGTATATCAAACAATTTCTGTATGAAAAACTGTATAGCGCCTCTAGTGGTTCCACGCTTCACTAAATTTAGACCAATCAGGGAGCCAGAATAAGTCGGAAAACTATGTGAGATCTGTCAAAAGCGTTTACAATGAAAACTTGTACTAAGGGTACTGACATGTCATGATAAAGAAGTTCCCGAGGTGATAGAGATTATTGATATGAGTATCTTACCTTCTTTGTGAGTTCAGCGTATTTCTTAGGGTCGAAGACAGGCGCGGCGGTGGCGAGGGTCACTTCCCCGACGACGGCCTTCACCTTGGGCTGGTTGGCGATGGTCAGGAACCAGCGCTGCACGTTCACCAGCGATGGACGGATGGACGGGTCTAGCACATGCTGGGGACATTATATGTGTTATATTATATGTTAGTGAATGTGACATTTAAGTGTTTTTTTTTTTTGTTAATCGGTAGGGTACGTTTCCGTAGTGGTCCCATTGTAATTTCATCGAGATCTGATAAGTATCTCCAGAGATATGACAATAATTGTCTTAAACTTGCTACTGATATTGACTTGCAGGGCATGGAAGTGTTGTTTTAGTTTTTAAACTGTCTCAATTATTTTTAATTCAAAGCAATAAGATATGCTATTTTATATTTAGAATAATTATTTATCGATACATATTATTTGACGTGTTTAAGTGCAGATCTTTAATTTGCCCATATGCTGAATAAATGCTTTAAGTTTTGATTTAAAAAAGTGGTTAAGTGGGTTACCGAGCAAGCTATGCTTGTTGTCTCTCTAATTGATTATGTTCAAAATGTTCACAATCAAAATGATGAGACCATGGAACATGTGATCTTACACTTTCCCATTTTAAACAAAATGAGAACCTCAGCTGGGTTGTTATCGTTACTAAACATTTCACCACATCCTTCAGCATTGGAAGCGTTATGTCAGCAACCTAAAGCCGTGCTCCGCTTCGTGGAGCTAGGATGGCTAGGGTAGACACTGGCTGGGGGAAATGCACAATACACCCTGAGCGGGATGTCAGTGCAGGTCTTATCGCCCCCATTACCAATTAGAATTAGACATTCAAAATGAACGGGTGGATAACCATACCTAACTAACATAGCTCTCAGGTAAGCATACTGAAGTGCCATCACTATGTAGAGTAAAATGCCCGAATGATAGCGAATACATTTTCGTAGTGACGCCGTTTTACAATAAAGGGCGTTTTATAAATATAAAAATAAGTATAACGCGTACATTACTTCCATTGATTCGCACTGTGACATTCTCACTTCCTTCTAATTTTATTCCAGTTATTAAAGTTAAGTTTACTAATGAAGTTTCGCTACAAAAATTCAAATTAATTACCTGGAAGGCATGCAGTAAGGTGGAGAAGACAACAATGTCAGCGAGGGAGATCCTCTCGGTGACGAGGAAGGTGCGAGTCAGGAGGTGAGCATCCAGAACTTGCAGAGCTGACAGGAGGTCCTGCTTCGCACGCTCTACGTTCTGTAAAACACAATATATACACATAAGAAATTTCACAGAATAATATAGACAGAAAGAATAGTTCTTGTAAAACAGAGGATAGGTTTTTTGTGTTTCTATAGTAGTGGCTGATGGTGAGATATTTGTCTAAGGGCCGATTTTTCATTCCTCAGATACGCGATCAGATAAGGTTTTATACCAATGATAGCATATTTTCGCATTTTTCAATAGACAGATAGACGTAATCCAGGGAATAAATTCCTTACCAGAGGAGTTAATTTATCTGGCTCTTTATGCCTCAGATAGCTGACTATTCTGTGGTATAAATTAAGTTTGTGACAAGTTTTGACGTCAAGTCTTGATGTTATGTCATTATTTTATTAAATTTCACTACAGCTACACTCAATTGGCCAGAAAATGGCCAAATACACTAATTGTGCGGAGCCATAATAAATAAAAAAAAAAATTATAAAATTGTGCTTGGCAGAATTAAAAATCAAATTTAGAATCTCCTTGAGTCAAAATTTCAAATGGTTGTAAATCTTCGCTCTTGCTCTAACATCTATAGCACTGCGTAAGATTATCTCTTTCCCACACTATTGGCGTTAAGATAGTTACAAAAAGACTACAGATATCTAACTGACTGATAAAAGCACATTGACAAATCGAAAGTTTTATACGGTAGTTTATATGGGCAGATAAATATATTGCATTGGTAACTATCTGGCCGTTCTTCTAAGAATTGAAAAATCGGCCCTAAATAATGTTGTTGCATAAAATAATAAGTTTAAGTATAAATTATGTTTAGTTAAGAATCTGCCAGCATGTAATTCCATGTGAGATATAGGTATAAAAGAATCTCTATATTGTGTCTGAAAACTTAGCTTTCAATAAATTGTATTTTACATAATCATCTTAGAATGTACCTCTAAACTAAACTCTACTCAATGGAATCCAAGAATTGGGCAGAAAGCAAAGAAAGTTAGTGAGCAGGTAAATTTGATTGTCAGACAAGGTCAGTCTTGATAGGTAAGACTTACTGGGTTATTCTATAGCTACAGTATTAAAATAATCATGTAAAGTATTAATAAATACCTGTTTGTTGAACTGCATAATGCCGAGATAGGGGAACACCCAGGCACAGGAGGCTGGCAGGAGCTCGCTGTCGGCCCAGGAGGCCCACTGCCACACACGAGCCTGAGTAGCCACGTCTCCTCCACGCAATGCTGCGTCAGCAACTGGAATCAATGTTATACACATAGAATTTCACATCATCAGCACTTCTTCACTGAAAGTGTTGTACCAGCGACCCAAAGCCCACCTTTTATTGTATTTGCTTTTAATTTAATTTATTTGGTGTGTTATGTACTCCATTGAGGGTACATCTGAAAATGTATCATCTACCTACAGAGATAAATGAAAGGCAGTCTGACTCAGAGGCAATAAACAATCATTCTATTCAAAGTTGATTTGAGGAGTGGAATATGTATTTAAGGGGAATAGCACAAATCACAATACACCCAAAATGGTACATCAGGTCCTCAAACTTAACTGCACTGCGCCTGTTACCTTGAGACATAAACATGTCGAGTCTCACATGTCTTGTAATTTCACTGGACACTTTGCCATTTCAACCGAAAAACATTCCTATTTCATGGCTGAAAATGAATTGTTAAAGTGGTGGTCCCACGCCAGAAGTAGAAGTCCTACCACTACATAGCTGAAGTCCTACCACTACATAGCTGAAGTCCTACCACTACATAGCAGAAGTCCTACCACTACATAGCTGAAGTCCTACCACTACATAGCAGAAGTCCTAGCTTAGGATCATTATGTATATAACATCTAATAACCACATAATAACAAATAACCACATGTGCTTGATGAATGAAATAATAACCTTTTACAGCTATACTAGCACAACTTAGTTTACAACAGTGTACAATATAATGATCTTTAGTTTTACTATGTCCTCTTTTTCTTGAGTTTTCATTTTATGAATATGTATACATACATACATAGTAATACTTCTGCCAACAATTTTATTTCTATGAAATGAAATGAGTTTATTTCACATAAAATAGAGTATACAAAAGTTGATACACACAATACAAAATTTCATTGTTCCGGCGGGACTTAAACCCACACCCCTTGGGAAACATGAGGCATTCTGACAATGAAGCCATGGTGCGATACTATCCATATGACGAAATTAATGGATTGAACTTTTAACCCAATTATGCATTGGTGGCTCCATCTAAGATAACTTTTTCAAAGTTAACCATCCGGAAGAAATCATTAGTTTTTCAAATCTGACAAGAAATATAGCACTGTGTAAATAAAATATTTTGTTTATATTTTTTTATTTATATGAAATTCCATATGATACTGAGATAATTAATTTAAACAAAAGCAACCAATGTGCAATTTACATTAATATAACGATTAATTGTGATTTTTAAAAAATGCATCCAAATTAAAAAAAAATATTGCAGCTTGTTTGTGCCACAGCTGTTAAATATACTAAATAACGATAATACAGTATATTTAACAGCTGCGATGGTATGGAATTATGTATGTTTACGAAATAGCAGCTTAGGTTATTTATAAAAAAATCAGTTGAAGATGGATAGGACCTTGATGGCATGTTTGATCAGCTGATTAGCGTAGTTGACACATTCCCGTAAAATGAGTATAATAAATAATCCATGACATATGAGATTACAAAAGTTTGTAGAGATATTGCAAATATTACATCGAATTTTTCAGGGAAATAAGTTTTGAGGTTATAACTATCGGTGTAAGGAAATAGGAGATTGCGACTCACCATAATAAGCGATGGCATTGCTTTCGGAGAGAAGGACCTTTCCGTCAGCACTTTCATACGCGGGCACCTACAATTTAACACAATTTTTACACGTCACCCTCACAACATATGCCGATATAATTATTCACTGCATTTTATCACAAAGTCTTCGATCGACACTCACTTTACCGGCAGGGAACTTCTTCAGAAACGCCTCCGACTTGTTGGTTTCCCCGAATACGAAGTTAGGGGCTACTTTCACGTCAGCTCCAGAATACTGTGCGGCGATCAACGCCTTGTAAGCTCGGAAGTTTTCCGGATAAGTATAAAGTACCTACGGAAATAAAAACACAAACCATTACAGGAATAAAGAGAGAGTTAAATTTATCAGCAACTAGCACATTACTATCTTGATTATCGAGATATTTAACGGTTAAAATTAAACCCACCCCGGCCGCCATGGTTGATATCAGAAAGAGAGGGGGTGAGGAAAGCAACGGGGGGCGCCGGGGGTCATTGACATTGACATTCAAAGTGACAGCTCACAGCTGAAATCCTCTCCATTCCACGCAGAATTTTTCATCAATTCTCGAATTGTGTTGTCATCTTCATTTATTTTAAATTTAAAATGTTTTCCAGACGGAATAATATTATTAGCTGACTTTTAAACAGGAAATCTCCTGTTTTCGTTTATTCAACAGACGTTATATTGCTTAAAACTTGTTTAAAAAAAAGTCTGTACTAAGATGGGAAAGAAATTGGACGATAATCATGTTGTGAAGGCAATGTCACATCACTGTTAGCTGTGTGTATTACTTTACTTCACTAGTATAGTAGTCTGTGGACGCAGCGAGGTTGCGGTTGACAAGTAGCAATGTCGTAGTTATAATGAAGGAATAAAATATTATTCTCCCTCAAGTCTTCGTCTTCATCTGACCCCTAATCCTCAATAATTCTGCTATTCATATAAAGACACGAACTTCGTTACTCGTTACCATTAACCGGCCAGGTTAGACAACATCGTAAAACCTTCATATAAATTAGTTCTACCACATGCATAGATGAAATCACCAGATATGGGACCCCACTCCTCGATATGGACCGCATAAATTAGGTTAGCGAACATAATTCGACCTTAGTCACCATCGAATTGTATTTAGTGTAGCACGTGCACAGTTTTGTTCCAGATCTCAAATTATAATTAGCAACAATGCCTTCCTGCGCATTTAAAAGGTGCACAAATAGCTCTAAAACCAAAAACATGGCATAAGTTTTCACTCGTAAATATATAAAAATTGATAATTTTCTTTAAAATTTTGCCGATTTTAATTTCGCCATTTGTAGAAAGAAATAGAAATATACACTCGGATGAGTGCGAAGAGACAAGCATCGGAGTATGCGGCCTAAGAGTAAAACACATTGGTCGTGCAGATACGCCACTGCCTCTAATGACGTAACCTGATTTTTTTGTAAAAAATAGTATAATTAATATCATAATAATAAGTACAATTTTATAGTAAAATGTAAGTATGATTAGCATATATAGAAGTTAACTAACCATATTATGTAAAAATATCATGCAACGGATTTAGATTGTACTACAAAAAAGATGTGTAGCATAATATTTCATTTTCGGTTATATAGGTACATTATAAAACACCTGTTAATAATAATGGCTACATTACATAATATTTGTCAGTTGAGCACAACGGTATCAAGTAAGCTAAAACAGACATCATAACAACAGAGTGTGGGTTTAAAAAATAATGGAACGTTTTCTTAACATAAAATAGATGTAATTGGTTTTGTTTATTGAATCAAAGGAATCACATAATATATATAATAATTAACAAAAACATAAGGTATATTCCATTTCGCAATGTTAGTACATCTGCAGATTTAATCTATGACTGTTGTAATGTTCGGTTTACGGAGATAGCCGACGGCCGATCGCCAAGAATTGGTACGTAACAGTCAAAATTAATTGCTATCTCGTTCGCGCTACAGTCCGTGTATCTCTGTTCTTCATGCACTTCAAGTTCTCGACATTAGAAATATACATAATATACATAATTATAGATAGACAGGTCCCATATAGTGTTATCAATGACCACATGAGTAAACTTTTCTTTACTCATGTGATTCTACGCTGCACTAATTATTATTAATCGCGTTAAAATATGACGATGTGTGTCCAGTCAAAGCCAATGCTCAACACTGAGAGGCTGTATATAGGTGTGGGTCAGAATGACGGGTGATTCGGGGGTGACGAAGTAATTCGCCAGAGAACTAAAGTTATCGACATAGCTCAATGGATTAGTAAGCTGAAGTGGCAGTGGGCTGGTCATATCTGCCGCAGGACTGATAAATGTTGGAATAGACTTGTCCTAGAGTGGAGACCGCGAATCGGCAAACGTAGCGTAGGACTTCCTGTGACCAGGTGGAACGACGACATACGCAAAGCGATGGGCAGTGACTGGAAAAGAAGAGCCGAAGATCGGACTCAGTGGCGCACCTTGGGAGAGGCCTACGTCCAGCAGTAGACGGACACGGGCTGATCATGATGATGACACTAGTAGAGACTTAGGAACCCTGGAAGGTCTTCCGTATACTCCAAGGGAGATTCCAGGTTCTCCTTGATGATGAATGACCTGGATAACGCCTGGACTTCTATATAATATCGTCCTTCTATGGTACGATATTATGTAGAAGTCCAGGCGATCGTTGGTTCGGGACCTAAGAGCAATAATTACTAAAGTACAGAGCGCGGCTACTCGAATTCGAACAGTAAGCACGGGTCAGAACATCGTCGCTGTCCACCGGCAAGCGTGAACAGTCGACATTCTGAGTTCGAGCGCAGTGCGTTTAGTAACATCTTATATCTTTTTTGCCGAGAAAATGGTGAAATGTGCGGTGCCAACTTGTCAAAATGACACAAGAAAACACACCAAACTAAAATGCAACATAACATTTCACAGGTAATTCAGTTTTACATACTTTTAAACGGATATACGTTTATATGGTAGCGGGGGTGAAGTACACGTGACGTGAGACGTGCGGTTGCGAGTCGCGTCCTACTACACCGCCCGCCGCTTCGCCGGTGATGCATTTAGTAGTGATGTGTGTGCTGTCCATATTATTTACGACATTTTTTTACGTTCAAGCGAAATCGAAGTAAGGAAATACTCCGATGCTCTAAAGTGTTAATGTTGAGATTTTTGTGTGGTTAGCTTTATATTAGTTACTAGCTGTGCCCCGCGACTTCGCAACTTCGTCCGCGAGGAATAGTGTCTTTGGGTAGTATTTTTAATTATTTAGTCTAATTATATTACAAATAAGACACATACGTAGCCCACCTACACCGCGCCGTACCACGCCTCGCTAAGCCCCCTCCCCTCTCTCTTCCCCTCTCCTACCCTTCCCCCTCCCGCTTCCCCACCCCCTCATAATCTAACTAAAACTTTTACAAACTTTGAATGTCATATTTATTACTCGACTGCGAAAGAAGGAGGGTTATATTTTAAGTACTATCTTAGGTACTCTTAATTACATTAAAACTGTTACACCGCGTCGTCGAGACGCGATGTTTCGCCAAGCTTCTCGAACAAAAATAGCGTGGGAAAGAATAGACTAATTGCCGGCCATAAACCGACCGTCATAAAAGTAACATTCCTGGAATTCCGACCGTAGTCAATGTACCTAGTTTTGTAGTTAAGATTGAACCTTATTCATAAGTCGTTAGAGATCAAATTAGCATGTATGGTAAAGTTGTTTACATCAGATGTTCAAAGGAAAGCCGCCTTATTGTATTTGATTTATTGCCTTGTTTGTCTGCTATTTTTGTTCTTTATTGATCGAGGAGTTTCTAGAATTGTGAATTGTGTCCTATATAAAGCGTCGCACCGCGGCGTTGAGTCAGTCATTTCTTTGGAAGCGACAGATTATTTAAATCTCTTCGGATGGAACATTTCGTATAATAGCGGTTGAAATTCACTTAGGTAAGTTCTTTCAACCATATATTATACTTCAATGTTCCATCCTCGAGATTTAAATTACCATGTAGATGTTTAGCGCCTGTTGCAGAATAAAAGCACTCCTCATATTATTTATTTACTCAGTAATTGATCAAAATTAAATTTTGATGATAACCTAATCCATGTGTGCATGCATAAATAAATAGATTTTCTTTTATTAGTAAGGAATTAAATCAATCATTAGGATTAGACACAAGAAAATAAAAAAATATTGCACAATGGCTGACCTCCGGAATGTAAAATTGGTCGTTATACGTTACCCATACAATTTGATTAGAACAGTATAATGACAGTTGTTCTTTTGATGACGTCAATAGAGAACATCTAAGCGCGGATAGCGACCAAGTGATCGTTAAGTGTTATCAGTGAATTAGTGTTGTGAACTATGAACAGTGAAATCAGTGATTGTGATTACCAACGACCTCAGTGTGTGTTAACGGACTTTTGATAATTGTGCAAGACGATTTGGACAACTATTGAGGAACATTGTGTTAACCTAGTGATCAGTGGAAATAAACGTTCATCTCATCGGAATGGCATTTTAATACCACCCCGCACGTAACAATACTATCTCTTTCGTGCATTTAAGATACTTATATAATTACTGAAAAATCGTAGGAAAAAACAAACAGTGTATCTTGAGATTAATATATAAAATTCCTCTCAATGTATCATCATAATCAGCCGGTATCAGTCCACTGCTGGACATAGGTCTCTCCCAAGTCATTGTTAAACACAATCCAAAATTTCATCGTACCGACGGGACTTGAACCCGCAACCTCCGGAATAACATGTTCCGGTGCTTTGCCAATTAAGCAATCCACTAATTTCGTCGTAACGATACTTCGCACCGTTGCTTAATTGGCAAAGCACCGGAACATGTTATTCCGGAGGTTGCGGGTTCAAGTCCCGTCGGTACGATGAAATTTTGGATTGTGTTTAACAATTTACAAAAATATAAAGTGTGAAACACTTAAAAGAAACATAATATTCTCCCAAGTCATGCCACTGAGCCCGATCTTCGGCTCTTTGTTTCCAATCACTGCCTACCGCTTTGCGAATGTCGTCGCTCCACCTGGTCACAGGGCGTCCTACGCTACGTTTACCGATTCCCGGTCTCCACTCTAGAACCAGTCTACCCCAACGGTTATCGGTCCTACGGCAGATATGACCAGCCCACTGCCACTTCAGTTTGCTAATCCGATGAGCTATGTCGATCACTTTAGTTCTCTGGCGAATTACTTCGTTCCGGATTCGATCCCGCAGAGAAACACCGAGCATAGCTCTTTCCATAGCTCGCTGAGCGACTTTAAATTGGTGGACGAGTCGAACCGTGAGTGTCCACGTCTCGGCTCCGTATGTCATGACGGGTAGGACGCACTGATTAAAGACTTTTGTCTTTAGGCACTGTGGTATATGCGACGAGAAGACTCGACGGAGTTTTCCGAATGCTGCCCAGCCCAGCTGAATTCTTCTCTGGATTTCCTTTTCGAAGTTATGTTTTCCTTGTTGGAGCGTCTGCCCTAGGTAAACATACTTAGTGACAACTTCGAGTGGGATTCCATCTACGGCAATCGGTTCCGGAACAACGTGCTCGTTGTACATGACTTTGGTTTTATCCAAATTCATCCGGAGACCGATGCGACGAGAAGAATCAGCTAGGCCATTCAACATCCTTTGTAAGTCCTGCAGCGTCTCTGCCATAATGACGATGTCATCTGCGAATCGTAAGTGAGAGATGTACTTGCCGTTGATGTTGATGTTTTTCCAGCCCAGCGTCTTACACATATCCTCCAAGGCGTTAGTGAACAGTTTCGGGGATATGACGTCCCCCTGTCTCACTCCTCGACGCAGGTGGATATGTTTAGTACACTGGTTCTGTACTTGTACACTCATCGTTGCGGCATTATACAGACATCTCATCACTTCGATATATCGCCAGTCGACTTGGTAACGCTGCAAGGACTCCAGAACAGACCAGGTTTCGATTGAGTCGAAGGCCTTCTCATAGTCCACAAACGCTAAGCACAGAGGCCAATTGTACTCTTCGGTCTTCTGTACAATCTGCCGCATCGTGTGGATGTGGTCCATGGTGCCGTAACCGCTTCGAAATCCGGCCTGTTCCGGAGGTTGGAACTCGTTGAGTCTTCGCGCAAGACGGTTCGTGATGACCCTTGAAAACAGCTTTTAGACATGGCTCAGAAGCGAAATCAGGCGGTAGTTTTTCAAGAGGGTTGTGTCTCCTGTATAAAATATCCTATATTCATTTTTGTAGTCACTTGTCACCCGCTTCATCGATAAGCGTGCGGGCGTTTGCAGGCATCCCTATGCAATACCTATATATCAATGTACGTAGCTATAGCACATCTGCTTACAACTCTCAGCAAGGTGGCAGGCTCATAGCCGCGCTCTGTACTTTAGTAATTATTGCTCTGAGTTCGGGGCACTTCGAGAGCTATAGAAGTTCTTGCAGTTCCGTCAATGGAGAAACTATGGGCTTCTACTATCACGATAATATTACAAAGGAATGGATACTTAGCTCGGTAGGTTGGACATTTCTTTCAGGAGTCTTTAATAAGACATCAGGTTTTTATGTGTATGCATCATATGAAGTTATTGCTAAAATGTGCAAAATACCACTATCATATTTGCCAGCAAAAAATAATAATTAATAAACATTTTATCAGAACAGTTGTGAGCCGCGTGCTTATCTTATTATATAAAATCTGGTTTACAATACTGGTATATAAAATCTGGTATTGTATGTATATTTCTTTTTTGTTAAATCGAGTTTTTTGGATTTCTTTTGGCTCCCATTAATAGTTTTACTCCCAAAAGAAGGAAAAAAAATAGAAAACAAAAAAGGGAAAAAAAGTCATCTCATCTGGTCTCGAACCAGGGACCTCCCGATCGCCATCCAATCGATCTTCCACCGAGCTATCATAACGTTGTCAAATGAGTCGAAATTACCCTTTGTATTCTAATGATATTGTAGCAGTTTTTCAATGCCTAAAAACACGAATAAAACAACATTTTCTGAAAATTAATCCTAGCTACATCGATTTATCGCCCCCGAAATCCCCTGTAATACTAAATTTAGATTTTCGCAAAAACTTGTAAGTACCAAAATGTATTACTATTAAACTATTATTATTTTTCGGAATTATGCCTTTACTTGTGCTGTAAGACCTTGCTTTTAACCAAAATTGACAATTCTAGGTCAACCGGAAGAACCCTATAGGTTTTGGGTCGAAAACCTATAGAGTACTTCCCGTTGACCTAGAATCATGAAATTTGGCAAGAAGCAAAGTCTTACAGCACAAATAAAGGTAGAAATACTTAAAAAAAAAATAGTTGAAAATTAAGGGGTGTCCCTATACATACATAACTTACGCCAATTAAGATCCTAAAGGTCTATCCTAAGGCCTCTGAGTTATATGAGCGCTCATACAATTTAGAGGTGTAGTTTAATTGGTAACAAAACGTTGGTACGGAAGCCTCACATTTTCGACTTAAAATTCGACTCTTAGTTAGACTTTGATGATATTTTGTGAGGTAAATAAAATTAATTTGTAAAAAAACAATTTATTTCATTGAGTCAACCCTTCATTTATGCACACCGTATCGGGCGCGTGCCGGTACATCGTGCGCTGAAAAAAGTAATAACAACGCTAAGCGTCTTAGACACATTTTTACTTGTATTATCTGACAGTAGGTTGAAATAAGCGTTGGTATTTTATTTTTTGTGGAGTGAAAAAACTGTTACGCAGTAACTATTATATAATCTGTGCTGATACTCCATTCTAGTATACCGAAGCATGATCAGATAACCAACCTTATGGCAGCCCGTCCGTACACACTCAATCTCGTTCGCGATTTGTGATCAAAGTCAATGATCACGATCCAGATTGATAATGGACGAAGTAGATTGATGAATTGATGCATCTGATCACAAAACATCTAGTATTTTGAAATCAAGATTGCGATCCTCTGATCGCGTGATCTAGATTGAACTCGTAAGCGCAGGATCACAGGTTGTGCGCTTATACGAACAAAATGGATCTAATATGAGAAGACAATAAGGGTCAGCTAAGAACGCAACGTGACGCGACGCGACGCGGAACGCACTTATTAAGAGAACATACAAAAAAACAAATAAAATTACAAAAAGAACTTTATTTACTAGACAAAAAGATACACATTTCGTTGAGTTAGTTCAGCGGCTCAGAGTAACAATTACTAAACTACTTAGTAAGTGTTACTCTGAGTTCGGCGGCTTCACTCTTCAGGCTGCGCCACGCGGCGTCTCGCTGCGCAGCGGGATGCCAAAAAAAAACCTCGTCACGTTGCGTCGCGTCGCGTTGCGTTGTGAACTGACCTTAAGTGTTATCGCGGCGGTAACGATACACGGACTGAAGAAATAAAGATTGAATGTGTTGTGGCGTGATCACGTGATCTATGATCGCGATCAGAACTGTGTGATAGCGATCGAGTTTGAGCGTGTACTATAACGTAGTATTATATTCTCTTTGGTGTACTATGGCCTATGCCTATGGCTGTATAAATGTCCATATAATACACGAGTATAAGTTAAAGGAAGCATAGCAACTCCCAAACTGCCTCATCAGATATACGATATTAAATTGCCGATCAAATAGTTACGTTTGGCAGGCCTGTAATGTTGTCATTTTTTGCATCTGTCATTTATTTTATATCTGTGCAAATAATTATTTCGAGATCGATTGGAGAGAAGGTGCATCGAGTTTTCTTTTCCAATTGATTTTACATTTCGCAAAGGCTTTCTATTGCCCTTTGTTCTATTTCGTGATTGAATCAGTGTAATATATTGATAAATCAAAATGGTAAGTAACTGTGATGTTCTCAGATATTGGTAAGCCTGTATGTAGTTCGGCAGACTAGTGCTTTTTTGGTCTGCTACAAAAGTAGAGTAATATACGATTGGAATCGCCGGGAAACCTAAATATTGCTCTTGCTGCTGAATACTCTAAATAGAACGTCTCGTTTCAGGGTAACGAAAACTCAATTCCGATGGAACTGTGCTCGAACTGTAAGTATTGAGCTACCCTCTTGTCATCTAACTTTACAATTCAGTATTTCCTCGTCCTTTCATTTAAAACTTTAATATACTAATTGCTTACTGGCCTATTCAATATTAGTATATTCAATTGGCTTTATCAAGTAAAGCTGTATCAATGTTTCTACAAATACTAACATTCATCATGAGTGCTTTTATTGTAACTAATAATATATATATATTATGTGTATGTAAAACTTTATGACTGTGCCTGATATTCAGAGACAATATTCGTGTCTGCATTTGAATTCTGCAGTGTCAAAAGCCATACAGTTCTTACATTACAGTTTTCAAGTGGGGACTGCAATGTGTTTCTGAATATTATTCTATGACTCTTCCTTGAGTGTTTCTTGTTGAGAAGTGATAGGGTGTTCATATAAAGGGTAACACAAGGTTTGTTTTCAGCGCGTGTTAACTGCATTGATTTTAAGGTGGAGAACTGTGAGTGTCGTAGTGCCACTCGCGTCCGATCGTCATCTCCATGTTTAGAGTACCGCACGAAACACTAGTAGCGTCCAGAACAATTTTTCTGTTCATATCACTGATAGTAACAACTTTAAATGCAGTTTATTTGCACTGCAACTAAGTATTTGCAGTGTACAAGAATATAAAGATTGAACAAAATTAATGTTATACAAATTATTAAATAATTTAATGTCTAAATGAATCTAAATGGAAACTGAGATTACTTAAATCTGCATTTTACACATTCTACTCTTCTTTCAGTTTATTTGAGCTTTCTATCCTATGCTTACATCAATAATATTATTGGGCTTGCAACAAGCTATGTATTCCTATATGTGCATAATTCCTCCATCCTGATGTTAATACAAAAATTGTTCTGGATTGAGATAACATTTGTTTTTTTCATAATTGTTTGTTAGTGCATCCCGTTTAACGTTGGCTGCTAGTTCTAGTGGAGCTATGCAATGAATGTTCTAGAATGCTGCAATGCTATCTCAGGTGCGAGGAATCTATGCAGGTGGGGGAGGTCTGTCCAACTGTCTCTGCGGGGCACCACACTTTCCCCAT
This sequence comes from Cabera pusaria, assembly GCA_954871355.1. Taxonomy (NCBI): domain Eukaryota; kingdom Metazoa; phylum Arthropoda; class Insecta; order Lepidoptera; family Geometridae; genus Cabera; species Cabera pusaria. The sequence goes on along the minus strand of OX940900.1, from coordinate 2,647,924 downwards.
GGATATCTTACAGAACTGTCCTTCAGTACAAGCTACACTGAACGATATTATTATCCAACCTTAGTTTCTTCTTTATTATTACACTAGACTGTGTATAGCACTCACTTGTTAAGTTCGATCTGTAAAAGATCTGCTCGATTGAGACAGGAAGATTTAGAGCTCACTTGTGACTGATTTTTGGCATTCACAGCCTCAACGAATTGTCTCAGTAACCATCACGTTTTCTTCTGTTGAGTGCTGTAAATACAACACAGTTCTTATATTCAATGATGACTTTACAATTGTCATTTAGGAAAAAGAATATTAGAGAATTACAGCAAAAATGCTGGAAAGCTTAGGTCTTATTATTATTATATTTTATCAACAAAACGAGGCCTCTCTCGCAGAGGTCTTATTATTTATAGGGATAGCTATATCTATGCATGTAACAGAATTTTATTTGAATAGCATTTTAAATGAACAATACTTAGCCTAGTTTTAAGTGTTTAGGTATAGAGCTTGTAAATAAAACGAATATCTGTAGTTGTAAAATATATGTTATCAAGAGGAAAATTGTTTTATACACCATTAATTGGTCAGGGCCGACCCCTCCCACGGCTTATTGTTAGTAAATGTTTATCGCGACCAGGGCGTTGGTGTGATAGAGAGTCGCAAATGTACCGTGATGCCTTGTATCTTGTTTTTATGAGACTAGTGAAGCGTAACATTTCTGTTACTTTAAAATTCATAAATATGCTAATTTTTGAAGTCGCGATCTAGCGCGAAAGCCGAACCTAAAGAAAGGCTGTTTCAAGGTGAAAATCATCAGCTTGAACATTATTTCGATGTTAAGTATCGGTGTATACGAGTTTTTCGTACAGCCGTAAAAGCCATTATTATTTCTTCAGTGTCTGTATTATTAGAAATCTTAATCTATCTTGAGTATTCCATAATATTTCTACCGCTATTCTCATATAAACATAACAAGGCAGACCATTCTAAAAATAAAATGTCAGCGAAACAAAAGCTGATAAAAAGAGACCGCTTACTGCATTCGAAATATAGATTATCGCTTTATATGTTATTTATAGAATACAGCCAGCAAATGAAGGTCAGTAAAAAAAAACGTGTACAAGATAAAATCCGCGGGAGCCTCGTTAACGGCACATGTTCGACGTAAATTGCGTACAATAGCTGCGTTCGTCTGTTTGCACTACCCGTGTCAACAGTGACCGAGATAATCTGAGCTAAAACGACCTCCGTTGCTGACTGTACTCATTCTATGTAAATGCTGTTAGCGACAATGGCGCATAACGACTCTAAAGAATATTCATGAGGCTGTTTAAAATCTCGAAAAACGCGGTACAATCTACGTAATACGCAGAAAGTCCAAATGTTAATTTGTTTTGATGTCACATCTGAAATCGAATGATAAATTTTTGCTGTGATAAAGTTAAAGTAGCTTGCTACTATGGCACCTACACTAGATAACCCGCCAATGAAGTAATAGATTTGTTGATATAGAAACGAGTTCCTTACACTGTGTAGGTTTTATTGTGTGTTATTTGTACTAGTCGTGATTGTCGATCTTATGTGCGTAGTCTGTGTGCATTCTGACATATTGTGTGATGCAGTTGATGCGGACGAGATCCGGAGGCTCGGCAAAAGGTTCCGGAAGCTCGATCTGGATAATTCTGGTGCCCTGTCCATCGACGAGTTTATGTCCTTGCCGGAATTGCAGCAGAATCCCCTGGTCCAGCGCGTTATTGATATCTTCGACGCGGACGGCAATGGAGAGGTAAGAAACAATACCTATAGCTTTGTTTTAATATACCGCAACCGCAGGCCAAACCTGAAACGAAGCGAAATGAAGATCAACACAAATATTATAAATGCGAATGTCAGTATGTTTATTTGTTTGACTTCATGACAGTCACACGGCTGGACCGAAGTCGCAGAAATTTTGCACAGGGATAGCCAGTAGTATGGACTAGGCTATAGGATACTTTTTAACGCGGGTGCAGCCGCAAGGCACAGCTAGAAATATACATTTTTAACCGACTTCAAAAAAAGGAGGTTTCTCAATTCGACCGTATATTTTTTTTTTTTTTTTTTATGTTTGTTCGCGGATAACTTCGTCGTTTATGAACCGATTTCGATTATTCTTTTTTTGTTCGAAAGGAGATATCCCAAGTGTGGTACCATGGTAATTTTATCGAGGTATGATAAGTATCTCCAGAGATATTGAGATAAACATCTCAAAATTGGTACTGAAAATGTATAGCGCGGCATTGAAGTCGGTTGTTTTTTAGTTTTTAAACGATATTATCTTATTAAGGAGCCCAGTTTGCGTAAAGGATCGATGGAATTTCCGATATGTAAAGATCAATAGAGATGTGACTTCAGTGCATGTTTTTGCTCCATTTACTCAGCATATTTGTGCATTATACTTTTGTATGGAAATCGTACCCTTTAATGCATTTTAGAAAATCTTTAAGGCTGCTCTAAGATACTACGGAATATTTCCACGAAATAAGTATTCAGTATCTATTCTCTATCGTCTATTAGATTATGTTGTATAGACCAATAATATCTATTATTTCTTCTGTGCCAGTATACAGATATAGCACAGAAAAAGTCTATCTTCTGTTTTCATAGTATGTAATTAAAGCTTCATTAGATGAAAGTGAAGCGAAACAAGGTGAAGAAGGAAGAAGTGAATGAAGGCCCGGTGGCGTAATCGGGAGAACGGTCGGCTTTGATGCCGTGGTACCGAGTTCAAACCGCCGTGCACCAATGGATTTTTCTATCGAAAAATGTATGTGCGCTTCTCACAGTGGCCCTCCGGTGAAGGAAAACATCGTTAAAGAACCAACAACCCCCGCATGGTGGTTGGACACTATCTAGTGTCCGTCTGGCCAGCCACCTCAAATTAGAAAATCTGTCGCCAAAACATCTAATATGTTCCGGCAGCTATCCTTGAGAGCCAGTTCCCATTCTAGGCCTAGCGTGCTTACCATCTTCGACCGCATCATCACTTACCAACAGGTGAGATAGTGGTCAAACGCTAGCCTATACGATATATATAAAGCTCGTGACAACGTAAAGCGTCGTGTAAACATTGTATAAATTAATATCGATTGTTGATAAGCATTGCCTGCGTTATCACAAATGTTATCTGTGGCGATAATGCGAACCGCGGGACACTTCTAGTTTATTCATATTAATCTAAATTAATATGAATAAACTAGAAGTGTCCCGCGGCTTCGCCCGCGTTAAAACCTTCTTTTATTTACTTAATACTTTTATTTTGTAAAAACGAATCTATCATTAAACACATCAAATAAGAATTAGCCAAATCGGTTCACCCGTTTTCATGTTATCGCGTGATTAAGGCAAATCGGGATTCATATTTATAAAACCCTAAAAACCTAAATTTACAGACTTTGTTACCTACCCCATTTCGAAAAATCCTACAACACGTACTTTATCCCATCTTGTTTCGCCATACAAACTTTGAATCCCCGTTCCGTATCCGGGAGGAATTTTCAGAAAATCATTTCTGAGCGGATACCTATACCTACGTCATAATAACTATCTGCATTCTGAATTTCAGCGCAATCCGAAACAATATTGATTTTTAGACTTTGTTACCCAAGTTTATCCTCTTAGGGTGGCATTTTGAAAATGTCTGAAACTCGTATTTACTTATATATTTACAGAAGTACTTGTGTGAAATGTCGAATAAAACGACTATCCAAACTTTGAACCCCCGCTTCATGAAATTTGAAAAATCCTTTTTCAAAGGTAACTAACGTTGTAATAATTATCTGCATGCCAAGTTTTAGCGCAATCCCAAAAAATATTGATTTTCATACTTTGTTACCCCATTTCACCCTCTTAGGGGTGAAATTAAAAAAAAAACCTGAAACACGTATTTACTTATTTTTGTACTCAAGCACTTGTGTGAAGTTTCGGATAGAAAAGACTATCTAATCTTGTTTCTCCATACAAACTTTGAACCCCCATTTCATCCCTTTAAGGGGTGAATTTTGAAAAATCCTTTCTTAGTGCACCCCTACGTACTAAGACAAATATACCCTCCAAATTTCAAGTCTCTACGACCAGCGGTTTAGGCTGTGCATTGTCTGTCAGTGAGTCACTTAGTCAGTCAGTCAGTATGTCAGGACAAAGATTCTTATAGTATTAGATGATTGATGTTGCATCGAATGCAACCTAATGTCGAATAACTATATGCGATATATGTTGCATTCATTCCATTAATATCATCATCATTATCAGCCAATTTCCGTCCACTGCTGGACATAGGCCTCTCGTATGGCACGCCAATGAGCTCGATCTTCAGCTATTTGTTTCCAACCGCTGCCAGCCGCAGCTTGCGTAATATCATCGCTCCATTTATGTAGCTGGAGGGCGCCCTACACTACATTTGCCGAGCCGTGGTGTCCACTCTAGAACTCGTCTACCCTAACGAGTATCGGTTCTACGGCAGATGTGACCAGCCCACTGCCATTTCAGCTTGCTAATCCTTTGAGCTATGTCGATAACTTTAGTTCTCTGAGGGATGACTTCGTTTCGAATTCGTTCCTTCAGAGAAACTCCGAGCATAGCCCTCTCCATAGCTCGCTGAGCGACTGAATTGGTGAACTAGTCGCACCGTCAGTATCCATGTCAATTCAAATTTGAAGTAAAATACCACATTTTAACAGACTTCGAAAAGGTAGAGATTCTCAGTTCGTCTGTATGTATTTTTTTGGTATGTTCACTGATTTCTCTGTCAATAGTGGACCTGACTCCTGAGGTGGTCCCATCATGAATTCATCGAGATAATGAGTATATCCAGAGATATCTACATTATACCTTAAACTTGCTACTGAAAATGACTAGCGCGTCATTTGAAGTCGATTTTTTTCGGGTATAGTTTTTTATTTAAAAAAAAGTATATTATTAAACTATCTTAATTATAATAATTCGTAATTAAGGACTGGCTAACGACCCTTGATTACGAAGCAATAGAGAAATTATTTCTTAAAATGTCATAATCAGAAATAACTAATCAACAAAAAATTGACCTTATTCACACTCACATATATAATAATATCACACACACACACACACACACAGACACACACACACACACACGCACACACACACACGCACACACACGCACACACACACACACACACACACACGCACACACACACACACACACGCACACACACACACGCGCACACTCTAAAATAATTTGAACTAACATAAGTATACAATTTGTAGTAAATACCTACTCAAATTTGGGGAAGACACTGTTTTTTTTGCAACACAGTATAATAAATAATACTAACGCAAAAAGACAGGGCTTCAAAACTTATATGTACATAATTCGTTTTTTGTCAATAAAGTTATTTGTATTTGTATTTGTATAAGCTTGCAGAATTGGGCCTTGGGTTTCAGTATTTTTTGTAAATATTAACTCAATTAAGCTTACAGAATTGGGCACTGGGTTTCTGCTATTTTTTTGTTGAATGTGTAGATATAAGTACCGAGGTGATTGTCGAGATCGAGACAGTCGACACAAACAGTAGTACCTACAGCTTACACAATTTTGTTTTATCAGAGTGAGCACGTAGGCAGGGTATCGGGTAGGTAGGTAGGGTATAGGGTAACAACAGATTGTTAACTGATTATCCAGACTAATATTATAAAGAGAAAACGTTTTTAAACGAGTTCAACTTTCGAGATGTTTAATCACGCATCTAGTGCATCTGTTTCAATATCGCGAAAAATATCGTTTGCGCGATGCAGGATCTCATACATTTAGGCAATATTTAAAGGAGAGCTATAAAAATCTACACTATGCCGCCATCTCTGGGTTTTATTTGTCATTACTGTTAAATGCGAAAGTATCTGTCTGTCTGTCTGTGTCACTTTCACGCCTGAACTACTGAACCGATTCAATTGAAATTTGGTACACAGATAGTCTAGAGCCTGAGAAAGGACATAGGCGATTTTTAATGCGAAAAAAGGGTTGTAAGGGGTTGAAAGGGGGGATGAAAAGTTGTATGGAAGTATCGTCATTTTCAAAGCTAGAAGCTTGAAACTTATTTCTTAGACTGTTGTTTCGATATAAATAAATTTGACATTCAAAGTTTGTAAAAGTTTTACCCTCAAGGGTGTAAAATAACAACAGTGGAGGGTGAGGGTAGGGGTAGTTGAGGGGGAGGGTAGGGGGAGTGGTAGGGGAGTGGAGGGGGAGGGTAGGGGGAGTGGTGGAGGATGGGAGGTGAGTTGGAGGGGATGGGGAGGTGGAGAGGATGTGGAAGTGAGAGGAAGGGTGAGATGAGGGGAGGGGGAGGATAATATGACATTCAAAGTTTGTGAGGGGATGTGGAAGTGAAGGGAAGGGGGAGGGGAGGTGGAGAGGAGTGCAGGGGAGTGGGAGGGGAGGGGAAGGAATAGGGGGAGGGGAGGAGATGAGAGGGGAGGGGGGGAAGTGAGTGGAGGGGGAGGGGAGGGTAAGTGAGGGGATGGGTGGTGGAAGTGAGGGGGAGGTGAGGGTAAGTGAGGGTAAGTGAGGGGGAGGTGAGGGTAAGTGAGGGGAGGGGGAAGGGGGTGGTGGCGTGGTGCGGTGCGGTGTATTTGGGATACGTATGTGTCTTATTAGTTAATGCTACTCATAGACACTATTCCACGCGGACGAAGTCGCGGGTACAGGTAGTGTGATATAAAGATAGCATCATAATTGTCTGGGAGTGGAAAACATTGAGACGAATAAACTCATTGGAAACTCTTTTTTACACACAAACAGACAGACAGACATACGGACAGACGGACAAGAAAGTGATCTTATAAGGGTTCCTTTTTTACCTTTTGAGGTACGGAACCCTAAAAACGACTGAATATATCTCGTTCAAGCCAACTTTCGTTGAAAGTTCATTGAGATCTAGAGCAAATATTTTTTTAGATTTTTAACCCTTTTATTTTAGAAAGGGGGACACCTAAGATCAATAATTACTAAAGTACAGAGCGCGGCTACTCGAGTTCGAACAGTAAGCACGGGTCAGAACATCGTCGCTGTCTACCGGCAAGCGCGGACAGTCGAAATTCGGAGTTCGAGCGGAGTGCGTTTAGTAACATCTTATTTCGTTTTTGCCGAGTAAATGGTGAAATGTGGTGTGCCAACTTGTCAAAATGACACAAGGAAACACACCAAACTAAATTGCAACGTAACATTTCACAGGTCATTCAGTTTTTCGTACTTTTAAACGGATATACTATTATATGATAGCGGGGGTGAAGTACACGTGAGACGTGCGGTTGCAAGTCGCGTCCCACTACACCGCCCGCCGGTTCGCCGGTGATGCATTGAGTAGTGATGTGCGTGCTGTCATTATTATTTACGATATTATTTACGACATTTTTTACGTTCAAGCGAAGTCGAAGTAAGGAAATACTCCGATGCTCTAAAGTGTTAATGTTGAGATTTTTGTGTGGTTAGCTTTATATTAGTTACTAGCTGTGCCCCGCGACTTCGCTACTTCGTCCGCGAGGAATAGTGTCTTTGGGTAGTATTTTTAATTATTTAGTCTAATTATATTACAAACTAGCAACCCGCCCCGGCTTCGCACGGGTGGAACATTTATGCATACAAAATTTGCATCAGTTTGTTGCACTGAATATATATATAATAAAATATATTTAACAATCATCGTCATATTTCAACCAATTTACACAAAAACCGTAACGAATTATGCACCTAAACCTTCCTCATAAACACTCTGGCTATTGGTGAAAACCGCATGATAATTCGTTCAGTAGCTATTGAGATTATTGCGAACAGACAGACAAACGCAGTGATGGACTTTGTTTTATAATACTTACGTAGTAATATTGGACGGCCCTTTGGCATAAAGGATTCTGATTCTGACCCGACGGTCGTTGGTTCTAATCCTAGCTATATACCTACCAATGAGATGCAAGTCGGACTCGCACTCTTAGGGTTTTATAACTTGAATTTTTCGCCACCAAAAAATTAATTTTGTGTTTCATAGTTTGTTTTAAGTTTTTATTGAGATCTACAGAATATATTTTTTCTAGATTTTTCACTCCGTTACTTTAAAAGTTAGATGGGGGGGGGGGGGGGACACAAATGTGACCTACGGACGGACAGACAGACAGACATGACAAATCTATAAGGGTTCTAATCTTTTAATATTATAATCTTTTAATATTTAATCGGGTTAAAATCTTCTTCTTCAACGATATTGTAAGAACATGGAAGCATTGACCTGATGCTGGGACATCTCCTGGACTCTACAGAATACTCAAATCCTCACCAACTCACAGCTCAGATTTTAAAATGTCGTGTTTAGAGTCTTTGGAATGCTTTTAATAAAAATGTTATACATAGACCAGTCGGGGTGGTTTAAAATATTATATTATCTATACTAATATTATAAAGAGAGAACATTTGTATTTTTGTATTTTTGTTTGTTTGTAATGATTTGGCTCAAAAACTACTGAACCGATTTAAAACATTCTTTCGATAATACTTAGAATGGAATTTCGGAATGAAAATAGACTATATATTATCCCGTTTAAATCAAAGGTACATTCGTGGAGACCTATTTGCAACCTAAGTCGGCAAAAAACGGTCGAAAAAACACGTTTCTTACGAACGCTGCTTAATTGAAAATAGATAGAAGAATATTTTCTATGCAAGAGTTGTACAACTTAATAAGACCTACAAAAAAGTCCGCAACAGCATATGTCTATCTCTTAAGGTTGACTCACACTAACCATTTTAATCTTAAAATTTTTGTTAAAAAATATTACATAACTTCCAAAGCTATTTTTAAGTATATAGTATTAATCCTTATCCAAATAATTACGTTAATTAGCTTGGCCACATATTAAAGATTAAAATTGTCCTTTACAGTATTTAATTCAAATGAAAACTCTAGAAGATATCACGAATTTCACATACACGCATCGCAAAATTAATTAAATATTTGCAGTGAAACCACAGATTAGGTCATAGTTACTACGAAAATATTATTATAAGCTTAGCTATACTGTAGATCCCCACCGATCACAATCAATTTGAAGTCAATATAGTATAATAATATGATCTATTGTATAAAATAATATTCATCTATATATATAATAATAAAATATTTTAAACCACCCCGACTGATATATGTATAATCTTTTCCTTTAAAGCATTCCAATGACTCTAAACACGACATTTAAAATCTGAGCTGTAAGTTGGTGAGGATTTGAGTTATCTGTAGAGTCCAGGAGATGTCCCAGCATCAGGTCAATAGTTCCATGTTCTTACAATATCGTTGAAGAAGAAGATTATCGAATTGATCAGACCTATGAATGTTGATTTCATAGCGCAATTAACTAGAAAAAAGCTCATCGTTTTATAACGATTGAACAAATTTTCATGAATCAAAGCTAAGAACAATCTCGATGAAGACGATGATCTATAAAAAAAAAACTATCAAAAATAAAATCAAAATCGGTTCATCCGGTTAGGTGCTAAGATGCTACAGACAGACACAAAGATACACACGTTAAACGTATAATACCCCTACTTTAAATCATAATCGGTAGATCAGGTTGGGTGCTAAGATGCTACAGACAGAAACACAGGTACAAACGTTAAACCCCTAATAATACCCCTACTTTTTGCGTCGGGAAACGCCGTAAGGTTACGGCGGCAGATGTTCTCCTGGGTGGTAAGCTACTTTTCAACCGACTACCAAAAAGAAGGAAGTTCTCAATTCGTCTGTATGTTTCTTTTTTCTTTCTTTTTTTGTGTGTGTATGTTACGCGATTACTCCGTCAGTTGTGAACCGATTCGAATGATTATTTTTTGTAATCGGTAGGGTACGTTTCCGAGGTAGGTAGTCCCATTGTAATTTCAGTATAAGTATCTTCAGAGATATGACGATAAACGTCCCAAACTTGCTACTGAAATTGACTCGTGGGGCATTGAAGTCAGTTGTTTTAGTTTTTAAACTATCTTAATTATTGGTAGATTTCCACGAAATCCATGATTCATGAATGCACATAAAACTTTCATTGGTAGGTATATAGCTAGGATTAGAACCAACGACCCTCGGGTCAGAATCAGGGTAACTATCCTTTACACCAAAGGGCCGTCCAATATGACTACGTAAGTATTATAAAACAATGTCCATCATTGCGTCTGTCTGTCTGTTTGCAATAATTTCAATAGCTTCTGAACGGATTATCATGCGGTTTTCACCAATAGCCAGTGTGTTTATGAGGAAGGTTTAGGTCTTAGGTGCATAATTCGTTAAGGTTTTGTGTAAATTGGTTGAAATATGACGATGATTGTTAAATATGTTAATATTTTATATTCGATGCAACAAACTGATGCAAATTTTGTAGGCATATATGTTCTACCCGTGCGAAGCCGGGGCGGGCTGCTAGTTATATATATAGATCAATATTATTTTATACAATAGATCATATTAATACTATATTGACTTCAAATTGATTGTGATCGGTGGGGATCTACAGAATAGCTAAGCTTATAATAATATTTTCGTTAGTAACTGTGACCTAATCTGTGGTTTCACTGCAATATTTTATTAATAGTGCGATGCGTGTATGTGAAATCCGTGATATCTTCTAGAGTTTTCATTTTAATTATATACTGTAAAGGACAACTTTAATCTATAATATGTGGCCAAGCTAATTAACGTAATTATTAGGATAAGGAATAATACTATATACTAGAAAATAGCCTTGGAAGTTATGTAATATTTTTTAACAAAAAATTAAAGATTAAAATGGTTACTGTGAGTCAACCTTAAGACATAGACATATGCTGTCGCGGACTTTTTTGTAGGTCTTATGAAGTTGTACAACTCTTCCATAGAAAATATTCTTTTATCTATTTTCAATTGAGCAGCGTTCGTAAGAAACGTGTTTTTTCGACCGTTTTTTGTCGACTTAGGTTGCAAATTAGGTCTCCACGAATGTACCTTTGACTTAAACGAGATAATATATAGCCTATTTTCATTCCGAAAGTCCATTCTATATATTAGTGAAAGAATTTTTTAAATCGGTCCAGTAGTTTTTGAGTCAAATCATTACAAACATACAAAAATACAAAAATACAAATGTTCTCTCTTTATAATATTAGTATAGATAAGAGAAATATGTAGCCCACCTACACCGCGCCGTACCACGGCTCGCTAAGCTCCCTCCCCCCTTTTCTCCTCTCCTACCCTCTCCCTCCTCTCTCTTTCCCCTCCCGCTTCCCCACCCCCTCATAACCTAACTAAAACATTTATAAACTTTGAATGTCATATTTATTACTTGATTGCGAAAGAAGGCGGGTTATATTTTAGGTACTCTTAATTACATTAATACTATCTCTTTCGTGCATTTAAGATACTTATATAATTACTGAGAAATCGTAGGAAAAAACAAACAGCGTATCTTGAGATTAATATATATCATTCCTCTCAATGTATAAATATCCTATATTCATTTTTGTCGTCACGTGTCACCCGCTTCATCGATAAGCGCGCGGGCGTTTGCAGGCATCCCTACGCAAGACCTATACATCAATGTATGTAGCTATAGTACATCTGACAACTCAGCAAGGTGGCGGGCTCATAGCCGCGCTCTGTACTTTAGTAATTATTGCTCTGAGGGGGACACATATTTTACCACTTGGAAGTGTCTATCTTTCAAACAATTGACTTTGAGAAAAATAATTTTAGCAACCTCAATGTCTTTTTTAAAGACCTATTTATAGACATCCCGCACTTATAGGCACAGAATAAACAATAGTACTTACAAGTAGTATTATAGGCTTCTTTTGCGAAAATAAAAACATGAGGCTGGGGATCTTAAAACGAGTCGCCTGAATTTGAGGATTCTGCTGCTGTGGGAGGGTCAGGGGGGTTTCTCTTGATCCTCCCTATCTATCAGTTCCATATCTTTATACAGATCTATACAGATATCTATCAGTTCCATTCGGATCATCATGATATGTGCTGTGATCGGTATGCGTTTCTTTAAGTTGTGTTTCATTATTTGACTTTCTTAATTTTTTTAATATAAAAATTGTCTGAAGTTGACGTTAATATTTGCGTAAATAAAAGAGATACACCCGTTTAGTGTATTTATTAAACTGTACATGAATTCACGATATAATAGGAACAGAGCAGAGAGAGCATTAACAAGTGTCATAGACATAGACTAACATTGACATATGACAGACACCGATATGGCTGCGTTCACAAAATAGATTACATTCTAACATTCTCTCCTGAACGCAGACCCATATTAAATGTACAATATATATGTTTTTCTATAGAAGTCCCTTTAGTTAAAATATCAGCGACCATGTCAGAACTTTTAACAAATAAGAATTTAACAAATGTCCTGTTTACATAATCTTTGATGAAATGATACCTAATATCAATATGCTTAGTTCTAGGTTTATAACTATCACTCAAAGAAAGTCTAATAGCACTTTGATTGTCACAAAATATAGAAATGGTATCACCAGTGTCCTGTTGGCCAAGCTCAATCTGTAGCTGCCGGAACCACAAACTTTCCTGTAGAGCTGAACTCATTGCCATGTACTCTGCCTCAGTTGTCGAGAGTGCTATGGTTTGTTGTCTGCGTGAGTTCCAAGAGATCCCTCCACCCTGAAACATGAAAATATAACCAGAGCAACTCTTTCTGGTTTCTATATCGCCACCCCAGTCTGCATCGCAGTATGCTGTGATGTTCTGAGTGCGATCTTGATGATATCTCAATTTAAATCCACGGGTCCCCTGTAAATATCTGAAAACTCTTTTTACAGCGAGCCAGTGTTCAGTGTTTGGGTTGTTATTGAATCTGCTCAATGTGTTTACAGAAAATGATATATCTGGTCTTGTAGCTTGTGCTAAATATAACAAGCACCCGATTGCCTGTTGATAAGGAAAATCCATGTTCATCTTTTCAATATTTTTTGTAAATTTCATTCCAACTTCTATTGGAGTTTTAACTGGTTTGCATTCTGACATGCCAAATTTCTCTAAAATATCTATGATGTATTTTTCTTGATCTATAAATAACTCTCCTGTGTCTCTGTTCCTTGTAATATTTAAACCAATACATTGCTTAACTTTTCCAAGATCTTTCATGCTAAAGTTTACTTTAAGTTTCTCCTTTATCACATCTGTAGTTTCTTTCTTGGAGGATAGTATTATAAGGTCATCAACCCATACAGCAATAAAAATCATTTGTTTCTCATTATAGTATACACAAGGATCTACCTGTGAGCGTTTTAAGCCAATTTCTCGTAGAACTTTGTCCAACTTCTGGTTCCACAGCCTGCTGGCTTGACGGAGTCCATAAATAGACTTGTGCAGTTTACATACTTGTGATCCTTTCTCATATGCTGGAGGCTGCTGCATGTATATCTCCCTGTCAATGTCGCCCTGCAGAAAGGCAGATACAGCATCCATTTGGTCGATTTCTAGATCATACTTTACAGCTAGCGCCAGTAGGTATCTCATAGAAGTATAGCGTACTACAGGTGAGTAGACTTCATCATATTCTAGTCCTTTCTTCTGTATACAGCCTTTTATCACCAGTCTAGCCTTGTATCGTTCTATGTTGCCTTTATGGTCTGTTTTTGTTTTAAAAACCCACTTACATGGAATTACTCTTTTATCAGAAGGCTGCTCAGTCAAGGTAAACGTTTTGTTTTTAGCTAGTGATTCATATTCTTCATCCATTGCCTTTCTCCAGTGTTCTGCATTCTCAGAAGAAAGAGCCTCCTCCACTGTCTGTGGATCATTTATATTACTGAAGCATAAGTAGCTTGTAGGATCATCATCCATCTCTTCAGACAGTTTATGTGGTAAGCGGTATCTTAATGTTACATTTTCCTTAGAAGCTGGCGATATCGGAGGCTTATCAAGTTCAGTCCGATTAAGTTGATTATTGGGCCTTAATGTTACCTTATCTGGTGAGTCTGGTGAAACCGGAGGTGTTGGTGAGTTTACAGGTGAGCCGGTGGCACTGTCCCCAGTATCATACTCACTGCAATCATCATATATCTCTACTGGTACCATATCTTGTCTGTTTTTGAGAGGTACTTGAACGGAGTATTCTCTCCTATACTCAGAACAGGTAGACTGGTTTTCAGATCCACTGAAGCCACTATCATTTTTGTCTGATGATGTCTGAGGGCTTGAAACTCCAAAAGGTACATCAACACCTAGCTTCTGATATTTCTCAAGAAATGTAACATCCCTGCTTATAAGCACTTTATGTGATCTGAAGTCCATTAATCTATATGCTTTGGAATGTTCACAATAGCCTGTGAATATAAATTTACTAGACTTGGCATCCCATTTTTGGCGCTTCTGTTTGGGCGTATGAACCATTGCCTCACAACCGAAAATTCTGAAATGCGACAGGTTTGGCTTTTTACCACTCCAAATTTCATACGGTGTTTTTCCACCTAACGCCCTTGTAGGCGATCTATTTATAATGTATGCTGCAGTAGCAACTGCCTCAGCCCAGTATCCTTTACTTAGGTTAGCGTCAAAAATCATACATCTTGCACGCTCCACCAACGTTCTATTCATTCGTTCGGATAGGCCATTTTGTTGGGGTGTATAAGGTGCACTAATTTCATGGACTATACCGCAATCTCTCAGATATTTTTCAAAATATTGATTGCAATACTCAGTACCACCATCTGTTCTAATGCATTTTATTTTATAATTTAATTCATTCTCTACTTTAGTTTTCAAATCTTTAAAAATATCAGTTATATCAAGTTTGTTAGACAGAAAGTAGACAAATACTCTTCTTGTATAGTCGTCTATGAATGTTATAAAATACTTCTTACCTCCAAATGATGGGGTTTCCATAACTCCACATAGGTCTGAGTGGATTATCTGCAGAGGCTGAGTGGCACGTGAGCCTTCTTTCGGGAATGGCATCCTGGCATGCTTTCCTTTTAAGCATGTTTCACATGTTACGTTGGCTTTTTCTTTACTCACAGGTAGAGACAGTCCTTCGGCACACTGAGGGAGCTTCTGTACATCAGCAAAATTTAAATGGCCCATACGTCGGTGCCATAGCACGGAGTCATCTGTAATACCGGTGGAAATTACATTAGCGGTGACATTAGCATCAATATTCAACCTGTATAGGTTGTTTACCATAGTTGCTGAACATATGTGTGTACCCTGAGCATTGTATATATCGCATCCTTTGTTATTAAAAATCAATTTACAACCATTTTTACTCATAGCACTTACAGAGAGCAAATTTACCGCAATGTTTGGTACATACAATACATCTCTTACCTGTATTTTCTCAGAGCCATACAGGGAAATATCAACATTACCAGCACTTTCAACAGGCATCGGGGACTTGTTTGCTATTGTTACCCTTGAAACCGGAGTCCTGTGGACATCATACAGCCAGTCACTTCTGTTCGTCATATGCATGGCTGCACCAGAGTCCAAATACCATTTATCATCTGTGCTTCCTATTGTTGCTGAAAAAGCGGCGACAAATCCTGCTTTGTTTTTTACTTTCTTCGGTGCTTTGCAGAATCGAGCAATGTGTCCATGTGAATTACAGTTAAAGCACCGGGGACCCGAGGCATGCACAGCTTTATTCGGGGTTTTCTGTGGCTTGTTTTTCTTGTTCATGAAGAAGGCGGAGGAATTTTCACACTTAACTTCCTGGATAAGCTTTGTTTTGATGGCGTCTGCAGTAATTTGGATTCCAGAGCTTTCTAATCCCATTATCATTGGTTTATAAAAGTCTGGCAGGCCAGCGAGCATCAGTACACCGATCCATGAATCTTCTACATTGAAGCCAATGCCCCGTAACTTAAGAGCTGTGCTCATGATTTTATTCACATAATCTTCTATAGAATCACAGCTGTCGAGTGACGTCGTCACAAGATCTCGCAGTAGTGCCACTTTTCTCGTCAGTCCGTTGTCGTCAAATGCTTTCTCCAACTTTTCCCAAGTATCACGAGCTGTCTGGGCGTCCTGGATATGTACGTAATTTACAGGATCCAGAAGGAGAATGATTTTTGTTCTCGCTCTCGTGTCTTTAGCAGGATCGATGGCGGTGCCGGTCGTTGGTTCGATGCACTGCCACAAATCTTCGTGCTGTAAATACGTTTTCACGGCGAATTTCCAACTTGCATAGTTGGATCGACCAGTAAGTTTTTCAATATTGAATGCGTTCGCCGAAGTGGAGGACATTTTTATCAAAAAATCTCGATTTTCAATTGACGTTGTGAGGTTAAGTACCACTGCGCACACGCGGTGCCGGCCGGTATGAATCTCGAGTCACAGGCACAGTTATCTGAAAATACTCGTCGTGGACGCGAAATTTTATGTAGACATTATACGCACTGCTACCATGACGTTAATATTTGCGTAAATAAAAGAGATACACCCGTTTAGTGTATTTATTAAACTGTACATGAATTCACGATATAATAGGAACAGAGCAGAGAGAGCATTAACAAGTGTCATAGACATAGACTAACATTGACATATGACAGACACCGATATGGCTGCGTTCACAAAATAGATTACATTCTAACATCTGAACGACACACTGAAACTGAAAGACACAGTTACATTTATGGTTGGTTTTAACCTACTTTAATTTTTTTTAATATTCTGTCGTAAACGATTGGATGACAGCTGAATGGTTCATTACTTTTGTTTTTTTTTTTCTAATTCAAAGCGTTAAAATTCAGCTTTTGCTATGTTCACTTGATAATTGGTTATGATTTATGATTTTGACGTGTATATATGCGTATATTAATACTGCCTACATACTGCATAAATGCTTTGATTCTCTTCTTGATTCTCCCAAATAGATTTTAGCTGCCGAAGTTGTCAAAATATTTTAAATTAATATTTTTCTTTTTGTAAATTCGCGTGAAAAACTTGCAAATGCGTGAAATGGAACGGTTCCTCACGTCTCCCCCTCCTTCCCCCCTCCACTTCCCTAAATTGAGGCGACTCGATTTAGGATTTTACCCAAACATGATTTTTACACATAACTTAAATAATTCAGATCACTCAAATGTTGATTAGCAGTGATTTACAGGGATAGAATTCTTGGTGTACGTGAACGAAGTCGCGGGTATCAGCTAGAGTCTGTGCAAAAAGCGAACCGTCGCATCATCACTTACCAACAGGTGAGATAGTGGTCAAACGCTAGCCTATAACGTAAAAAAAAAAAAAAAAAAAAAAAAATTGAGGTCGCATCAGTCGTTTTAATTTACTGTTTTTGTTGCATCGACAACACTGCTGTTATAAATTAAATTATTTATTTGCATTATTAAACTTATTAATATATACATGTACACAATTAAAATTAATTTATAACTATATACACAATATAAACTACTCCTAAAACTATAATACAGACTATATAAACTAAAACTGTTTAGTATTTGGAAATTGGTAGGTACCTACTCTAATCGTTATTGTGTGTGTAATCGTATTAGGTAGGTATGTACCTTCCTTACCTTCTAATGTTAGTTCATCGTAACGCCACGACGGTTCTCTTTTTGACATAGACTCTAGTGGGATTATTATTATGATTTCAGGTCGACTTTAAAGAGTTCATCCAAGGCGTTTCTCAGTTCAGTGTCAAAGGAGACAAGTTGTCCAAGCTACGGTTCGCGTTTCGTATCTACGACATGGACAACGATGGATTCATCTCAAACGGGGAATTGTTTCAGGTAACTATATTTTATATTTATTTTTAACCCCCGACGCAAACCGAAGTGGTGTTACAAGTGTGACGTGTGCATCTGTATATGTCTGTGTATGTCTGTGGCGTCGTAGCGCCCAAACGGCTAAACCGAGTTTGATTTAGTTTTTGAAGTGAAAACTTCTTTAGGCGCGTTGTGAACTTTTTGGGATGGGTAAAAAATGCTAAACTCCCGTCAGGACCTAGCGTCAGGACACGTGACCTGATTGAAAATTCGTAAGACGGAGAGAGTGTAGAATCTTTTCTTGGGATGGGTAAAGAATGTTAAACTCGCGTCAGGACACGTGACCTGATCGAAATTCGTAAGACGGAGGAAGAGTAGACCAAATGCACAACGTTTATGTTCAAGTATTCATTTCTGCCGGCACTCCCGGAGTGCAAACCGTTGTTTTTTTTTGGTTGATAGGTGTCTTACACGAGAGTATTTTTAGCTTTGAAACATGAAAATCCGTTACACAGTTTTAATACTGTGAGCTTTTTTCTGGTTGATGATGCTACGAAATCAACTTTCTATAGGTTGTAATTCGGTATCCTCTTCCTTCAACGATATTGTAAGAACATGGTAGCATTGATGCTGAGACATCTCCTGGAATCTGCGGAACACTCAACTCCTCACCAACTTACAGTAGAGATGTCGAGTTCGATACATAGATCAGTCGGGAGGGGTTTTAAATTTATTAATTTAAGAGGGCGTTCCCTCCCCGGAGATAAAGAGATAAACTTGGCACTGAAAATTACTAGCGCGACATTTGAAATCGTTTCAGTTAGTTTTTAAACGATATTAAATTATTATTATGTCACATTTTCAGGTGCTTAAGATGATGGTAGGCAACAACTTGAAAGACACACAGTTGCAACAGATTGTCGATAAGACGATCCTATTCGCGGACAAGGATGAGGATGGAAAAATATCCTTCGAGGAATTCTGCAATGTGGTGGGCAACACCGATATACATAAGAAAATGGTCGTCGACGTTTAGACGAATATCCATTGTAGTCTCTGAGACGTATACGAGTGTACGTCTTAGTCTCTGAGATTTATACGAGTGTACGTCTTAGTCTCTGAGACGTATACGAGTGGTCGTCTTAGTCTCTGAGACGTATACGAGTGTACGTCTCAGCCTCTGAAACGTATACGAGTGTACGTCTTAGTCTCTGAGACGTATACGCGTGTACGTCTTAGTCTCTGAGACGTCTACGAGTGTACGTTTTAATCTTTGAGACGTATACGAGTGTACGTTTTAGTCTTTGAGACGTATACGAGTGTACGTCTTAGCCTCTGAAACGTATACGAGTGTACGTCTTAGTCTCTGAGACGTATACGCGTGTACGTCTTAGTCTCTGAGACGTCTACGAGTGTACGTTTTAATCTTTGAGACGTATACGAGTGTACGTTTTAGTCTTTGAGACGTATACGAGTGTACGTCTTAGTCTCTGAGACGTATACGAGTGTACGTCTGTTAGACGTAACACGGATGCATCTGTGTTAACTTTTAGGCGTGGTTGTGTGTTTTTTTTAATGTTGAGTGAAGATTTAATGTTAACTACATTTCGAAATATTGTAAGTTATTTTTTATATTTAAATTAATTTTAATGTTACGTTTTAATCAGTTTAAGTGAAAGAGTTTTTAACTTTAGATTTATTTTTGTAATCGAAATGTTTTTATTTTCACGGAATAGTTTACTTATACATGTCTTGTTTATTTTTTTTTACTAAAACGTCGAATGGACGAATAATGCTCTGTGTGTACGTCCAACAGACGTGATCGTCTAACAGTCTAACAGACGTGATCGTCTAACAGTCTAACAGACGTGGTCGTCTATCAGTCGTATACGTCTCGTCGATGCGTAACATTGTTTCGCTCTAGCTAGAACACTATTCAAATTTGCGACGACGGGAGCCATTGGGACTGAATCCCAAATTACTCACTTTAAATTATAAAACGTTTTTTATCAGTAATAGGTAGACGTCATCGCTTACCATCAGGCGAGCGTCGTGCTTGTCCTTTTACTTTATACCATTAAAAAAATATGTAATTATTTAGTACAAATTGTAGTTTCTAGCGTATTTTCAGCAAAAAAATGACATATAAATAAACGGGTTATTTTTTGTACAAATTATATAATCAATTTATTGTATACACATGTAAAGGCAATGGATCCATTTAACATTATTTAAATTAATTAAAATCTTTAGCTTTAAAGTATAATAAACAGCGTCAGGCATAGGTGACATAAATTGTTCAAAGTAAAAAGTCATAAGTTAGCCACTAATAAAATCGATAAAAACTAAGAAACAATTATTTTAAAAAAATGGGTCATTCTCATGATACTATTCCATAATAGTGTATCGCATATTCACACATAAATGTGTTGAAATCGCGAAAGTACAAGTTTAACCATACAATGGATAAAATAATGTGTTACAGCAAAACATTATAAAGCGACGAGATTACAATAATCGTGCTACGATAAGTTTTCACACAATTGCCCGTAATCACAGTTCGTGCGAATATAATTGCTGTTCGCTCACTAGCTATAATGGACGCCTTGGGAATATCGGTAGTTGTAACTATAACTTCAATGAACTCGATATTTAGCGTCGCAAAATAATGCGATCAGTAGCGAGCAAAGACATTTGTACTATAAGACTGTGCACTGTACATTTTTGACAAATTAAATTAAATTACCGTATGATCTGATGATACATCAAAACGGGCCGAGCGCGAGGATTGTAGAACGAAGTGTGTCCTTGTCTAACAACCCCCCAGTGCGAAATATGTATTATACTATATTTATATAGTATATATTTGTTTATTCTGTGATCACCACAAAAGAAAGGGACAAAAACCGTGCAAGCGTTGGTCTCGTTCATTCCAGTATTTGCGCTCAGTCAACAGTCCTGCTTATAGTATAATGTCAGTATCGAGTAGGAGGAAATCAATAGGTAGTTTCTTAGTTTATGGCTTCTGTGGCTTTTTGTCACAATTCTGCCAATGTCCGTTCATCACTAAAACGCTAATTTTACACACCATGATGATTTAATCTAAAACAAAAGACAACAAAACTAATAATTCGGACTTCATCTAAGCGGACAGTTGTCAAAGCCCAGTAAGATTTTATTGTCATGCGTGATTTGACAGCGTGATGACGTGATAAAATCCCATTGATTGTCGATGTTGATAGATTACGCATCTCTTCTCTACGCTTTGGAATAAGTCGTTTCGTCGCAAATTGCTCCAATCAAAGATTAGAGGGCCCGGTGGCGTAATCGGGAGAACGGTCGGCTTTGATGCCGTGGTACCGAGTTCAAACCGCCGTGCACCAATGGATTTTTCTATAGAAAAATGTATGTGCGCT
Organism: Cabera pusaria; assembly: GCA_954871355.1. Lineage (NCBI taxonomy): Eukaryota > Metazoa > Arthropoda > Insecta > Lepidoptera > Geometridae > Cabera > Cabera pusaria. The sequence goes on along the minus strand of OX940900.1, from coordinate 2,626,741 downwards.
TCTTACAGTGGCCCTCCGGTGAAGGAAAACATCGTTAAGAAACCAACAAACCCCGCATGGTGGTAGGACACTATCTAGTGTCCGTCTGGCCAGCTACCACCCTCAAGTTAGAAAATCTGTCGCCAAAACATCTAATGTGTTCCGGCAGCTATCCTTGAGAGCCAGTTCCCATTCTAGGCCTAGCGTGCTTACCATCTTCGACCGCGTCATCACTTACCAACAGGTGAGATAGTGGTCAAACGCTAGCCTATAATATATATATAAAAAAAAGGGAGACAGATTTTCAGCTGTATACCTTTATATTTCTCTGTTTCAGCGTTATGTGTATGTAAAGAGCTAATTGAATTATTTTCATTATCTTGCAATACAGCGTCTTTTATACTGCATATTATATGTGTAGTGCATACATAGTAAGAGACTTTGTTTGAGTGCCATATAAATAAACAAATAAAGTCAATATCTCAACCGGTTCTAAGCTAGTACGGTTAAAGCAAAATAGGCTGTATTTCCATAACGTGATGGTAGATTTTGTTAGTACAAATTTATGGAATGACAGTGTGATAAACAACCTAAATACACTTGGCAATAAAACTAATAAAATAAATGAAGTGAGAAGTTGGCAGAGAATATATATCATGACATCTAGAACTATTTGCAAGCAGTCTAGTCTACATTTATTTAGAAATTAAGTACTTTTTAACCGACTTCACAAAAAAGGAGGAGGTTCTCAATTCGTCTGTATGTTTTTTTTTTATTATGACGTATTCACTTATATTTTTGATGCGAAAGAAAAACGTAATCACAATACACCATGCAACATTTTGGCCCCAAATTTTTGTATTTGTGGTTCCCAATGGCTCGTCTGTCACCGCACAATCTTTAATTTCAACTCTATGTAACTCATAAGGTATGTACTATATAATATCTATTTCTAGTTATACAACATTTAGAACTTTATCGTAGTCGAATCAAATAGCGTTTTTTATATATATTATTTTTGTTGCGATAATTTTAGTTGTTATTTAGTATTTTATTTATTCAGAGATCAATGCAATATCACACGATAGAAAGTAATGAAAAACAATAATGTAAATGTGCACTTCTTTAAAATATGTAGACTGGTAACATTTAGAAAAGCGCCATCTGTGTAAAATGTGGGTAACAAACTGCGTCGCGTCGGCGTACATCGCTCGGCAAGTAATTTCAGATTTAACTTATTCTGTATTATTTTGTTAATATGTAGATATTCGTGATACTATCGTGTGATCTATCATATCAACTTCTGTGGTTCAGTAGCGGAACTTGGGTGAATATTTTTAGCCTTATATCTTCGCAGCCTTAATAGATTTGTAGTGTTGACACCTTTCCGTATCACGATACTTAAGTCCAGTTTCACCGGTTCCTGATAGCATATCTGACAGATTCTGACAGCTCTTATTTGGCGTCATCTGTCAGTCAGATAACTATATGATAGTGGTGGGCGTTATTTAACGTAAGCGTTTCTAGAAACTGCTTACGAGGCTAATAACTGTATACGTAGTTTCGCGGATCAAAAGTAAGCAGTTATTTTTCGTAAGCAGTTATTTATCGTAAGCAGTTTTGTGATAAGAAACGTTCCTTTTCTCAAAAATGTAATGTAAAATGGTTATTAGATTACGCGTACACAGTTTTGTGCGGCGTGTGCTGTGACTAACTGTGCACAAGGCTACAAGCATGGTACAAGCTAGTAACATTATTCACGAAATAGTGAATAAAATCAAAATAATGTATAACCGAAATAGTGCGAAGCTTTCTTATCTTTGTAACGTAATATTTAACAGCATCAATTTTAGTACGCGTGCAAAACTGTTTTCCGAAGTAGCTCTGTGTGTGCACTGTGTCGAAATAACCGGTTACTAAAATAAGCGTTTTTAAAACTGCTTACGCGCAACCATGAAACTGCGTATAACTAGTTACGCGAAAAACCGATTACGACCCACCTCTACTATATGACACATTACCAGGAACCGGTGAATCTGAACCCCTAGTACGAGTTTTTATCGTAAACGCTTTTGACAGTTCTCACATTGTTTTCGATTTACCCTAGCTCCCTGATTGGTCTTAATTTAGTGAAGTGTAGTAACCACTAGAGGCGCTGTACTGTTTTTCATACAAAATTTGTTCGATAAACGATATCGAGTTTGGTATGAAAACTCATACTAGGGGTACTGGCCCTTACTGCGTGAAATAATTTCGGTGTTAATATTCGTGATTGTATATTCTAGATCGAAGGCCACACTACTTATAACACAAGACCGTCTTCATTATTAAAATACTACCTATACTGATCTAATCGCCTTATCCGAATTTTTATACAACTTTATGAGGTTAGCTTGTTCTAGATATCTCTTTTAACGATTACGTGGAGTGAACGTGTATGTATATGTAATCTTAGCTTTACACCTTACAAATTTTATCTAACTATGAGTAGGAAAGGATCATTCGGTCGAGTTGTGTAAAACTACTCTGTTCGTAGACGGAATATTAAATAGACAAGACATTAGCGTATGCGAATCAAATAGCTATAGAGATATAACCCGACTAAAATGATGAACACGTGATGCATATGCTAGGTATAAGATAAAATGTACAACGTAATTCGGTCGGGTCATACATGACAGCGGGTGAAAGCCACTAGAGCTGGAGCCAGAGCTGGCTCCAAACAATAAATTCGCATATGCAGAGAAGGATATAAATAGTTGTCCGTCTCGCTCTCTCATGGTAGTGATTGTATAGTTTTATCCTTCTCATATTATTATTGTTATTTTGCCAGGTCTATTTTAATATACTCTGTCTACGACTGTGTTAGTGTAGCTGGGAATGGTTCTTTTCTACGATACGTATCGCAGACGGCGACTAGCGTTACTAATCTTAATATTATCCTACACGGCATACTGATGACTTCAAGGGTTCAATATTTGCTATTTGCTAGGTTTGAATTAATATCAGACTATGGCAAAAGCTTTCGTCGAATTGACGAACATTTTTAAATAGGCTTTAAAAAATGTTTGTTAAAAATTGATGTTACCTACATTGAAACCCCGTTTAAAGCATCAGTGCAAGCTGAACATGCCCCTTTATAATTTTATTTATACTTTTGATCCCCCTTCCCACCCCTTCCCTTCCCCTTCCCAGGTCCAGACAGCAACTAAGAAGTAAGCCGTCATTGCCGAGAGAATCCTCCAGTGTCACTTGATAGTCCGTTTAGATCTTATGTCGACGATTGTACAAATTAAATAAAAAAAAATATTTGTTTATATTTTATCAAGTTTTAGGTGTCTATTGGTGTGACCACATGAGTTGTAAAATTATGGACATTACGGGCCAGTTTCACTGGTTCCTGATAGACCTATTAGAAACTTATCTGACAGATTTTCGACAACTTTTAAATGTCGTCATCTGTCAGATAACTATATGACTCATTATCAGAAACCGGTGAAACTGGCCGTTATCCTACGTTTACAATACAAATAAATCTAACGCAGGCGTTGTTAGACCGCAAAAAAATCTCGTGTTGATTAAAACTTATAATATAAGCGTTTCACGTGGTCGCACGACGTTTAAGGAATGTTCTACGAATCAGTTCTAAATCGGGAGATTGGTCAAGGAAATGTATTTTTTCTTCCGATTAGGGAATTAAGTTTTACTATTTAAAGATTTTAATGATTTAGCGTAGCGAGTTTAGTCGTGTGTTGTTTGAAGTTCAGCATTGTCTACATGTTACCGAGGGCACCGCACGTAGCAGCGACCACGAGAATGTTTAAGTCTAGTCACAGCTGTTGTGCATTAATTTACAAAAATCATTTATTTACTCGTAAGTAGAAACGTTCTTGAACTGATACTGGTCAATCAAACATTTCACTTATGCGTCCCTGAGACGATCAAGTGAACTTGACAAGCCGTAGACTGCTTCATGATGGCATTAAGACAACGCGGTAAACGATCAATATTAGCTTCAATCACTTAGACACCATAGACCACATCCACACGGTGCGGCAAATTATACAGAAGACCGAAGAGAACAATCGGCCCCTGTGCTTAGCATTTGTGGACTACGAGAAGGCCTTCGACTCAATCGAAAGCTGGTCTGTTTTGGAGTCTTTGCAGCGTTGCCAAGTTGACTGGCGATATATCGAAGTGATGAGATGTCTGTGACTTGTCAAGTTCACTTGATCGTCTCGGGGACGCATTAGCGCTGGAGTGGTTAATTTTATTGTTATTTATAAAAACCTGAGTGCCGTTTAATGATCTGCATTATATAACGTCATTTCGACGGTTAAGTTTCTATAAATTTACGGGATGCCAGTGCTGGAATGCTATTTTAAAGATGGCGGCCGGCGCTGGAGTGGCACGAACAGCTGTTTACACGGTGCCAGTTTGTTTGGCATGCCAGCACTCACTGGCACCGTATAAATTAGCCTTTATATTGCAATTTATCGAAATTAAAAATATTAATAAATTGTAGAATCTCGAGTGTTCTTCGCTAAGACGACCATGGTCTTAAATAGACATGACAGTTCGTGTGAAATATTTGAGTGTCCATAATCATGTGCATTGTTAATAGTGTTTATATTATGAGTACTAGGTAAAGTTATAAACGTAGGTATCGTTCACAGCTTTAAACGATATATTAAAATTAGCAATAGGTAGGTACTACTGAAGCCTTATTCTTAGGGGCTGGTGTTATAAGCCTGCACTATTGTATTGATGGCAATATTTTCAATGTTCACTTAAGATTGTCGCGTGGTGTAGGACACCAATTATGAGAGCCGTGCGGTGTACAACGCCGAGAATCCCGTTGCTATGTGAACTGTACTGCGCATACTAAACCTAGGTATAATTCGCGGAGATGAAAACACTATTCTGGGAAAACAATCAAAATTAAACATTGAATTTTGCAACTGTGTCTCAATATCGGACTGAGGTTTGGGTTTGAATTGTTAACAATAGTTCCCAAATAGTACAAATGAGTCAAAGCAATAATTTACTCAAAACCATTATTCGCAATAAATGTATCATAGAATTAGAATGCTATAGAATTGGGTGCCGTTATTAAGACGTCAAGTGTATTAGTTTCTGTCTTCCTTCTAGACTTAGGCGCTCTATTTTATGGTAAAGTTCTATTCTAGAAATACAAACATTCCTACCGTAAAAATTAGTACCGTTAGCACAGGCTTGGATAAAATAAACTGTTTACATCTAGTCACTGTTGGTCCTTCGAGCCGGCTCCCCTACTCTTTATTATGCACACATTGAAAAATAAACCACTTTAATGATTGCAATATCGTTAATTTCATTCAATGGTGAGAACGAAACGTAGGTTTAGTTATTTTGGGAATAACAAGTATTCAGTTGTATAATAGCAGATTCTTTTTTAAAGTTATTTATCTTGTTAATTGAACATATGTATTTGATTGTTTTCCTACGAATAATGTTTGTATTTGCGGTATTATAATCGTGATAAACGCTGGTGCGTCGTGTCGTCTGCTCATTCGGTAGGTAGCGTGTCTATATGTGAGCTAACTCTACTCCAAAGTGGAACTGAATACCTAAGTTTTATTAAATTTTCAAATTTCAATCAATAACTGTATTTTTATTGTCTTTTCTCCCTTTTCAACCGACTTCCAAAAAGGAGGAGGTTCTCAATTCGTCTATATTTTGTTTTTTTTTTATTTGGAATTTAATAATATTACGCGTTTACTCCGCCAATTGTGAACCAATTCTAATGATAATTTTGTTAATTGGTAGGGTACATTTTCGAGGTGGTCCCATTGTGATTTCATCGAGATCTGATATGTATCTCCAGAGATATGACTATAAGAAAACTGCTCAAACTTGCTACTGAAACTGACTCGCGTGGCATGGACGTCGGTTTTAGTTTTTAGATGTTGCATGTCGCAAATCTGTATCAAAGTATGAAGATAGGATCGAATGTTGGATGGAACCCACTTCAAAAAAAGGAGGACATTTCTCAATTCGACCGTATGTTTTTTTTTTAAATGTTTGTTCGCGGATAACTTCGTCGTTTATGAACCGATTTTGATTATTCCTTTATTGTTGGAAAGGAGACATCCCAAGTGTGGTACCATGGTAATTTTATCGAGGTCTGATTTATAGGCTAGCGTTCGACAACAATTTCATCGTGGTAAGCGATGATGTGGTCGAAGATGGTGAACACGTTAGCTTATAATACTCTGACTCTCAAGGGATATGTGCTGCCGAAACACCGTAAGGTTATGGCGACAGATTTTCTCCTTGATGGCGGTAAGCTAATTTTTGGTAGCAATTCGGGTGGAACATGATGTAATATGCTTCTGCCACCTGAGGAGAAATGAGCGAGAGAGAGAAAGATGAGATTAAAATCCTGCAGTGTTCAGTGTAGGTAGCCTATTCGGAAAATGGTAAGGAACCTAGTATTATAATTTTCTCAACAAAAATCGTTAAATCCTAATCCACAATCCTCTATTTGCATCATCTTCCATCATGTAAGATTATGGTATAGACGAGATTTTCTCAAAGTCCAAATTGCATTTTTTTTTCTTTAACCGACTTCACAAAAAAGGAGGTTCTCAATTAGTCGGGAATCTTTTTTGTTTTTATGTATGTTCACCGATTACTCGAAAATGCCTGAGCCGATTTAGAAACTTCTTTTTTTGTTTCAAAAGGTACACTCCCAGGTGGTCCCATTAATATTTTAACGAAATACTACTGGTACAGACTATATAATAGTTACTGCGTCTACTGGCTACTTTGACTAGTGCAACGTTTGAAGTTGGTTCTTTTAGTTTTTTGTAAACAATCTTAAATTATTATTTTCTATAAAGCCAAAACATTTAATACATTCAATATACATTTTTTTTAATTTCTAGGTTTCTAGTTGGTAGATATTTCTATTGCATGAATCTACAGTCTAGCATAGGAAAAGATGGAATTAATTTAACTATGGGCAACTACGAACTATGGGCAGGATACCAATTTATAGGATTAAAAGTTGAGGGTTAGTTTGAGAGCCCTGTAGGTGTTATTTCTAAGCGAGAGGTTGTAGGTTCAAATTCTAGCACGGGTGTTCATCCTCAGGTGGTAGGTAAATGGTAGGTGCTTATAGACTTACACCTACCTAACTGTATCCACAAATTGATACTATTTAGTCTTTAAGGCCGCTGCATACGAGATGAGTTTTTAAACAGACAGGATGGGAAAATTTGTTAATATTGTTTCATACAAAAAATATATATGAAAGACCATGTTACGGAGACAAGGACGGGAACGTGGCACTCACATCTCCGTCCCGATCAAGTCCCGTCAGAGGTATTACCTTGTTATGTATGCAGCGATCTTTACACAGTGCTTGCAAATGCACAGGTATATTTATTGCAACTAAAACAAAGAACAATACTCAATAAGTCCACCAGGGTTAGTCAAGATAGATGAAATGGGTCACAAATTATACAGCTTCATCAATTTAAAACATAGAAAAATAAAAAACCGATGAAAGTCCTTAATACACAATTTATTTACACTACATTTTACAAACAATACAAAACTAACATACCTATACAAATCTAGTAGCTATAGCTAATAATTTAGTGTAATCTGCTCCCTTAGAATGGGTTCTTTCTTTCAAAATAGTCCTCAGGATGGTTGGGATAGGAACATGGATGCGAGTGCCCAAGGGAGTACCGTTGTCATCTATGAGAACAATATTGTTGCTATCAAACTTTGGAACTTTAACATCTTGAGTCTGCTTCATGCCTACAAGGATGCCCTTTTTCTTCTGACCCTTGATAGCAACCATTACTCTGTCTCCGATGAAGCCAACACCTGAAAGTAATATAATTAACAGTAAGGTAGTAACTGTAAATACCTACAGAGTTGACACAGAAGTATAAGTATTGTAAATGCCAACTAGTTGTGAATTATTAGGAATCATGGTATGTGACAATGGATAGAGGAGTATGCAAGATATTCAGAAAATATTATGGCCATAGACCTAAGTAGCCTTAATAGCGATTCGAACGGTATTTATTAATTATAATCAAAGAAGTTGGGTGTTAGGGTGCTGGGTGTCTAGTAAATGCGAGATAATTACGTTTTTTGTTGTAAACGCAGATAACTTTTGGTGGTTTCCCCTCGGCCATAGCTCGCTTTCCGATTTCGGAATTATCAACGACTCGCAGACGCGTCAACAGCCTCACTTCATTTAAACAGGACGTGGTGTGAAATCCACATGATACTATGGTTGGATTTAACTTAGTAAATAAAGATTTAAACATTTTATTTTTATTGTTTACTTATGTTTGAGGTTAGAATCACAGCACAAACCTGAGACCGTAGTGACAGCTGGTTAATTGACATTTATATGTATGCCACATTTGACATTGACATTTTTGTAACTTTTTGTTTTTTATTTTTCGGGCTCCATACAATTAGTGTTTGTAGCCAATATCGTTATATTCAATATCGTTATATATAATATTCGTTTTCAAGTCTGTTTTAGTATATAGATAGAAGTCGGTACGAGTCATAAAGTCAAGTCAAGCAAAGTTATAGTCCAGCCCAAGCAAGGCTGTAGCTATAGCTAGAGAGCTAGAGTCGAATTTGAGGAAGTAAAAATGGGATTTCATGTGATGGCGCTTCACATGCCATCTATACACAGAACAAAGAATTAATATAATATGAAATGAATGTCACAAACTGTGTTATGTTCGGGGAAGTTTAGATACCTATCGCTACAATTTTTTTTATCTCAAATCTCTAACTATGAAATAATAAATTAATTATAATAACTTGTCTTAGTTTTTGGTATTTTTAAAGTAGGGCATTATGATTTCAAGGTAGGGCATTGCACCACAATGTTCCCCCCAAACTACGGCCGTGAGTCCAAATCATATCCTCAGCAAAGATGTGGACTTTACTGAAGGCTGTTTCCATACATCCGCAGTTCGCACACATCTCTCTTATTAATTATTTTCTTACAATGTTTATTATATTTGCTAATAGGTAATACTAACACAATCGAAGGCTATCTTAGTTAAACCCCAATAGTTAGGTTATTACTTTCCTAGGTATCTACAACCTACCTATGCGCTATGCTCTACATACGAATACCTACCTAAATTAAGATTTATTTTATCTGAAAGGCTAGCGTTTGATAATTATCTAGTGTGGTGGTAAGCGATGACGATGATGGTACAAGATGGTGAACAGTCTCTGACTCTCAAAGGGCTGTGTGCTGCCGGAACACCATAAGGTTAGGCGGCAGATTTTCTCCTTGATGGTGGTGAGCTACTTATTGGTACCTACCTTGTCAAGTTAGGAGGAGCATCGATAAAAAGCTCCTACCGCTTGTGTACAATTGAGTTGATTAAGAAAGTTAAGCAAAAATAAAGGAAAACTTTGCAAAATTATTGATCTGTTTGAACTGTTCGAATACCTACTCACCCATTTCACCGAACCAAAGAAGATAAAAACAAGTCGCGAAACGCGATAACCTAGTTAAAACTCGTCAAAGAACGTTCAATCGCCATCGGAAGTAAGATTCAATAATTCTTCAAGGAAAGCCAAGGATATTCATTACACAATCGGCACCAGCGGATATTGATTGAGCCTTCGTTAGGGAACCCTAGATTCGACGTTAGCGAGGTAACCGAATAATCGAAAACAAACAAAAGAGTGCGTCTCGCCTTACGTCATTAGGCGTGATTCTGACGCCTTTTAAAAGACGAATCTCTTTGTAATGGGTTCGATTCTTGTTCATCCGGCGGTATTGTCTCGGTGTCCAAACAACACCCCTCCCGCCGGCCGGATCCATTTCATCGTGTTCAACGTTTGGTTTGTTTGCAGTTTCTGTCACTCGGTGGACAATAGACGTTTTAGTAATCTATTAGAATAATAAGTTGGCGTGTTTTGCGTTTCAGATCGGGTGTCGTTCTGTCTTTGCGTTTTAGGTGATAGATTGATCTAATGAGTTGAAAATATTGGTTTTTGGCAGGAGAGTGAAGAAGTGCAGAGAAAGAAGAGAATGCGGTCTTCCGTGTGTTTGTGTAGGTAATTTAATAACTGGGTATAATATGTGTTTATTTAACGGTTTTCTATCTGTGATTATGCAGGACCTAGCAGTTTGTTTAAACATACTTACCTACCTACTTATTACATTTTTTTCGAAATTTATTTGTAGGCCTTTATTTATTCTATACACATAGTTAACCGGGGGAATATTTTGACTTCGGCTGAACTTTTATAGGACTCTTGTTAAGATTTTATGATCTTTCTATCTGTTTAGTACTTACGTTTTTACGACTTGACACACTGACAGCGATTGAGAAGTAGATAGCGCCCGCGCCCGCGTCACATATCGTAGCGGTTTGGCCGTACCTTTAAGCTGTTTAAGGCTGCACCGATTTGGCTAAAATGTTGCACAGGGATAGCGCGTTTGGTGGAATATGATATACAATCATTTTTTAACCAAGTGGTTCTTCTAGTATCCCATAATAATACCTACTTGCAATATTTCAACAGGACGTTGATGTCCTATCCTACCTTAGGCGTCCATTACATGGTAGGACGATAGGTTTTCCACCAGTCACAGCCGTGATTGCCAGCAAAATGACTACAAAACCTATCGTGTAATGGACGCCTTACAAAACCGTGGCTTACACTGAAATCTTCCCCTTAGTCTTACAGGGCAGGCAACGCACTAGTAACGCTTCCGGTGTTGCATGGTGGTCATAGGCGATGATGACCACGTTTGGTACTATGCTATGACCCGCCTGATGGTACCATCAGGCGGGTCATAGCATAAAACAAAGGGGCTCCCGCTATCTATACGCTTAGATCTTTTAAACTCCGCAATGGATTTTAATGCAGTTTTCAGCTATACTTAGATAAAGCGATTCAAGAGGAGGATTTGGCAGGATTAAATGCGGGTAAAGCCCACGGGCGCAGCTAGTTATATATAAATCAAATTGCTTATTAGGAATAGCAACAGTATAAATTATTTTGCAAAGGGTATTTAAAATACCCTTACAAAGGTCACACGATCACACATACCCTAAGTAAATACTTAGGTATTTTAAAATTTTAGCAGTGGGGTTAATTTTGCTGTAAGCAATAGATACATTAATTCACAATTTCATTGTAAGTAATTATTTCAATTCTCATTTGCCACCCACCTTATGGTGTACACCTACTCTTTATAGTAGACTAGCTGTGCCCCGCGGTTTTACCCGCGTAGACATCGTTCTCGTGGGAATATCGGAATAAAAAGTACCCTATGATCTAGGCTATCTACATACTAAATTTCAGCTCAATCGGCTCAGTAGTTTTAGCGTGAAAGAGTAACAAACATCCATACATCCATACATCCATACAAACTTTCAGGTTTATTTTAGTAAGGACTACCTGCAGCTTTGCCCGCCTTTAACACTACAATTTTATTTATCACTAGCCGACCCTGCAAACGTTGTTTTGCTAAAACCCAAATATCTTAAGGAACCCTATTTTTTTCCAAAATAAAATTTAGCCTATGTTACTCGTGGATACTGTGGCTTTCGAATGGTGAAAGAATTTTTAAAAACGGTCCAGTAGTTTTTGAGCCTATTCATTACAAACAAACAAACAAAGTTTTCCTCTTTATAATATTAGTGTAGATTGATAAAGACCATTATTATTAAGGCTGAGTTGCATCATCTTACTTTCACTATAACAAACGTCAAAAATCTTTCAAACTCTATACAAAAATATGGTTATAGTTATAGTTACGGTAAAAGTAAAATAGTGCAACTTAAACTTATGTTTCAGTCAATGCTATTGAACAGAGAAAGAATATAGATAGATATAGATAGTTTAACAAAAGTTCGACGTGATTCTTAAATTTGGCATAACTTTTTATTTATGAACCGATTGACATGAAACAAATACTAAAAGTTAAGTACCACAATATATAAGTGAAAACCACATCTAAATCGGGTATGCCGCTTCTGAGAATAGCGTGCAAACGCTCAAACAGACAAACTTTCTAACAATCATTGTTTAATTTTGGCTGCTATTGCGTTGATAAAGGGCCCAATAATATTTTTTTTCATATATCTTCCATGTACAGACAGCGATCCGTTACATTTTTATTATTGTATTATATATTGATGATATACTCGGTTTATTAAAGGGTTAAATAAAAACACTTATAATCATTAAATGTAATTTAATTTAGTTAAAAATGTAATTCATTTAATAAGTTACGTTACTATTTTCTGGCTTGGCGGTGATGTGATCGATAATAGGTAACAAAGACGCTTGTGGCCTAATATGTTCTAATTTCAACTGCTTTATGCTGCCAGAACACTATAAGCTTAGGAGTAGGTTCAAATCCTAGCCGTTATCAACCAATTGATTTTTCTATGTGTATAAGTGTTCATCCACAGGTAGCATCTTATACCTAAAATCGATGTTCCGCCTGACTTGCTACCAAAAGTAGCTAACCACCATCAAGGGCCGCCATAACCTTACGGTGTTCCGGTGGCACACAGCTCTTGAGAGACAGAGTATTCTAGGCTTACCACACCTACCTTATTCTAGGCCTATCCGAGTTTACCAGCTTCTACCACAGCATCGCTTACCACCAGGCGAGATAGTGGTCTGAATACGCTAGCCTGTGAAATATTAAAAAGCCATATGTATTTTTGACCTACAATTTGGCCTACCAAATTGTTACTTACAACAATTTCTGTATATACATATTAACACACAAAAGACAAGATCAAAAAAGGTCGATTAAAAAGACGGAAGTACTCGACAACAAATGCTGCGCTAATCATTTTCAGTACTAAGTTTGAGGTATTTAATATCAGAATTAAAATCTACTTATCCTAAAAAGTGCCAACCCTATTGAAGCACCGACCGGCCGGCCCTGCCCAAACCACACCCAAAGCATCCTAAAACAATGACCACAACTGCAATGAATAAATAAAAGGGCCCTAATTAGCTACCGCTAACCATCAACCCCTTAGCCTGCAGGATGGAGCTGCATTTGTAATGCTCTCACCCACTTAGGCATTTTTACCGCCATTTTGAAAGAGGTGGCGAATCAAATAATGGAGAAAATAATTTAATCAACACGCGTTGGAATATTCTAGCTTTTGTGGTGTTGGGTTTAAGGTGTGTTTTAGAATGGGTATATTTTAGGGGGTGGTGAAAAAAGTGTTTGGTTGTCGTGTGTGCAGCCGCCTTAATGCGCCCCCTGGTGGCTGGTTCTATAGACTCGCCTCGCCCGCAAATTGAAATGAAATTGCATAATTTGAACGCACCCACGCAACCGCTACGGGGCATGCGGCAGGCTACAGTGTTCCGTGGCCGTTCCGTCGGCTCGCCTAATGAACCCCATTTAGCGTCTATTCAACATCTGAATTTTTCACTGAATGAAGCGAAATTACGTCAACAAGATTGTTTGCATTTTTAATATTTTTGGTCGTGTTAAAGGTGAATAAGACCGTGTACCGTGGTTGGGAGCATAATCTAGGTAGGCTTAATTATCATACATCAGTGACATTATCATAGGTTAAATGACCGGGGCTCATTCACAATTGTCAATTTTTACGTTATTACTTATGGACTAAAATGATCGTCTATAGCGGCAATTGAAGCCATTGTCATTCGCAACTACGTAATTGAAGGCGAATGATGGAAATTTTGATTTAAGCCCATTGACAATCGCGAAAAGCAAATGTGGGCGAGCAGGTGACGCATCGATTGAAGCTCCATCATTCGAACGTTCAATTGAAACGGGCAGTCTCAATCACGTACCGATTTAATTGACGAATGACGAATGACCGTCTCCGGAGCACTTTACATCGTACCTATCATTTCGTTTCTGCAACAATTATTTGCCTTTTAAAAACTTTTAAACAAACTTTTAAACAAACAAATATTAAAATTAGGAGGTGATTTTATGCGTGTAGGTACCTACTTATATCAGTGTGTCGGTCGGCGCATATACTTAGCTTGCAGGGAGAATTTGACGCATCATAAAAGTTAGTACCTAGGTAGGTATTAGGTATGTGCTGGAATGTTAAGAACTAAGTTTTCCGATGACCTAAAGGTGCGGCCACACCGCAGGGTACTGCTTACGCGATCTACGTGGCGGTCAGATAGCGCAGTAGTATATTTGTATCGACTGGTTCACACCAAACGCGATCTACGGCGATCAGAAAACGATTGAAAATCGGATCACGAACGCGCACGCGGACGCAGGACGCCGCGGTGTGAAGCGACAGACATAATAAGAACTTTATTCTAACACCATGAGAAGGAACTAAGTTACATACACAACAGCTTATTTTAAATGTGTCACAATGGAAAGTCTAATCGCCAATAGCGATATTTTCCAGACAACCTTTGGATAGAGGGGATCGAACGAATTTATATTGACGGGGGGTAGGTTGCGGTAAATTATATAAAACAAACTAATTAGGAGAAATTATGACTGATTTGACGTTTGTTATAGTTAAAGTAAGATGGTGCAACCCAGCCTATGTCTTTTAGCGAGCGTATTGTATATTCTTGTAGCGACAAGCGAATTTAGAAAAAACTCTGTGTAAAGACACTTCTTCTTCATCTCACACTCTCTCACTTCACATCTCTCTCCCGAGAGGATGAACGTAAATGCTTTTCGAAATATGCCTAGGTATAAAAGTTATGATTAAATACAACGATTTGATCGTTATAAGTTCTCAAAAGATCGTTGTATTATATGTTCGAGTATATAAGTATGTATAATTTCAGGTCAATAATTGGATAACAGTATAAGCGGGTGAAACGTATGCAATTTACATGTATACATACACTTATGTTTATGGTTTAAAAATTGTACTCTTACATTACAAAAATGTCAAGTCGGACCTATAATATATTAATACTAGACCGCGCGCTACAATAACATTTATTGTTTGCTCGAAAAACAACCCTAACTTTGAATAATAAGACAAAGTTTTTTTGTGTTTTATACAAATAAGTCTCTATGACCGTCTGGACTTATGAGACTGCACCAAACATAACAACATTGCAAGAGGAGCGAGCAGTGCACAGGATACCGCGAAAGTTGGCTTAAAGAACAGAACATAATTATTTTTTTCCAGACAAGCACTGACCACTATCTCACTTGATGTTAAGTGACTAATATGTAGTCTAAGATGTAATTATTCTTGTACGGAAATGGAAGACGGCAGTAGGACGAGGCGCTGCATAACTTACTCTAGCTCAACACTTAGCTCGACTATCCGAAACCGTCTTCTATACTGGCTCGCTAGCATCGAACATCATGCAGGAACATGGCGAACCGTTTGGCGATATGTCTTTTGTCTGGTGTACTCAGCGTATATTTTGTAACCCTTTATTGCAAGTGCCTGCCTACTTAGCCTATAGGCACTACTGCGTACCTAGGTAACAAGGTAAGAAAATAATAAAAATAAACTGGCCAAGTGCAAGTCGGACTCGCACTCGTAGGGTTCCGTACCATACTACAGTATTTTATAAGATCGACCAAAAAATACCACTATCATTTATCGCCAGCAAAAAATAATAAATAATTAATAAACATTTTATCAAAACAGAGTTGTGAGCCGCGTGCTTATTTCTTATAACGCCATCTAGCGTCTAACGCTATCTGAGTGAAAGTTAACACAAAGGTGTTAGGGATCGGCATTTCAATATAACGCCATCTATGGACGTTTACCTAAGCGTTCATGATGGCGTTATATTGAAATGCCGAAAAATAACACGTTTCTTGTATGGGGACTACCCCCCTATATTTTAAATGTTATCCTGTTTTTAGTATTTTTTGTTATAGCGGCAACAGAAATACATCATCTGTGAACATTTCAACTGTCTAACTATCACTGTTCATGAGATACAGCCTGGTGACAGACGGACAGACAGACATACAGACAGAAATTAAAATTAGAATTATTCTACATACCTATATAGGTAGGTTTATTCGTATTTGGTCATTTATTTGATATATAACACAGTTATTCACCTTCCGGTGGTTTACATAGGCGGCTTTAGGGTATGAACATATTATGTAGTCTGAAAATCGCGGCAGATATTCAGCTACTGGTACAAGAATTCGGCGGAATTTTCATTTAGAAAACTACTTTTAGATTTAAAACTTTCGCTAGATTTAGCGCATTTGGAGACGTTTTATTTATGACGTTTATATTTATGATATAATGAATAAAAAAATAAGTTTCAAAACGAAAACTCGACTACTAAAAAAACACACTCCAATAAATTAAGATGGTTTAAAAACTAAAACAACCGAATTCCATGCCCCGCGAGTCAATATCAGTAGCAAGTTTGAGACGTTTATCGTCATATCTCTGGAGATACTTTTCAGATCTCAATGAAATTGAGAACCTCCTTTTTGATAGTAGGTTGAAAAGTATGAAACATAAATATATTCTCATCTGAAATTATAATGTACAAATTATGAATCAATTATTCGATGTATCGTGTATTAAATAAACAACTTGCTTTTAATAAATATTTTATTGTAGGAATATCATAGTGAAGGTGCTGAAGGAATAAAAATTAAGCTAATATTTAAACCCTCAACATCAGAGTCGGATCTTTTTCTGCTAGATGGCGTACACAGATGGTCGGCTAGCATATTATTATACAGTTAAAATATTAGCTACAATTTTTTAAAAATTCTGTCCATACCTTTACACCACAAGTAAAACGAAGAGTTTCATCTTCCAACAATCATCTTCGGTTCGATTCAGATACATTCCGATTGATCAGTTAATAGAAGTCACCCTTAAGTCGGAGGTGCGGGGAGGGGAGGGGCGGGGTGATCGAGAGGCCCTTGATATGGTAATTCGAAGAGTCTGAAGGGGCCCTCGACTTTGCCACTCGATGAGGTTACACAGCTTTTATGTGTTCGTATTTTTAGATTAAGGTGACATTGCTGTAAATTGTTGTGCAGGTATCAATCTTGTTGGTTATAATCAATACTTTACCTAGTATTTCGGCCTAGTCTCCATGCACTCGACCATGATTTCACTTGATAGAATGTCATTGTCAACTGCAAGTGGTAGACGCCAGTTAGACGAGATGCTAAACAACCTATTTTAACCAATTTAACAAAACTGTCCTTTATATACGAAATAGCGTTTGACTTATAATATTACCTGTTAAGTAGAATAATTAATGAAGAAGTGGTCAAGGATAGTGGCACGCTAGGCCTTACACTCTAGTGCCTGGCGATTGATTTACCAACTTAGGGTGAAAGCTAGCCAGGCGGACACTAGACAGTCACCCACTGTCGCCCACTGTCTAGTCTAGTATGTCAGTGGGCTGGGCACTGTCTAGTGTCCGCCTGGCTAGCTTTAACATTTCCGGGTTCCGTGGCCGAATGGCAAAAAACGGAACCCTTAGAGAGTCGTCATGTCTGTCCCTATCTGTCGTCTGTCTGTCTATCCGTATGTCACAGCCATTTTATATACCACACACACACATACACACCGCGGCGTCCTGCGATCTACGGGCGCGATCTCAGTACTTTTCAATTGTTTTTTGATCGCGTTAGGTGTGAACCAGTCGGTAAAAATACTACTGCGCTATCTGATCGCCGCCTAGATCGCGCACGCAGGACGCTGCGGTGTGTCCGTACCTTTAATCATGGCGTAATTATTAACTGGTTACGCCAGTCATCACGCCAGCATACAGAGTAACAATTTTCAAAATTTGTTTCATCGGTGGATGAAGTGATCCACCTAGTGACCATTTGTAGAATTAAGTTGGTATCCAGTTTCAGGCTCAGCTGAAATTCAGTATTTGTTTTAAAGTCGGACAGACAAGCACATGGTGACTATCTTGCCCGATGTTAAGTGAAGATCCGGTCTAAGATGGAATAGTGCTTGTGTGGCAATGGAAGGTAGATGCGCTGGACAACTAACTTTAGTCCTAGTCCAATCCAGAGAGCGCAGCTTGCCCTATCCGTATTCCATACAGGCGAATGCGATGCGAATCGATTGACGACATGACTTTGTGCGGTGGGTGGCTCGAGACACGACCTAAGCTGAAACACCAGTGAATCTAGAGTCTAGACCCAGACAACTTGTACCGAGAGATGAGGTACACATTGTGGTCTTTCGAAATAAGGTTTTAGAACTCGTATTATGTAAAAATAATTAAATCTTAAGTAGATAATGTAGGTAGGTACATAAGCGTTTTCTATATTTTACAGTGATATCATAATTTTATTAGCTCCGTGTTATTTATTTGTTAAAATTAGAAATGTCCGGCAAATTAGTGGAAGCTGCAATCCGCGAGCTTACAAATAAAGTAATTTCAATGGAAAGTAAAATTATTTCTCTTGAGAAGACTGTGAGTGTTCAAAATAAGCTAAATGAGAGCTTGATTCATACAAGTGAATGTTCTACAATACTGGTAACAACTCAAGAAAAGTTGGAAATTGAGGGTAAAGCTACAACAAGTTCTACGCAACCGGCCGAGCGACCAATCCGCGAGGCACGCACTCGTGCAGCATCGGCTATCACCGCTGGAGTTCGGCAGAACAAGGGATCGCGCAAAGCCACGACGGCACCGCTCTCTGTTATCGTCGGTACGGGAGCAACTGATGCTAGCGAGAGCAACTGCGTCATCGAGCCAGAGCGCGCCCCTCACCCCGACCCCGACAACACCAAGTGATGTAAACACGCCGGTGTTGGTTGTTAACGATGCAAATGAGAATAATGAGCAACTTAGCGAGCCAAATGAGAAACACGGCAATTGGTCTGAAGTTAAAAAGGGACGGACTCGCCGTGCACCTATTAATGTAATTCGAGGTACGGCTGTTCAGAGTTCGACTGTGGGTGCGATATCTGCAGCGGAACGTAAAACGTATCTACATTTGTACTATGTGCAAATCGGTACCACAGTAGATCAAGTTGTTAGTCATCTGCGAAGTATCAGTGCCAATGATATTTGCTCAGCCGAAGCGTTAAAATCGCGAGGCGACTATGCCTCTTTTAAGTTAACGGTGCCAACAAAAAATGTTGACATGTATTTGAAACCAGAACACTGGTCAGTAGACGTCCACATTAAACCTTGGCGGAGTGTATTTCGAAAGCCACAATAAACGGACGAATAAATGCCAATATAAAACTTATTCAATGTTTTATCAAAACGTCAGAGGCCTCCGTTCCCAATTAGACGTGTGTAAGCAGGCAGTTTTAGCGGATTCATCGGACATATACGCCTTTACTGAAACTTTCCTAACGAGCGGCGTCGACGATGCAGAAGTGTTTCCTCCCGGATACAGCGTGTTGAGGCGGGACCGCGCGGGAGACGCCGGCTGGGGTGGCGTGCTGCTGGCCGTGCGCGATCGGTATCTTATACACCAAGTACTCGATGTCGACGGTTATACGGACGATATTGAAGTGGTCATAGGTATTATAACTTTAACGTTCAGAAAAATTATTTGTTGTGTTGTGTACATTCCACCTAACTCAATTGATGATAAGTATTTGAAAACGTTCTGTGTCCTAGAAAATGTCTCTGATAAATTTAAAAATATGGACTTATTATTAGTAGGCGATTTTAATCTAAATTCGTGCAGCCAAAATGTAATTATGCATTTTAATTGTTTATTATCGTACTGTAATTTAAGACAGTACAATATAATTTGTAATAAATACGGTAATATGTTAGATCTGATCCTTAGCAATCTGAGCGATGAGGGGATACAAGTTTGTGAGGAGACAGAACCTGTTGTTCCAATGGACGGACATCATCCGCCACTAGCTGTAAGCGTTCGGTGCGCACGCGTCGGTCGAGTGCAGCGGACTAGTCAGGCTCAGTCCCCGTCGCAACCGACCAACGATAACATGCCGACTGAATGGAATTTTCGGAAGGCTGATTTTTTGTCACTCTATGCCGAGATACACAGTATTGAGTGGGACGATATACTTCGTTTAGCAGACGTCGACGAAGCGGTCACACTTTTCTATAATAAATTAAATTCGATTCTTGAAAAATTTGTACCTATAAAAAATAACAGTAATTATAATTATAAATATGAACATCCATTATTATCCCTTATGGTTTACGCCAGAAATAAAAAAGACATTATTAAATAAATATTTCTATTAAAAAAAATATATATAAAGATATAGGCAGCGAGCTAAAGAGTTGATTGGATTAGCGCATGATAACTATATCAAGCAAACAGAGACAAATATAAATAGGGATCCAAAAAGCTTTTGGAAGTTTGTGAAAGAGCAGCAAGGTTCTCGTCAATCGGATTGTGTCGAATTTGAATTTGACGGCAAAAATGTAATTGGAACAGAAGCAGCCAATGCTTTCGCTAAGTATTTCAAATTCGTTTTCTTACCCAATGACCCTATTCTATCTGCACTAGACGCTGAAGCCGAGGCAGCTAGCTCGACATCCTCATCGCGAATTTCGATTGATGTTATTAACTCCGCAGACCTAGCTATTGCTTTACGCCGGCTCAAGGCCCGTACATCCACCGGGCCCGATGGTATTCCTTCTTTTATCTTGAAAGACTGTGCCAGTGTCCTAATTAAACCACTCCTTTACCTGTTTAACTTAGCTATATCTACTGCAACATATCCGAACATTTGGAAAGTCTCCCGAGTCACGCCTATACTAAAGGGCAGCTCCAGGTCAAAGGCAATAAACTACAGGCCCATAGCGGTCCTGTCTGCCTTCGGTAAAGTCTTTGAATCCATACTGAACCGGTACATTACAAGACAGGTGCAGAATCAGTTAGTAGAGTGTCAGCATGGTTTTAGGGCTGGAAAATCCACCATAACAAACCATGTTAACTTTGTGGACTACGTCGTTACCGAAATGGACGATCATAAGCAAGTCGATGTAGCTTATTTCGACTTTAAAAAGGCTTTCGACCGCGTCCACAATGACGTCCTATTAAAAAAGTTTGCCTCTGTAGGATTCACTCCAAAACTTCTAAAGTTATTTGCAAGCTACTTTGCTGAACGGGTCCAATATGTTCAGTTATCTGGTATTAGATCTGACCCTTACAAAACTAGTTCAGGTGTAAGCCAGGGTAGTACGTTAGGCCCAACCCAGTTTCTCATCATGATTAATGACTTGCCGAAGTTAGTCAGAACTGCACAATGCCTGATGTTTGCCGATGACCTGAAGCTGTTCTTAGGTATAAGGAGTACGACAGACTGTAGGGCGCTACAAAGAGATATCGACAGCGTGGTACGATGGGGCGAGAGTAATCACTTGGAATTTAACAATTCCAAGTGTAAAACTATGACGTTTACACGTTTACGTGCGCCGTTCAGTACTCTTACCACATGCGTGGTGTCTCTCTGGAGCGCGACTTTGGATGCTGAATTAACATTTAATAAACATATACAGGATATTTGCAGCAGGACTTTTAAATCTCTCGGATTCTTTATGCGACAATCTTCCCGATTCCAAAACCGAAATGCATTAGTTTCTTTATACTACGCTTTCGTGCGCAGTAGGCCAGAGTACAATTGTTTGGTTTGGGATCCGCACGAACTCAAGTATAAGACCATGTTAGAGCGAGTTCAGAAAAAGTTTGCTCGGTTTCTTTATAAAAAAATGTTTGGATACTATCCCTATTTATACCCATCTCTGTTTGTCGGCGGGATGGTAGGATTAAACACACTGGAGCTAAGACGCAAGTGCGCCTTATTGACGTACTATTATTTGTTGCTCCATAATAGGATCGACAATCCTACGGTTTTGTCTCGAGTCTCCCTATACGTGCCAGATCAGTACCTGCGGCTGCGCGCGCGTCGTCTCTTAGAAACCTAGCTCACGAACTCAGACCGCGAGGTTTGCTCCCACAAGTCAGGCTCTTTGTCTCCTCAACGATCTGATTGCAAAGGAGTCGGATGTGGATATATTTTTCTCCTCATTTAACTTTTTTCTCAGTGCATGTATTAGATTTTTTAGTCAGTAATATTATATAGTCAGTAGTTACTAGTTCTTGCATGATGTACGGTTTGGTGTAAAACTGTAAGTGCAACATGTATTTTTTTCTATAAATAAATAAATAAATAAAATAAAATCAGGCAAGCGTCGTGCTTGGCCTGTTCAAAAAATATTAGAGAAAAATATATATTACAAAAACATGGTAACCGTGACCTTATATGCTGGGGCATCTCTTGAAATTCGCAGTATACCAATTTGCAGCAGTGATGTAGTGTTTGCATGGGATCATTGGAAGGGCCTCAATGAACAGATTATAATAGTACATAGTTTATTTTTAAATATCTTATAGGCTAGCGTTTGACCACTATCTCATCTGTTGGTAAGTGATGATGCGGTCAAAGATGGTAAGCACGCTAGGCCTAGAATGGGAACTGGCTCTCAAGGATAGCTGCCGGAACACATTAGATGTTTGGCGACAGAATCATTTGGGCGTGGTTTAAATTAAAGTATTATGTACTGTTATATCAATGGAGATGTTATGTCTTCATGTATAGATGCAACATTTTATTTTAATTGGTTTATCATTGAGAAGCTAACTAATAAATGCATTGATATATATATATCTATTTATATTT
Source organism: Cabera pusaria (assembly GCA_954871355.1). Classification (NCBI taxonomy): domain Eukaryota; kingdom Metazoa; phylum Arthropoda; class Insecta; order Lepidoptera; family Geometridae; genus Cabera; species Cabera pusaria. The sequence goes on along the minus strand of OX940900.1, from coordinate 2,604,110 downwards.
TAAATCAATAAAATCACTGGGAATTTGGTTTTTATGTTCAGTCACGTCATATGGACCGAGAATAATCCTAATAACAGAATGTTTGACCACTATCTCACCTGTTGGTAAGTGATGATGCGGTCGAAGATGGTATGCACGCTAGGCCTTGAATGGGAACTGGCTCTCAAGGATAGCTGCCGGAACACATTAGATGTATCTTCGTAGCTGGCCAGGCGGACACTAGATAGTGTCCTACCACCATGCGGGGGTCGTTAGTTTCTAAACGATTTGTTTCCGACACCGGAGGACCACTATAAAAAGCGCACATACATTTTTCGATAGCAACTTCCATTGGTGTACGGAGGGGATTGAACTCGGTATCTCTGGCATCAAAGACGACCGTTCTCTCGATTACGCCACCGGGCCCTCAAAAGGAGGCCCCAGTTCTCGAATCTGGAATACGCAATATATTCATCAAAATCTCTAGCTACGACAAGCTACGCCAATTGTCAAGCCCGATACAGAATTTATGCAAATACACTTTTTTTCTTGTTTCTCTATACTGGTGTGCAATAAAGAGATTTTCTATTCTATTCTTTACTTTGTTAGAATTATAAACTTAAAAATTGAATTACTTACATATTATATTTGAAGTTTGTTTATAAATACTATAATATAAATAATAAATATATATAAATAAATAATATACTATGGTAAGGTAGTTTTAATATTATATTGATGTATGTATATATGATTGAGGTATGTCAGGATCGTAGCATGTGGAAAGAAGTAGTCTCTGCCTACCCCAACGGGAAAAAGGCATGATTGTATGTATGTATGTATGTATACAATATGTAAATAAATGTTATCTCTACACAAAAAAATACATACAATATAAATGAAATGAATGGTTTAGTTGGCAGTTTGGCAGATAGATGCCTATTATATGTGAGTATTCTAGGAATGAATAATTTAATTAATAGGAACCCACGTGTGGGTATTTTTAAAGTAGGTTTACAGTTTTAGTAAACCAAAAAATATAGCTATTTCTTCTTTTATAAAATCATATATATTGTGGTGTCTCTAGAGCTATCTATTTTTTATCCGACTTCCAAAAAGGTGGAGGTTCTATATTCGTCTGTATGTATTTTTCTGATACTTTTTTATCAATTTCTTCTTCTAAAAGTAGTAACAATGATAGTTTTGTAAGCCTTCCCAGTCTCTCTGAAAACCTAGATCATCAATTTTCTAATGTAACAAAAAAATTCAATGTAATCCATATAAATGCCCAGAGCATTCCGGCACACTTTCCAGATATGCTGGCGTCGTTCGACAGTAAAAATCTTCATGCTATATTAGTCTCCGAATCTTGGCTTAAACCTTGTCTTCCTTCCATTCTTTATCCTTTACCTGGCTTTCGTCTCATTCGGAATGATCGAACCGGGCGTGGTGGCGGTGGCGTAGCCATCTATTTGCGTGCACATATCTCCTTTTCTGTAATAAGTGTACCGGCACAACAACCCCCCGCTAACGCCGGTTAGCGTCTATTCATTGAAGTTCTTCTATCACATACTAAAATTCTTCTCGGGGTCTACTATAGCCCTTCTTTACACGTTAACTATTTCTCTTCCTTTGAAAATATATTAGAAAATCTATTACCCTCTTATGCTCACTCAATAATTATGGGTGATTTTAATACCTGCTTGTCAAAAAATGATTTTCGTTCATCTCGTCTCATGTCTACCATCAATTCTTGTAATTTGTTTTCTCTTCCTTTTAGCGCTACGCATCACTTTCCTAATTTTCTCCCTTTACTGCTAGATCTAATTATTGTATCATCTTTAGCGCATGTTGAGAAGCACGGTCAGCTGTCAGCCGATGCTTTTCGTATCATGACCTAATCCATTTCTCCTACAAAGTACGACATCCTAAGGCCAAACCAACTATTATTCTTCAGCGCAACTTTAGTGGCATGAACCAGGAATATTTCATGAAAAATTTCGCTGCAAAAATTGACTGGTCCGACGTCGTAGAGGCTGAGTCCGTTGATAATCAAGTTGCAATTTTTAATTCTATCATCACTCAACCTTACGACAAGCATGCACCATTACGGCGAATCAAAATTAAACAACTACCTGCACCATGGCTCTGCGATGATATTAAAATCCTAATGCATAAAAAGTCTGTTGCTAAATCTAGCTATAAGAACAATCCTAGTAAAGCCAACAAAGATAGGTATGCCAGGTCTCGGAATCGCTGCAATAGAGTGTGCAGGGATGCACAACGCCGCCATATTCACAAATCTGTTGATAATAATGATTCTGCTAAAGCGTGGAAATTTCTAAGGTCTCTTGGAGTCGGTAAATCTCGTCAAAATAGTACTTTACCTCATAGCCTAGACAGTTCTCTCAATCGGCATTTCTCTTCGCCGCCGATTATTATGGACAGCAATAAAACTGCAACTTTGCATCATCTTTCTACTCTTCTGACGGCTGACCACCCGCAATTTTTCTTTAGTAAATTTACCGCTTGTGATGTTAAGAAGAGCATTCTTGCCATAACTTCTAACGCAGTCGGATTTGACGGTATTAATAGGAATATGCTAATCCCTTTGATTGATGTCATCCTCCCTACCCTTTGCCATATCCTTAATTTTTCCATATCCAGTAGCGGCTTTCCTTATATATGAAAGGAAGCTCAAATTATACCCCTACCTAAAAAAACCTAACCCAAAGACCTTTTCTGAATACCGTCCGATATCCATTCTCCCCTTCATCTTGAACGCCTCATCCATCATCAACTACATTCCTTTCTTGTCTCTAATCAACTCCTCAATCCTTTTCAATCCGGCTTCCGTCCAGGTCACAGCACAGTCACTGCCATCGTCAAAATTACTGATGATATCCGTTTTGCTATGGAAAATGGGCAGTTAACTGTGCTGACGCTACTCGATTTTAGCAACGCCTTCAATACCGTTGACTTCGACATTCTTCTTGCAATTCTTCGCTCTATTAACATATCTCCAACGGTGATTGACTGGTTTCATTTTTACCTGCCTGGTCTTCGTCAGCGCGTCCGCGTTGAAGAGATTATCTCTGCATGGTACGACACAACTGTCGACGTACCGCAGGGAGGTGTTTATCTCCTCTCCAATTTGCCATTTTTATTAACTCCATATCTCAACATATCTCTTCTTCCTACCACCTCTATGCAGACGATCTCCAAATTTACTGTCACGTACCTCTGAAAAAATATTTCAAATAGCTACTGCCATAGAACGTGTAAATGCCGACTTACGCTGTATATCTGAGTGGAACGAATCCCATAGTCTGAAAATTAACCCGGATAAAACGCAAGTCCTTATAGTGGGCAGTTCTAGAACCGTATCAAAAACCAACGCATGTCGTTTTTATTGGGGTGACCGTCCCTTACAGTGAAACTGTCAAGAACCTGACAGTATTATTCGATCAGCACATGTCTTGAGGTGCTCAGTTGACTGCTGTCAGTAACTAAATGTTTGCAGCCGCGGGTGTACTGCGAAGATTGCGAAATTTGATGCCACTAAAGCTGCGCTTGCACAGTCTCTTCTTCTTCCTATTCTTGATTACGCCGACGCCACCTATCTGGACATCACTGAGGAACAGCTAAACAAGCTCGAATGACTCCAAAACTTTGCGATTAGGTTCATATTTGGCGTACGCAAATATGACCACGTCTCCGAATTCCGTTCAAAGCTTAAATGGCTACCCATCCGCCTTCGCCGCAATGCTCATATCCTTACCCGCCTGTTTAATATTTTGTTTAATCCTACTTCTCCTCCCTACCTTAAAGATCTCTTACTCGCTACTCTCACTTATTTGTGAATGTTTACTTAAGTTTTTTAGTGTTTTCTGAATGGTGTTCAATAAAGAGTTATTCTATTCTATTTTTTAGAGTGTCGTAGTACCCACTACAAGAAATCCTTATTGTTTGTAATGTCTGTCTATGCGTCTGTTAATGCCATATAACTTCTACCACTGATGGGTATATATAAGTGTTTTAGCGCCTATACTATAACAACAATTTAGTTAGCAATCAATCCATATTTTTAGAAATAATAGCAAGAAGACAGATGTAGCCTACTACTCATGATTTTGTTTAAGCATTTCTACATCTTTTGTGACTTTACGAACCTCCTAAGTGGTCAATTTGATTGGTGATTATTATTTTATCCTGGCCATTATTGTTTTATAATATAACTTTTGTATAGTAACATCTATCTTAGTTTACGATTAAACTACACATAAACCTGAGTATATTTATTTACAGTGGGTAAATTTATATTAAATCATTTTCACATCCATTATATTTCCAACTTATGGTAGGTCGTAGTAAAAGTTGTACTACAACACAGCACTTAAATTGGAACCAAACCAATGGTTTCAATTTGTTAAAAGAAATTGCACCGACATTTATAATGGAAAGGGAGCCGTCGCCGAACAAAAACAAAATTTTAATAATCACGCGCAAATTATAGCTTTCATTATGTAAAACTCGAGTAACCAAGTCATTACTCGCCACAGCAGAAAAAAATAATTCGCGTTTTCGCGCACCACGAGCGCAATATTTCCCCAATGATTAAAGCAGCCGAGGCACTCCACTCCGCTCTCCATTATACAAAACCGTAATCACGAAACTATCCGTCTCACCTTACCCCGTACCCGGAAAATATCAGACGAAAAACTTACCGACTGCTTTCCCCACAAAACGGGAAAATCGCGAGACTCTAACGGCCGACGCGATGCGGAGTACAGGCGTCTACATAATTATTTAAGTTAATGATATACTACACCTTTCTTGCCATAAATAATTTCTTTTTGCTGATGTGCGAGCGAGATCCTACCGCAAAACCGAATGCGTGTGAAAAGGATAAAGCGTGTTTAGGGTGGTGCCCCCCCCATAATGCTTTGGATTATTATATCGCGAAGGCTCTCGACTCTGAAAGCAGTGGGCTGGTTTTTAATCTCGTTTACTTATGTACATCTCAATGTCTATATGTTATTTTAATGACACGCGTACTTAACGTTGTTAATATTGATGTTAAGATATCTAGGTACTTATAAGAAGATGGTGGTATCTCATAGATTTCTTACGAGTAGAGATATAAGTACTTTAAACTCTCATGTAAACATACGTACCTAAAATGTTTAGAGAAGGTATTGACTAAGTTTTAGGTCGGATGAGTTTTTATTTTACAAAATTATTAGGCTTTTTTATATAGTCTGAGCGTAGTGGACGGCCATTGATATGAGTCCTGATTGGCGTCTCTAAATCCAGCTCTTATAACCAAATTCAGTTCTTATGAAAAGTAAAATCTATTTCTTTTTATTTACGCTCACCGATTACTTGAAGACGCTTGAACGGATTTGGAAAATTCATTTTTTTTAAGTATACCTGCCCAGGTGGTCCTATTACTTTCAGGCGGTCCCATTTAAGTAAATATTATCGAGAAGTGCTCAGTATCTCCAGAGATATGGATATAAACACCTTAAACTAGTACTGAAAATGACTAACGCGATGTCTAAAGTCGGTTCTTTTAGTTTTTTCGACGATCTTAATTTATTTATGCTTCATCTCCCCAATACCTTCAGGAACGTTTCGAATATCTTTACCTATCCCACCCACTTTTTAGGGTTCCGTAGCCGAATGGCAAAAAACGGAACCCTTATAGATTCGCCATGTCTGTCTGTCTGTCTTTCTGTCTGTCTGTCTGTCTGTCTGTCTGTCCGTCCGTATGTCACAGCCATTTTATTCCGAAACTATTAGGACTACAGAATTGAAACATGGTAGGTAGATGTATTCTGTGAACCGCTTTCCGATTTTATACAAAAATAAAAAATATAAAAGTTTAAGGGGGGGCATCCCATGCAACGAACTGAAACAAAAAAAAAATGTTTTCTTCAAACCTATACGTGTGGGGTGTGTCTATGGATAGGTCTTTAAAAATGACATTGAGGTTCCTAAAATATTTTTTTCTCAAAGTCAATCATTTAAAAGATAGGCGCGTTTAAAGTGGTAAAATGTGTGCCCCCCCCCTCTAACTTCTAAAGTAAGAAATCTAGAAAAAATATATACTGTAGATCTCAACAAAAACTTTCAACGAAAATTGTTTGAACGAGATACAGACCAGTTGTTGAGATATAGCGACCGCAAGTATAACTTTGTTTTTCATACAAACACTATGAAAAACAATGTTATTTTTGTAGTTGCGAAAAATCATAGTTATAGAATACTCTACTGTGTTACTGAACCCTACGAGTGCGAGTCCGACTTCCAATTGGCCAGTTTTTCTTTCATCATCAACTGAAAATTCTCTCACACAGCACTGCTTTCTCTTGATTGATGTAACTCCTTAATTTTAACGCTGTGGTTCTATAGAATTTCTTCCTGGGGCCTTATTCATTATGACCATTTTAAAGTCTTACCGTGCCGTGTTACGTTATCTCCGCGTTATGGTATTCTCTATGCCAATTAACACGCGGTAGGGTAAGGTTATGAGCGCGTATTGAGCTGTCATAATATCGTGACATATGAGGACGTGTAACGCGCGCGTTTTGTATAATTTACCTATCGTGTGGCATACAGAATAAAATTTTTCAATAATGTAACGTGGCGCATTAAGGAACGCGTTATCACATTGGTCATACTGAATAAGGGCCCTGGACGCTCACAAGCATTAAATTTTTTTTAAATGTATTTTCATCGATTACTCGAATATGCCTGAACAGAAAATTATTTTTTTGTTTCAAAGGGTATAATACTTCTTATCTTAGGTGGTTATTTAATTTTAACGAAATCGGTTGAGCGGTTTTTAATAAATAAAAAAAAATAATCGATGCATTTATATACTTCGATGACATGATACTGGCTACTCAGTGGCGTGTCTTGGGAGATCTCTACGTTCAGCAGTGGACTGATACCGCGGCGGCTGAGTAAGATGATGATATTATTTCACAGGTGGTATCATCGAGATATATGCAGTATCTCCAAAGATATAAAGATAAACACTTCAAACTTAGTATTGAATTAGAGTAGCGCGACGTTTAAAGTCGGTTCTTTGAGTTTTTTAAACCATATTAAATTATTCACAATCCGTGTTTGTATAAATATCATTTATATGATTATTTTTATTAATTTTATTTTAAAGTCGCGGACAGCGACCTTAATTCAGTTTTTTATTTGTAGATTTTATATAATATGTATTATAGTTTTAGGATTAGTTTATACCTATTGTACATATAGTTTTAATTAATTTGAATTGTTATCAAAATAAACAAAATAAATAATTATATTTTATATCTGATATGCTCGCGTTTGACCACTATCTCGCCTGGCGGTTAGCAATGATGTGACCAAAGATGGTAAACACGATATATAGGCCTAGAAAGTCTGACTCTTAAGGGCTGTGTGCGGCCGAAACACCGTAAGGATATGGCGGAAGAACTCCTTGATGGTGGTAAGCTGCTTAGTGGTAGCAAGTCAGGCGGAACATCGATATAATAATCCTACCTCCTGTGGGATATAAGACTAATAGGTGTGTTTTCAGCGCAAGTTATTGCTCCATTTAACTCATATTTGTGCATTATACTTTGTATGAAAATCGTACCAACCCTAACATAGCAATAGCGATAAAAGTATTTGTATGGATACGAATTTATGTATAGAGAACCATAAAGGTGCACGGTAAATACAGTATTAAACTTAAAATGTTTTGCTATGTCACAATTTTGATTATACTAAAGTTTTTGGGTTTATATCTAGACTGCAACTTAAATTGGAGATGTAATCTAGATAGTATACGTACTAAGCTCAGCCAATTTTCGTATGCATTAATATGCTGAGTGAAGTCGTGGACCGTTCTGCTGTGATCACCGCTTATCGGGGACACGTAGAATCTATCTTAAGATACGGCATCATCTTCTGGGGAAATTCAGTTGATAAGGAAACGCTTTTCACAACTCAAAAAAGATGTGTGAGAGCAATCTGCATGTTGAAACGGACAGATAAATGTAAGCCATTTTTATGTTCGTTGTAGTTATTAACGTTACCATGTATTTATTTATATGAAACGGTGGTGTTTGTCAAAAGTTATAATAATATATTTGAGCGTTTTAATAGTGAGCGACAAAAACATAAAATTTGTTGCAATAAAAGTGTTTTCTGTATGGCACCAAAGTTGTTTAACCATCTACCTAAAGACATAATACACAGTACAAACTTAAATATATTTAAACATAAATTGAAGAATTTACTAATTAATAAGGCGTATTATGATATCAATGAATATTTGAATGACAAATTTACTTAGAATTGTTTAAAGTGAAATCTACACTGACTTCGAATTCTTGGAAAAATTTCGTTGATATTTCATATTACTAAGTATAAATTAAATTGAATTCTATGACATTTGTATTGACATGACATGAATGTAATAATGTGTTTATATGTGTCTCATTTGATGTAATATTGTTAGTTATTTTAATTGTTTTTTATTTTGACATCTTATTTGCGCTATAGACTTATATATATTATATAGTGTTAATGAGTTTAATCTTTTATTCTTTAATTTAAATTATGAATTATATTGAATTTTGCACGCCGTCTGGTAAAATACAGCTGCACGAATTAATTTTGTAAGACCACTATGACCTGTATTTGCAATGAATAAACGATTATGATTATGACTAACTTTAACATAAAAATAAATACATGTTTCTTGGACTTTTTTTAGAATATTGTAAGATGTTACTCTGACGGTTTGTGCAGCGCACGCCAAATAGTATTGCATTTATTACAGCGACCCGTCCCTGCTTCAAACAAGTTGCGTCGAGTATGAATTAACGCCTTCAACAATCATCGTCATATATTATGTTTCTTTGAAGTGTTTCACACTATATATTTATGTAAATTGTTAAACACAATCCAAAATTTCATCGTACCGACGGGACTTGAACCCGCAACCTCCGGAATAACATGTTCCGGTGCTTTTCCAATTAAGCTTAATTGAAAAGCACCGGAACATGTTATTCCGGAGGTTGCGGGTTCAAGTCCCGTCGGTACGATGAAATTTTGGATTGTGTTTAACAATTTACAATCATCGTCATATTTCTACCAATTTACACAAAATCTTCACGAATTATACACCTACACCTTCCTTATGAATCACTCTATCTACTGGTGAAAACAAAATGAAAATTCGTTCAGTATTTTTTGAGTTTATCGTGAACAGGCAGACAGACAGACACAGCAATGGAATTTGTTTTATAATATGTACTCGTACCTATAGTGATTATTAACTCGCGGAAGGTAACAAGTTTTAGGAACACTTACAAATGCACACACACACATTTTCACATAGCCGCCTTAACCTTTTTAATTCAAAATTCAATGCTATATCACAGGTGTTATGAGCATACTATATCGACGTTCCGCCTGTCATGATACCAAAAAGCAGCTTACCACCATCTAGGAGAAAATCTGCCGCCATAACCGTACGGTGTTCCAGCAGCGCACAGCCCTTGAGAGTCTTCTAGGCCTAGCGTGTTCACCAGGCAAGATAATTATCAAAAGCTAGCCTATAAAATAAAGTTGTGAAAATTAGGACAGATTTCAACGTCTCCTGATAAAGTTGCACATAGTTATTTCACATAAATATAACGCTATATAAAAGTTGTAGTTTATCTGGCATTTTTTTTTTACTGAGTATAAGCAAGCGTTTGACCACTATCTCACCTGATGTTAAGTGAAGATGTGATCGACGATGTAGCACGCTTGCCTAGAAGATACCTGTTCACTCGCGATTTGAAGACCCCCGGATTGTACTTCACAGGATAAATAGTCTCCTAATAGGCCATCAGGGCGTCTATCGGGAACCGGTGAAACTGGCCCTCAGTCTCTTAAATTGTGATATTTTGTTTAATTTATAGAGCAGATAAACTAATATTATTCGAACTTATTAAAAAAAACACATAACTGTTCAAATCTAAGCCTAGCGTGCTGCCATCCCCGACCGCATCATCACTTACCAACAGGTCAGATAGTTATTTTAATTTTAAAATTATCGTGAATTTGTAACATTATTATTGTTATATACCGGCTGTAATTCACGTACCTTTAGTCGAATTTTCTCGACCTAGGTTTCGAGCGAGTCAGTCGCTCTTCCTCGGGAGTGAGGTCACGCGATGTTCAGTGAACATCGCGATCTCACCGCGTGACCTCACTCCCGAGGAAGAGCGACTGACTCGCTCGAAACCTAGGTCGAGAAAATTCGACTAAAGGTACGTGAATTACAGCCGGTATATAACAATAATAAGGTCAGATAGTGGTCAAACGCTAGCCTATAAGATATAAAAAAACGGAGACTCCTTCTTTTTAAAGTTGGTTAAAATAGTCCCAATTTTCGTACCCAATTTCATGCCGCTAGAGTATTTTTTATTTATTTATCTCTAACTTGCGACACGCCTTGGCTTCGCACGGGTTAAAGAATCCAATCCAGTTATATGCCAACAATTTTGCATTAGCTTTTTGGGTTGATTATGAATAAGGTAACATCTTTAACAATCATCGTCGTATTACAACCAATGTACGCAAAACCTTAACAAATTATACATCTGAACCTTCCTCAAGAATCACTATGTCTATTGGTGAACCGTAAGAAAATACATTTAGTAGTTTTTTAGTTTATCGCGAACAGGCAGACAGTCAGACACGGCGGGAGACTTTGTTTTATAATTTCTAGTGACTAGCGTTAGGCTAGCGTTTGACTACTATCCCTATGTGGTCGACGATGTTGAACATGCTAGTCCTGGAATGAGCTCACTCTCTTGGGGTCTAGTACCTAGTAACTAAAATCTAACAAACATTTAAGTACCTTCAGATTCCATCCCGATAGGCGCCCTGATGGACCTATTAGGAGACTATTTGCCAGATAAACTACAACTTTTATATAGCGTTATATTTATGTGAAATAACTAAGTGCAACTTTATCAGGAGACGTTGTAACTAAAACTTTAAAAGCGCATTTTTTAAAATAACTTATAGGCTAGCTTTTGATTACTATCTTGCGTTGTTAGCGACATTGTGGTCGAATATGGTGAACACGCTAAACCTAGAAGACTCTCAAGGGCTGTGTGCTGCTGGAACACCGTAAGGTTATGGCGGCAGATTTTCTCTTAGACGTTGGTAAGCTGCTTTTTGGTAGCAAGTCAGGCGGAACGTCAATATAATACGCTCATACCACTTGTCATATAGCACTAACTTTTGAATTGAAAAGGTTTTGGCGGCATGTGAAAAAGTGTGAGTGCTCTATTTGCAAGTGTTCCTAAAACGTATGTTCTTCCGCGAGTTAACAATCACTATACATATTATAAAACAAAGCCCCCCGCTGCGTCTGTCTGTCTGTCGGTTCGCGATTAATTCTAAAACTACTTAACACATTTTCATGTGGTTTTCACCAATAGATAAAGTGATTCATGAGGAAGGTTTAGGTATATAATTCGTGAAGATATCGTGTAAATTGGTAGAAATATGACGATTACTGTTGAAGGTGTTGTAATTCATACTTGACGCAACAAACTGATGCAACACATGTTGGCGTATACTTATGTTCTACCCGCTTGAAGCCGGGGCGCGTTGCTAGTATGTAATAAATGTGATTAATTAACCATTAAGTGCCGTTGAATGTGTGTAAGTATGGAAAGAGCACAATGATGAGAAACATTTAACTGAAAACCTCAGTAAGTTCCATATATTAACTCAGAGTATGACTTGGATTATGGCTTCTAGTCGACTTCAATGTGACAGGTGATTATAACTTGACTTTACGACTTCTATATAAATATAGCTAGAATATAATAGATAATAATATGTGTTTCATTACAATTGGATGAAATATAACCACTAACTAAGACAAAAGACTAGACTAACTTGACCTCTCTTACCTACTCATACAAAGCTACAGGTGGGTTAACTTAAACTTGTCATACATAATCCAAAGCACATAGCCGTGGTACCTATCTCGTTAGGCCACATAAAGAGCTGAGCTCTGAATGGTGAATACATGAATGAATAAATAAATAGGAGGCATCGTCAGTTGTAGGTTGTAGGTGGCATTGTTTTACCGAGCTTTCATACTACATAATGTGAATGGAAGATACGGTGCTGTGAAGAAGTGTTGTAGGTATAATGTGTAGAGAAGGGTTTTCAACATGAGTCAAAAATAATCAAGAAGAATCAAAGCATTTATTCAGTATGTAGGCAGTATTAATATAAACAGGAATACACGTCAAAATCATAAATCATAAAATAATCATAATAATAAATCATGATCAATTATCAAGAAAACATCGCAATAGCAGAATTTAACGCTTTGAATTAAAAAAAAAACGAAAGTAATGAACCATTCCGCTGTCATCCAGTTGTTGATGTCAGACTATTAAATAAATATTAAAGTAGGGTTGACAACCATACACGTAACTGTATTTCATTACTTCAGATTTTTATTTATAAAAAAAGTGCAATAGTGAAAGAAACGCATACCGATCACAGTACATATCATGATCCGAATGGAACTGATTGTACTCTGTCAGCTAAGTGACATGTTTTAATATATACCTACGGTTGGGATGGTTTTTAATGGACTTCCAAAAATGATGAGGTTCTCGTTGAAGTTTGGGATGTTGTAAAATGTAAAGTAGTATGTTTTTTTGTATCTTAAAGGTTAGTGTTCGACTATATCTCGTCTGGTGGTAAGCGGTGATGTCGTCGAAGATTGCGAATACGCTAGGCCAAGAATGCTCAGACTGATCTGACTGCTCTGACGCAACCCTTGAGTTGCGTGCTGCCAACATATTATGGTTACCTAAGCGATTTCTCCTTTATGCTATGATGTAACCTACTTTATGCTATGATGTAACCTACTTTATGCTATGATGTAACCTACTTTATGCTATGATGTAACCTACTTTATCCTATGATGTAACCTACTTTATGCTATGATGTAACCTACTTTTCAACCAACTTCCGAAAACAAAGGAGGTTCTCAATTCGTCTGTATGTTTTTTTTTGTGTGTGTATGTTACGTGATTACTCCGTCAATTCTGAACCGATTCGAATGATTCTTTCTGTTATCGGTAGGGTACGTTTTTGAAATGGTCCCATTTTAAGTTCATGGAGATCTGATAAGTATCTCCAGAGATATGACGATAAACGTCTCAAACTTGCTACTGAAATTGACTCACGGGTCATTGAAGTCGGTTGTTTTAGTTTTTAAACTATCTTAATTATTGATAATAAGTCAAGCGGATCATCGATGTAATTTCCCTACTATTTGTTTATACAACGCGTTATATGTAGAATACCTCCCAGACTTCAATATGAGTTCTATCAGCCTAAACCTAACAAAAGTTATGGCTGTTTTCATTACTTTTTATACCAGTTTGTTATTTGAAGTTTATAAAATGGTCAATAACCGCACATTTCATCATCCATAACAGAGAGTATAGAAAATATCATTTACTATCAACAATTTATTATTGAAAATAAAAAATATCACTATTTGCAGCAACTGACAGAATATAGGTTAACAGTTTCAGATTTACTGTAAAGACCACTTATTATAATTACAATTATCTGAAACTAAAAATGTTTAACTATCCGTTTTCATAAAAAATAATTTGGTGTAGTTGGAGTACTTTTTTTCTGTCGGTACCGTGCCATAGTTAGGAGGGAGTGATTGTGAGTGATCGCTGTTCGAATTGTACATAAATATATGTGTACCTTACTTTTATGTGAGCACTCGTTACCGTATAGTTTGGTTTTTTATTTCAGGGATTTCAATCTAAATGATCCTTTTTATTTAGTTAGTAGACTAGTTATTATTTAGTTAGTAGACTTTAGGTTTAGTTAGTAGACTTTCTAATTTTAATTATTAGTAAAAGCACAAGTGTGCTATTCGCTTGATGGTAAGCGATGATCTCTACTTATAACAGATACTGCGGCACACAAAACGATGATGATAATGACAGCTATTTTTCAACCATTTACTCCTTTAATATCGAAAGTTTTTATATATAATAACATAACATTATGTAAATACAAATCAACGTTTGTCGTTCCCAAAGTATCCATGAATAATTCAACCAGAATAAAGTTGAGCTCGTTACCGCAGGACTCCGAGACCAATATTATCATATCTTGGGTGCCGCCTTTTACGATATTCTTATAGAAAAGTGTTGAATATAAATTACTTGGTAGTTTACTTCCTTTCATGCATATATAAAAAGCTGTTTAAGTGCGAATTGGATTCACATGAACAGAATTTTGAAATGAATAAAAACATTTATGTTGTTTTGTTTTGTTGGGGTGAACGAGTTCTTGAGTGCGCCCCTTGCCACGTATCGGCAAGCGTAGCGTAGGACGTCCTCAGAATAGGTGGAGCGATGAAGTTCGCAAGGTGGCTGGCAAGAGCTGGATGAGAGTTGCCAAGGATCGTGCTCAGTGGCGTGCAGTTGGAGAAGGCTATGTTCAGCAGTGAACTAGGCTGATTATGATGATGATAAAAATGTAATAAGCCACCTGGGAAGGCTCATTCAAGTACAACCGTTGAACTTGTGGGAAGACATACAAGACATTTTGTTTCAGATTTATAACACATCAGCACTTACCAACAGGTGAGATAGTGGTCAAACGCTAGCCTATAGCCTTAGAATCCAAGCCCATGAATGCCAGGACCCCCAACGTGATACATGCAAATGTATGACGTTGTCATGTGTCAGAAGTTTCAAATATTTAGGTGTAACGGTCAATAGCTGTCTAAATTACAAAGACCATATAGCTGTACTGACGGGCAGAGTTCGCAAACTCATGTACGTCTTCAAAAATCTGCGCCATGTGGCGGACACCAGATTGTTGAAGACGATATATTATGCTCTCTGTCAGTCACTACTTACCTACTGCATAACGGTATGGGGTGGAGCTCCAAAGACCTTTTTACTGATGCTTGAAAGAGCCCAAAGAGCGTTATTAAAGGTCATGTCAAGTCTTCCGTCCTTTCAGACTTCCCACCAGTGAACTATACCAGATCACAGAATTACTCTCCGTTCGAAAGTTATTTATTTACAGAACTGTTCTATACATGCACTCGATTAAACCCATTACTTACGTGGAGACTAAAAGACGAAAGGACAGGGTGCACGTATTAAAATCATTCTCGACTACTTTTGCTCAAAGATTTCTCTGTTTCCTTGGCGAGTATGTATATAATCAGGCAAACCGTAAACTTTCAATTTATCATATAAGTAAACATGAATGTAAGAAAAAAACTACTAATTGGTTATTAATGATCACGTTTGAAGAGGCTGAAAGCATTATTTCAATTGTTAAATAAAATAAAAATACTCTAATTCCGATATAAACTAAATTAAAAAAAAGATACAAAAAAAAAACAGGTAGCATATCACACACACACATACACTCACACTCACACACACACACACATACACACTCACGCGCAGATTTAATTTTTATTCTTTTAATAACCTTTACTTGTATAAGCTTGAGCATAAACGCTACTACATTAATTATTTTATCTAAATTACTGAAGCCAACGATCGTGCTGGCGGAGGATCACTGTCCTACAAGATACAGTTTTAATACTAGTTTGTGGGGCAGGGAACCAACCCCCTGTATTAATAAAATATAGCCTTAATTCAATTCAATTAATACCATGTATACGTTCAATCTTCTCAATGTATTTAGCTCTAAGGCTCATGTTCAATAAATATTTTTATTATTTATTATTATTATAAGATATGATATATCAATCAACACCTCAACATCAACACCAATATTATAAATGCGAAAGTCAGTTTGTTTATTTGTTTGTTTGTTTGTTTGGGACTTCTTCACGGTCAAACGGCTTAACCGATTTGCCTAAAATTTTGTACAAAGATAGAACATATGGCAGAATAGGATATAGGATACTTTTTTTTCGAGTCAGGGGGTCCAAATATTTTTATTGAATTTTGTAAATATAAGATCTCTTTTCGAATAAACGGCTTGACCGATTTGCCGGAAATGTTGTATAAAAACAGTTCATAAGGTAGAAAATAATATAGAACTTTTTTTTCTGGCTATCGAGTCAGGGGGTTCAGATATTTTTAATTGAATTTTGTAAATATAAGACTTCTTCTCGAATAAACGGCTTGACCGATTTGCCTGAAATGTTGTATAAAGACAGTTCGTATAGTAGAATAGGATATAGGATACTTTTTTTTGGCTATGGAGTCAGGGGGTTCAGATATTTTTAATTGAATTTTGTAAATATAAGACTTCTTCTCGAATAAACGGCTTGACCGATTTGCCTGAAATGTTGTATAAAGACAGTTCGTATAGTAGAATAGGATATAGGATACTTTTTTTTGGCTATGGAGTCAGGGGGTTCAGATATTTTTAATTGAATTTTGTAAATATAAGACTTCTTCTCGAATAAACGGCTTGACCGATTTGCCTGAAATGTTGTATAAAGACAGTTCGTATAGTAGAATAGGATATAGGATACTTTTTTTTGGCTATGGAGTCAGAGGGTTCAGATATTTTTAATTGAATTTTGTAAATATAAGACTTCTTCTCGAATAAACGGCTTGACCGATTTGCCTGAAATTT
Organism: Cabera pusaria; assembly: GCA_954871355.1. Classification (NCBI taxonomy): domain Eukaryota; kingdom Metazoa; phylum Arthropoda; class Insecta; order Lepidoptera; family Geometridae; genus Cabera; species Cabera pusaria. The sequence continues at coordinate 2,587,430 of OX940900.1, read as the reverse complement.
TGTAAGAATACATGTCATAGAGCAAAATAGGATATAGGATACTTTTTTTCTGGCTGTCAAGTCGGGGGTTCAGATATTTTTAGTTGAATTTTGTAAATATAAGACCTCTTCTCGAATAAACGGCTTGACCGATTTGCCTGAAATGTTGTATAAAGACAGTTCATAGGGCAGAATAGGATATCGGATACTTTTTTTTGTCCTTCGAGTCTGAGTGTTTAGATTTTTTTTATTGAATTTTGTGAATGTGTGTCCTCTTATCAGCTAAACAGCTTGACCGATTCAGCTGAAATTTTATACATATTACAGTTCATATTGCATAGGATCACATAGGATACTTTTTTTCTGGCAGTCGAGTCCAGTTGTCCAGAATTTTCAAATTGAAGTTTGTAAATGTGTGGCCTACTCTCGGTCGAACGGGTTAACCATTTAAGCTGAAATTTTGTACACAGACAGTCAAAAAGACATAGAAGGGCAACGAAATTTTTTTTTTGGGTAGAAATTTCGGTTGTCTATAGTTTTATTATGGAATTTTGTAAATCTGTGGCCTCTTTTTGGCCAAACAGCTTGACCGATTCAGATGAAATTCTGTAAAAAGACATTTAATAGGGCATAAAAGGGCAAAGAATACATTTTTTCGGCAGTTAAGTGTGGGTGCCTATATTTTTTGTTAACTTTACATAGAGTTTGCATAATCATAAAAGTTTGACCTTAGGTTCATAGATTATGACTAAACTTAATAAGTGCCTTAATTAGGCCATAAAACTGTCAGGGTCACTAAAAGTCATCAAAATTTACGCGATGGCTTTGCTTGCCCAACGTGTTTTATCTGCTTTGTGGGAAGTATTTCAAAAGCATTCGTGTTTTAACAACCTTAGGGTCATCGGTGTTGACTTAGTAGGTTATAAAAACTGTCAGGGTCATAAAACGTAAAACTTTTTGCGCTCACTTCGCTCGCGCAGTGATAGCGCTCGCTGCGCTCGCGCAATAATTTATTTGATTTACTTTGTAGGTAATATTTCAGCAACTTTTGTATTTTAATAGCCACATGCATTAGAACGAGTCCATAAATTAAAACAGTACAATTTTCAATAATCATAATGATTTTTAACCTTAAATAAGTGGATATCAAGTTTAACCTTTGTGTCATCGGTTTCGACTTAGTAGGTCATAAAAACTGTCAGGGTCATAAAAGGTCGTAAAAATTTTTCGCGCTCCCTTCGCTCGCGCAGTGATAGCGCTTGCAAGCATTTGTTATATCTACTTTGTTGGATACATTTCAGAAACTTTTGTATTTTAATAGCCACATTCATCAAAACATGACATAAATTGGAACAGTACAACCTTCAATAATCATAATGATTTTTACCTTAAAATAAGTGGATATCAAGTTTAATCTTAGGGTTATCGGTGTTGACTTAGAAGGTTATAAAAACTGTCATGGTCATATAATGACGTAAAAATTTCGCGCTCGCTTCGCTCGCGCATTGATAGCGCTCGCTGGTAAACCTTTTTTAGGTTTACCAAGTACCAAGTAATGAGTAATGACTTTAACAATAGACGATATCGAGTTCGACCTAAGAGTCATCTATATTGACTTGATGATTAGGTCATTAAACTGTCAGGGTTATAAAAAGCCATAAAAAAATTTCACTCGCCCAATAATAGCTCTCGCTACGCTCGCGCGGCTATTCGCCTTATTTTCTTTGTAAAAAATGTTTTATGAACTGTTGTATTGAGTCAAACATTTAAACAGCACAACTTCGAATACTAACCTAACCAAAATGATTAATGACTTTAACAATAGAGGATATTGAGTTCGACTTTGGGGGTCACCTATGGTGATTTGGCCTAAGAGATCATCGATCTAGACCTCAATGGTCATAAAGACACAAATAACGTGGGCGAAGCCGCGGGTAACAGCTAGTAATATTATAATTTAGAAACAACAAAAGGTAACGATGCTATTTCATTAAACTGATTAAGTATTGGTTACTCTAATAATCATTGTAACACTGTGGGTTACAAATATTCCAAATGTTTTGGTATTCTATTTAATCTAATACAAAAAGAATCTTTGTCCTGACATACTGACTGACTGACTGACTCACTGACAGACAACGCACAGCCTAAACCGCTGGTCGTAGAGAGTTGAAAGTTGGAGGGTATATTTGTCTTAGTACGTAGGGGTGTACTGAGAAAGGATTTTTCAAAATTTTCAAAATGGGGCTTCAAAGTTTGTATGGAGAAACAAGATTAGATAGTCTTTTCTATCCGAAACTTCACACAAGTGCTTCACTACAAAAATAAGTAAATACGTGTTTCAGGTTTTTTTTTTAATTCCACCCCTAAGAGGGTGAAATGGGGTAACAAAGACTGAAAATCAATATTGTTTCGGATTGCGCTGCAATTTGGCATACAGGTGGTTATTATGACGTAAGTATCAGCTAAGGCAGGATTTTCTAAAATTCACCCCTTAAAGGGATGAAACGGGGGTACAAAGTTTCCATGGAGAAACATTATTAGATAGTCTTTTCTTTTCGAAACTTCACACAAGTGCTTCAGGACATAAATAAGTAAACACGTATTATGTTTCTTTGAAGTGTCTCACACTTTATATTTTTGTAAATTGTTAAACACAATCCAAAATTTCATCGTACCGACGGGACTCGAACCCGTTTCCCCCGGATTACACGTCCAGGTGCTCTTGTAATCCGGAATCGGACGTGTAATCCGGGGGGTGCGGGTTCGAGTCCCGTCGGTACGATGAAATTTTGGAATGTGTTTAACAATTTAAGTAAACACGTGTTTTAGGTTTTTTCGAAATTTCACCCCTAAGAGGGTGAAATGGGGTAACAAAGTCTGAAATTCAATATTGTTTTGGATTGCGCTGAAATTTGGCATGCAGATAGTTATTACGACGTTAGTTCCCTCTGAGTAAGGATTTTCCAAAACTCACCCCTGAAGGGGATGAAACGGGGGTTCAAAGTTTGTATGGAGAAACAAGATTAGATAATCTTTTGTATCCGAAACTTAACACAAGTACTTAAGTAAGTAAATACGTGTTTCAGGCTCTTTCTAAATTGCAACCCTAAAAGGGTGAAGTGGGGTAACAAAGTCTGAAATCAATATTGTTTCGGGTTGTATCGACGTAGGTATCGGCTCGGAAGAGATTTTCTAAAAATTCCTCCCGGATACCGAACGAGGATTCAAAGTTTGTATGGCGAAATAATATGAGATAAAGTACGTGTTGTAGGATCTTTTGAAATGGTCCCACATAAGTATTTACTAAATAATGAACGATAACGTAAAAATAAATCTTAAATAAAAAAAAACTAATCCAAAGGTAAGAAACTAACATTGTGGGCCCAGTGGTGTAGTGGGAGAATGGACGGCTTTGACGCCAGAGGTACCAAGTTCAATCGCGCCGTGCACCAATGGATTTTTCTAACGAACAATGTATGTGCGCTTTTCACAGTGGCCTTTCGGCGAAAGAAAAACATCTTTAAGAAACCAACCCAACCCCCGCATGGTGGTAAGACACTATCTAGTGTCCGCCTGGCCAGCTACCACCCTCAAGTCAGAAAATCTGTCGCCAAACATCTAATGTGTTCCGGCAGCTATCCTTGAGAGCCAGTTCCCATTCTAGGCTTAGCGTGCTACGATCCTAGATCGCTTCATCACTTACCAACAGAAGACATAGTGGTCGATAACAGAAGAGATATTCGCATAAAAAAAAGAAAAGACAGATCTCAAACACAGTATATAAAATCTCCGTCGTCTATCTCCTTTGCTGAGAGTCGGTGTGGGAGAGCTCTCGATCACGTCGACTAATGGCAATTTATTTGTCGCAAATAATCCACTTACGTTTCGAAGCAATCAGACGGACCGATAATGCGGCTCTACGTGAAAATAAGAGGAGAGAGGCTGCCATGGTTTTGTGTACGTTTTTATATGTTTACTTAGTAGTTCAAATCCAGACTAAGAATATTTTTACAATATCTTTTTTCAAACTAATGTTCTATTTAATAACTTAAAGTACGGCCACTACATAAGGTACCGCGGCGTCCTGCGATCGGCGGGCGCGATCTTAGTACTTTTCAATTGTTTTCTGATCGCGTTTGGTGTGGTAGCCGCGGTGTGTCCGTACCTTAATGGTAACATACCGCAACGTCCTGTGTGCACGATCTAGGCGGCGATCAGATAGCGCAGTAGTTTTGTATCGACTGGTTCACACCAAACGCGATCAGAAAACAATTGAAATGTACTGAGATCGCGCCCGCAGATCGCAGGACGCCGCGGTGTGTCCGTACCTTTAATAAAACTAAAATATTAACTATATGACTTATAATTAAAATAAAAACTTAATTAAAAATAATTAAAATAAAAAATGGAATTTAGGTCGCTTAGTAATCTTAGTATGAAGTACCCCTATATGTGGTACATAGATACTATTAGAAAAATATTTTTGCCTCTTATGATTTATCGATGAGTATGTCTTTCTGGAATCATCTATTTTACCCCCGATGCAAAAAGAAGGGGTTCTACTTTATATAAAACCCCAGAGTACAGATACAAGTCAAACTTTTTATAAGTTATAAAAGGCGGTTTATACTGTATATCTGTGATCTGTGTGTCTGTCTGATATATAAATTAATGGATTGTTCTTAGCTTTAATTCATGAATATATGTTCAGCCGTTTTAAGACACTGAGCTTTTTCCTAGTTGACGCTATGAGCTCAATTTTTGTAGGTCTGATCAATGAGAAATTCGGTATCCTTTTACTTTAATTATATTGTAAGAACATGGTAGTATTCACATGATTCTGAGGTAGTTCGCATGCTGATAGGACACTATCTAGTGTCCGCCTGGCCAGCTACCATCCTCAAGTTAGAAAATCTGTCGCCTAACATCTAATGTGTTCCAGCAGCTACCATCTTCGACCGCATCATCACTTACCAACAGGTGAGATATCGTTATATCGACGCTATCTTTTTTTTTATATATCTACGTATAAAAATAATATGCAGCGTACTCTGCTCTTCAACAACTTACAGCAGAGATGTCGTGTTTAGGCTCATTGTAATGTATATATTGTAATCATAGGTCAGTCGGGGGTGGATTAACATGTATAATTTCAGTATCATCCTTAACACGTAAAATATAATCACAATAATCTCAACCAATAGATTAAACCAAACTATAAAATACCACCAAATCTAGCAAATGAATTCGGACCATTAAATAACATTAATATCCTCAAGCAATTGTAATATTTTCCAATAAAACCACTGGCCTTTTGAATACCCTTCTTTACTAACCTCTTAAACCTTTACCACTCTGTGGTATTAAAATATCTCGTTACTCTATAGAAATAGTGTTGCTAGCCTGTGAAACATTTATAGTGACATAGTTGTATTGAATAAAATGTCTGTAAATAAAGATTGGTACGGACCGCATTGTAGTAAGGCTGGAGGCTTTCACGGTAATTGCTATCCTGAGGGTTGGAACCTACCAATATAGCTTCAATGAAAAAGGGATAACAGTGGGGAAATGTATGAATCACTTTTTGAGATTGCTTTTTAAACTTCATGTTGATTAAAATATTTCCAAGAATCTATGAAACGAGAGATGCAAATGGTATATAAATCCAGGGTGGAATTTTGAGATTGGAACTCCGCCGTTGTAGCTACAATTAAAATATTCTTAGTAAGAGGACCGCCCACAATTTTCAACCAACTTCTAAAAAGTAGGAGGTTTTCAATTCGTATGTATGTATTCTTCTAATTTTTTTGTACGTTTGTTACCCGATTACTCCGCCAATTGAGAACCGATTTAAATGATTATATTTTCATAGCTAGAGTTCATCATCCAAGGTCCATCTATTTAAATCTTATCAAGATCTGATAAATATATCCAGACAAACATAAAGATATTATCAGAGATGTGACGATAAATGTCTCAAACTTGCCAATGAAACTGATTACCGCGGCGTGGAAGTTGGGTTTTTTAGTTTTTAAACTATCTTAATTACTTATAAGAAACAGGATGTATGGGTTTTCACATTTCACACATTCACACATTTTACGGTCGATTTGAACGATATTCCTCAAAATCTAGACCTAAAACTATTTTTGATTAGTAATTACTTTATGACACTACTATACACTTATCATAATTTTAATTTGTTTTTAAATATATTAAAGTAAATATAAGTACTGGTATGTATATGCCTACACAATCCTATCCGTAGGCATATACCAGACTAACGAGTCTCAGAGCATTATTATAATAACTACATTTGTACATAAGCGAGCGTAGAGTGCGGTGGGATGATTACGTGGGTCGTTATGTAAGTATGCGAGGGGGTGGACGTAGGGGATGCTTTTGGTGTAGGATTTTATTCGTTTATATTCTAGATGTTCTCGTTTATATCTATTCTAGCATCAAATATTGAATATATATATATATATATATATATATATATATATTTGTACTAAAACAAATACATATATATAATATTTGATGCGCTATAAAATTATTTTATATAGCTGCCTTTGTCACTGAACTCCTCTTAAACGGCTGGACCAATTTTGAATATTTTTTATGTGTGTGTTTGAGTTGATCCCTTTTAATTTACAATTTCATTCAGTTTTTAGTATTTGTTGTTATAGCGGCCATAGAAACATTGTGAAAATTTCAATTGTCTACTCTACCTATTACAGTTTAGGAGATACAGGTCTCTGATAGACGGACAGACGGACGGACGGATGGACGGACGGATGGACGGACGGATGGACAGACAGATAGACAGCGAAGTCTCAGTACTAGAGTTCATTGGTACCCTTTGGGTACGTAATTCTAAAAGTAAAGTAACTTCAAGTGAGGGGTTATTATGTTGCACGTTGAGAAGTTCCGCACTATAATCTGAAGATGCTCATTAGATGATAGAATATACTTCTGCATATTTTGGGCTGCCCAGGTATAAATTACTATCTATAAGTTTTATATTTTTTTAATTAAATTAGGTAATTTATGCCTGCGCAGAAGTCCATCACTAATGTACAAGCAGAAAAATGTATCTATAGGTATATGCCTATATACCTATAGATACATTTTTCAAGTAATATTAATAAACTGGCCAAGTGCAAGTCGGACTCGCACTAGTAGGGTTCCGTACCACACTACAGTATTTTATAAGATCGAGCAAAAAATACCACTATCACTTTTCGCCAGCAAAAAATAATAATTAATAAACATTTTATTTCTTATAACGCCATCTAACATCTAACAAAGGAGTTAGGGATCGACATTTCAATATAACGCCATCTATGGGACTTTTACCTAACTAAGCGTTCATAGATGGCGTGAAATGCCGAAAAAAACACGTTTCTTGTATGGAGACCCTCTATTATTTTTAAATTTATTCTGTTTTTAGTATTTGTTGTTATAGCGGCAACATAAATACATCATCTGTGAAAATGTCAACTGTCTAACTATCACGGTTCATGAGATACAGCCTGGTGACAGACGGACAGACAGACAGACAGACAGACAGACAGACAGACAGACAGACAGACAGACAGACAGACAGACAGACAGACAGACAGACAGACAGACAGACAGACAGACGAACAGCGGAGTCTTAGTAATAGGGTTCCGTTTTACCCTTTGGGTACGGAACCCTAAAAACTAGTGGATACCCAGCGTACACTACTACGCTAAAAAAGAAATGTGACCGAATGTGCCTAGTGCATTGTTTTATTGGTCTGAAACCATCTGTGCTTTATTGCCATTCTAATGAAACCGGTTTGAGGCATTACGGTTGGATGGTTTGAAAGTTTATAACGGACAAGAGTAACAATATTTTTTTGTGTTTGTAACTGACTTAAAAAAGGACTCTCAAGTTGACCGTATATATATATATATATATATTTTTTTTTTTTTTTTTTTTTTTTTAAAGATTACTGGCAATGTGGGTCGCACATTACTAGTATTCTTGTTAACCCCTCCAACTAAGCTAAATATGCTTGTGTCTGGAGTGGGTTCACGTCAATAGTGCAATGGGTGGGGTGGGGACCGAACTCGCGACCTCTCGATCGCCAGTCCGACACCCTATCCATTGGGCTGTTGCCGCTTTTTTAAATATTTTAATATAATATTTTATGTGTATTCGCGGATAACTTCGTCGTTTATGAAGCGATTTTGATGACTCTTTTTTTGTTAGGAAGGAGATATTCTGAGGGTAATACCATAGTAATTTCATTGAGATTTGATAAGTATATCCAGAGATATGGCGATAAACACCTCAAACTTGGTACTGAAAATTAATAGCGTGGCATTGGAAGTCGGTTCTATTAGTTTTTTAAACGATCTTATATACATAATATATAAAATGCACTATGGAATAATGACCACGATGATTCTATGTAAAACAAGGAGTGAATTCGGGAGATAATATCATTTTTAGATTGTAACTAATAGGATCATTTACTACATGTAGTAAAAAAAGATAAAAATGTCAACCACATTACAGGTTTAGCCATGATCAATGATCCTATTAGTTACAATCTAAAAATGATATTATCTCCCGAATTCACTCCTTGTTTTACATAGAATCATCGTGGGCATTATTCCATAGTGCATTTTATATATTTTTACGTTTGCTGGCACAAAACGCTCATTACGAGTGCATTTGCTAACGAATGTGATGACGTCATACGACATTTGTACGCCCGGATGCATTTTATGTTGATTTGATAGGCTAGAAGCATGTTACTTGCCAACAATTTATCTGGAGAAAATGGAAATTCTGTTATATTTATTAAAAAGGTGTGTTTCAGAGTATCTGGCACATTTCTGCATGTTTTTAATCTTAATAATAACAACTTAAAAATTAAATTATATGTATAACTAATATTCCAATTATTTACTAATAAATTAAAAAAAGATACATACTAAGCAAATTACTTGTTTTGTGATCACAAAATTGAAATTGTGCACTAGGTTACTGTATATTTTTGAAATTTCGTAAATGGCTGATATCTCGAAATTCGTAAGACTTTTACTGAATAATTTTATTTCGTTTTCGATTAGTCGTGAAGTTCTCAATTGGTAACTAAAGGATTATTAGGATCCATTACTTATGCTACACCACACCACATGTTTTAAGTATATAATTAAATAGCTGTGCCCCGCGGTTTTACCCGCGTAGACATCGTTCCCGTGAGAATATCGGGATAAAAAGAGTGACCCCATAACCCCATGTGTTAATCCAGGATCTAGGTTATCTACATACCAAATTTTAGCTCAATCGGTTGAGTAGTTTAAGCGTGATGAAGTATCAGCCCCCCTAGACAAAATCCAATTTCTGTTTTCATTCACGCTGACGCAAGTCCAAAATGTATGGAATGACATTTATGTTTCCGCAACATAGATGTCATCCCTATACATTTTGAAGTTGCGTTAGCGTGAATGGAAACAAAAATTGGATTTTGTCTAGGGGCCCAGACATACACACAAATTTTTGCTGCAGACTCGTTCTTTTCGTTTCGTTCAGGATACATAGAGCAGCAGCCTCCTACACTAGGTTCCATGACAAAATGGCCGGGTACATAGTCTCGGCATTGTCTATAGCTAACGACGAGGCTGTTCCGCCCAGTAACGACCTCCTCCTGGTAATGACTACCCACCCCCTCTTCATCCCCCGAGACGTAGTCATCACCAACAACTAGAGATGGAAATGTTTTCTTTTATAAGGCTTTTCGATAATTTTTAAAACAATATAAATATTAAATTATGTTACGGGTAATGCTAGAAGATGAAGTAAACTTAGGTTTATCCGAGTTAACTTAGTATTAATAACATAATGTTTATTTTCTATCTTATAAGCTACCGTTTTACCACCATTTTGCCTGGTGGTAAGCGATTATGTGGTCGAAGATGGCAATCACGCTAGGCCTAGAATGGTCTGACTCTCATATTAACTTATACTTAATAATATTTATGTTAGGCTTTGCGTTGGTTTATTTTTCTAAGCTGTTAAGTAAAGTTTGAAAACTCAAAAATAAATATGGATACCGCAGTTTACCCGTGTACTCCTAGGTGTTAACCTATATTAACCAGTAATAACCAATAAGTCTAAGCTAACCTCTAAGTTAACTCGGATAAACTTAGGTTTACATCGTTTTTCAGCATTACCCGTAGCATATCTCTAGGAAGAACAAATAAATAACTTTTGAAATTATTTTTGTAAAATCCTATATTTATATGATAAACTAAAATAAAATCATTATTATTATAATGTTGTAGCCTTCGTATAAGTGTGAAGTGAGTCACATACATGCAAAGAGATAACTTCAACTTGCCTAAATAGCGTGTCCATTATCTTCGATCATATCATCGCTTTCCATCAGGCAAGATATTGGTTGAACGCCAGTCTGTCAGATTTAAAACCATAGGAAGATGATTATATGACATTTATAAATTAGTGAACTTAATATTTACTATTGATTGAAAAAAGAAAACACATAAAAACTTTTAATGGATCAAATGCAAATACTAACAAATTAAAACGCGGTTTTCAAAATAATATTTAAGCTCTGTTTTCCGATAGTTACATTTGCTATTTGTTTCTGATGAAAAAGCTGCTACGGCTGCAATAAACCCAAAATAATAAGCTGCAAGATGTTTTTTCGAAAATGGACTCTGATTACGAAAAAAAATTATAATTCAAATTATAATAAGTATGTTATCGTAATCTCTAAAATTATGATTTTTTTTCTAATTAAAATATTTTTTAGTGTGATCATCTCTATTGTGCTGACAATAAGATCAGTGCAATATTTTCATACGCCCACTCGCGAAATGGTACGCGTACCCGCGAGGGACATTGTGAAATGACTGATAATGCTACCCTACACAAAGAGGCAAAACAATAGACCAAACTGACGCAATGTCTTCTGTAAAACCAGATTTCACTCTAAAGTAATCTAAAATTAATGTATTAATTTAATACACTGTACTGTAGCAAAGTAACAAAAACAATACTTACTTACGTTTTATGTTTCTACTTTTAATGGTAACTATACTGTAACTAGAGTATTTGCTTTCAGAAATAGTCTTATAAAATGTTTGTTTTTTTAAAGTAATTCGTCTCACTGTTCAGATGAGTAATATTACTTATTATTGAGGCTTTAAATGTTTATACCACTGGCACCGTATACTGATATCTATATTATCTATTAAACTTACTTTAAATTGCATTGTAGTCACATTCAGCGGTCAGGCAGAACTGATGGTAGAACTGTTAGTGTATAAGAACAGGATGTAATAAACGATAGTGCTGCCTCAGGGAAATTTAAATAAAAGGGCGCAGGAACAACTTTCTAAAGTACTTTGAAATTATACGTCATGTGCTTCCTCCCCCGTTCGTTTAGTTCTCTCGTTAAAAGGTTTGTTATGATGAAAAGGAATTTAAAAAGCGAAGATTTAAAAAAAATTAAATGCTTTGATTTTATTGAAGTGCCGCGGAGATTTAAAAGTTGTAAGCTGTAGTATAGAATAGTTGCACCAAACCTTGGTGCTAAAGCTTGGTACTTAAAAGTACTAAATTGAGCAGCGTTAAATGGAAAACTAATGCCATTACTCAAAAATTTAAACCGTTTGAAATATATTTTTCAAATTCACAAAGATGCGCTCAATTATACAAAAAAATAGACATAATTTGAGTAAAGAAAAATAAACTGCTAATTTGGTTGTCACGGTTTTTTTTGGTGACTTTTTTATTAACACAGTGTGATTTGATATCACTGAATATAATATAATCTTTGCCCTAAAAAGGTAGTCGTAACAATGCAGTTTAAGGCATAATTAAAATTGGCGTAGCACCGTAGTGCCGTAGAGGTGCTACGCATGGTACAAAAGACTTCAACGCAGACATTTGCATAGACTCTGCCGCTTTCGATGACTAGAGTTTTAGCAAAATTACACCGTAATATAAACATGATTTTTTATGTAGACAATTGAAATACATATATCTATATTTATTATTTAGTGTACGGCTGAAGTGGTGGTACCGTCCCAGGCGGACTAGTAGAAGTCCTACCACTACAACTCGGCCTAGCTCCACACACCCTGCAACTCCGCTTAGCACTACCTCGCTCCGCATCAATGGACAAACATAGTACCAGTCCTCAAATTCTCTCCGCATTACTCCTTCGCTCCTCTCCACTACCTCTCTCCGCGTCAATGGATAGGCAGCTTTATACTGTCACTGTAAATACCCGGTCTGGAAGCACATTATTTTCAACAGACTTCCAAAAAGAAGGAGGTTCTCAATTCGTCTGAATGTTTTATTTCTTTTTTTTTTGTGTATATGTTACGCGATTACTCTGTCAATTGTGAACCGATTCGAATGATTTTGTAATCGGTAGGGTATGTTTCTGAGATGGACCCATTGTAATTTCATCGAGATCTGATAAGTATCTCCAGAGATATGACGATAAACGTCTCAAACTTGCTACTGAAATTGACTCGCAGGGCATTGAAGTCGGTTGTTTTAGTTTTTAAACTATTGTTAACGAATCTGCCTACCCCCAGTCTGCGAGCGAGCGCAAAACTATAAAAACAGACAGCGAGCGGGTACCTGTCTTACTCTTTGCGCGACTGTCGTGTTGTTCGGACGTAGTGGTTATGTAGTTAGCTTAGGCAAATTATATAATCTTTATTATGTTGAAGTTCTGTGACATTATATAGTTGTAGATATTGTGATAGTGTTTATTTTTTAACCTTTTTCACTTCTGGTCGGTAAGATCAGAAGTGGGATAGGTCCACGTGCATTTACGCGTTTAAGCCGTCTCTGATATTAGCCTTGATCTATTCAAAATAAGTTTTGAATAAATAAGGGTGCTACACCGTTTTTAATTTGAATCCGTGTTGTTCAACCGTTTTGAATCCTGTGATCTAGTTTTTGTGAATACTTGTCAGTGAAAGTGCAAATTAGACGTTCGTCTAGATCTAGGGTGTGATATTTCTCAAAAACAAAAGAAATACATCAGGTCATATCGATTTAGTTGCAAAAAAAAGGGGTAGTTTACCAGGGTTCTTAACTGGTAGTTTACCACTGCGTCCGAACACCGAACGCCACTTGTAATTGCCGTTGCTTACCCGCTATAATTTCTTTGTAGTTTTGTATGCTGTCGTTGTGTACCACTTCGTGCAACAAAGCTGCCCGTCGGCAAGTAAACGCGGCGGACTGGATTATTCGAGTATGGTTGGTGTGGTGGATACAGGTATGATTACAATGTTACTTTCGACTATGCAAAGAGGTTGACCGTGCTAAATAACTGGGCAAACCCGAGACATTTAGGTACGACTAATTGTCTACCTATAAACTCAAAAGCGTAGATAAATTATTGAGCGACAACCTATAGGTTGTGTTAACATTTGTATCTGCTGTTACACCCACAGGGCGTCATTGCTATTACTCTGTATGTTGTTATAAGCTTGTTCGGCGTATTTTGTGCGATTTACATCGTTTTCAAGTCTAGGTGCCTGTTTCAACGGTGCCTGATAGCCCTATTGGGAACTTATCTGACAGATTTCCGACAGACTTTTGTATTATGTCATCTGTCTGATTACTATCTGAAACTTTATCGGCATTCAGTGAAACTTACCCTAAGAAACGCTGTTCGATCAACACAATAACGGAATTTAGTTAAATTGAGAGTTTGATAACCTACGTGAAGGGAACTAATCCAAATTAAAACCATGTTTGTGAGGTGTGACTTGTCGTAAACTGTTGTTCTTACCGCGAAATTGCGGGTATAATGGAAAAGTTTTGAGAGTCTGAGTCTGAGTCTGAGAGTTCTGAGAGTCTGAGTCTGAGTCAGAATGATATCATGCCTCGAATAAGACATTTACTTACAACGAAAATAAAATCACAATGCCTGTTCAATTTTAATTTATTTTGAATTCTTATATCTATTTCTTACATCCAAAATGAAGCCGAGTGTTAAGTAGTTGCGCTAGTTCCAGTGTATACTCGATCATAGTTTAGACTTAACTACCGTAGCGTTAAGTGGTAATAATTGAGGGTTATATTGATGGCAAGAACTATCCGTCTCATGGAATTTACATCCAACACTGTGTAGCTTCACAGTGCTCGTGAACACATAGTGTCAGTCAAATCAAAGGGGTGACAGGCGCAGTGCAGTGCTGTTCCTAAGTTTTAAGCGCCAAAGTACTTGTTATAGGCAAGACTATCGTTATACCAACAATTGAGCGTTGTACTAGGCCTATCTAGTTACCTATCTTACTCCCGGTACAAAAAAAATAGCAAGATGTAGGTATCTGTTACTTGTTGTCAACTTGACAGATATACTCGGTGCATTTGGTTGGTATCAGTATCGAAAACATACAGTCCGGCAAGTATAACTTGGCGTGCCTGTGCGCCACTGTGCTTTTACTTTGTACTTTGATAACAATTTCTCTTAAACCACTTTTAATTACTTTTGGCATTATTGAACTATTTTAATGTAGCAGATTTATCAACAATAATGTCGCGGTAATCTCTCAAACGTCAAACTCACAGTTTCAATTAAAAGAATTAGTTCCAAAAACCACCACCGCCAAGTTATACTTGTGGCACTGTACATGGCGTTCTTTTTGTATTTTTTGTGCGGTAGTTTGCAGCGCATTTGGTTTTCGATGATTGAGTAAAATAGTTCTGCTTGTTGATTTTACACTTCAGTGTAGTTTATGTACGTGCTTATATTTAAATATTGTTAGCTAACGACAGTGTTGTGGATAGTTAGCTAAGAAACTCAGTTTTCCGTTTTAAAACTAAAAGTGGATACCTACCTACCTGTGATAACGATGGGGTAACTAGTGAATGAGGTAGTGAGTGGTAATGGTTTAACGCAACTTATTTGTTTGTAAACTGTCCGAATAGTGGCGGAGCCAGTACTACGGTTTACTACATTTCTAGTGATAGTCCATGTTCCTAATTTTAATCCAACTTTGACGGTTGACACCCCAAGGAGAAACGTGAAGATTTGGATGCATCTAGGAAGTGTGTATTGCGACGTTTAGGTTTTCACGCTTCTTCAGTACACTTAAAAAATATACGGTCGAATTGAGAAACCTCCTCCTTTTTTTGAAGTCGGTTAAAAAAACAATTGATGTCTTTTGAGTCTTACTGACTATGGTGAGTGTTAGCATTAACTGCAATGACTATCTTTGTGAGAGGGATTCATTATGTTCATTCTACAGTTTCTATCAACTTAATAGAATTATTGTTATCGGCATGCTAACATCATGTTGACAATTTGGCGTACTAGGCATCCTAGGCTAGCGATTGTAGTGTTGGTTTTCTAGGTTTAACGTCTGTTTACTGATTACCTATGTAGGATTCGTGGGATTCGACACTGAGGTTTATTTTAGAGACCGATGTTTTGATTGGTATAGATGAAAATGACAGTTTGGCCGTTTCTAGCATTAGTAGACATACTATCGATTGTTGCAAATGTTGAAACCTACAGCTTTGTTCTTTTCGTGTTGGTTACGGCGGTGTATTCAACTTTTGTATTTCGTGTTGTTTACGTTTACCTCTATGCTGACAATAGCGGAAGGCTTGGCGTTCACTTTTTGACTGCGTATACGGTTGATACGACGGTAGGCGAGAAGATAAAGATTAGCAGCGTTGTTCAGGTTTTAGAAACATTTTAAAATAACTTTGCGGTGGCAATTATTGCGCAATTTAATTGTGAACTTCTGCTATCTATGTATTACTGCTACTCTTACTGCTAATGCAATAGCAAAATGAATCATAACACATTCGCGTTGCTAAAATTGGTGAATAATCTGAGAACGAAAATGTGTATCCGGTTAGGTTAGGAATTAAGATTTCACGACATCTGATATAACGCAGCTACAAAAACATCGTGGTTTATAATTGCATTGCGGTTTTTAGTGACATTATGTTTTTAAGCGTTTCGTGATAACTTTATGACTACCTACGTTTCATGATGACAGATTGCGTTAGCGTCAAACTTTTGTTAGATCGTTTCATTATTCTGGTTTTTATAGGTAAAATAGCAAATATTTGCTTGCTGTATCTCAGTATTGTGCACTTAAAGGAGATATGAGGGTATGATTCAGCGAGACTCTGTTATCTAATGATTTGAATATGTGCAGGTAGACCGAGCGGTATTGAGGTAGTGTTGTCAGTTGTCACACTTCCATAACTGCTGTAAGTACATTGACGCTTCGTTAGCTTCCTGTGGAACGGGGCGGTAATGTATTATTATTATGTTCATTATGGCACACTTCTTCCGTACTACAGGATATAGACATGAACATGAATTCCACATAACGCGTAGTTTTTCTAAGTAACTAAGGGAGTAATTTAAGTGCATTGACATTTGTCTTAATCTATTCAATAAAAACGAGACACCCAGCGAGTGGAAGAAATATTGAATCCCAATACGTGATCTGTTTTTACGGTCAATAGTAACGCCTAGTTTTCTTGTGTTTTAGACCTGGTGCTGGTGCTCGTGCGCTGAGCTCCATGCTGAGCTCCATGCTGAGCTGCATGCTGAGCTCCATGCTGAGCTCCATGCTGAGCTTCATGCTGAGCTTCATGCTGAGCTTCATGATGAGCTTCATGCTGAGCTCCACACTGAGCGGCGCGCTGTAGCACGATGATGTCACCGGTCGCGCCACTGCGCGAGTGCGCGCATGGTGCTGAGGTCTGCACCGAGCTGCCTGCTGACGTTCCCCGCAGTCGCTGATTGCACCACTGTGCGGTTACGTGGGTGATGCCACGCTGTATGTACCTGATACGCTTATGCGGCGAGTACGTAAGTAAAGTTGAGGCGTGCACCCCTGGTGTCACTCTTCCTTTTGGTGGTTACGGGTGAGGCGGGCACCCCTGGTGTCACACCTCCCTTTTGTAATTACGGTTGTGGCGTACACCACTGGTGTCACACTTCCCATTTAGCAGTACAGTTGAGGTGGACTCTGCAGGGTTTTTTCTTCCTGTACTGTGTAGGCGCTTTGTCGACAATATTCATTATCTGTATCGGTGAACATTGATGATACGAGAAAGCGTGCTACTTTGCTAGACGTTCCGTTAACGGGCTAGCCATTACAAGGGTCGCCGTACTTATAGCTTTAATTGCGCAGTTGGGATATTCGTACGGTTTCCATTTTTTCTTTCATACTACGTCATTTATACGTAGACAAATGTGTTGTGGTTGGCGAAACGCCGGCAGTTCGACATCTACAATACATTTTAACTCTATTTCATATACATCTCATAGCATTTTCTTGTTTTCATTTAATTACCCAGTGCCTTCAAACATAAATTTTCAATTTCCTAAATTATTGGGTTCCTACTGCCGATGTTTGAGTGCACGCTTATATCTGTAGTAGGAATTACCAATATTTGTTCCTTTTTCACAAACAAGACGGCTTCAAATACTAAGTGAGTACATGTAACCTCATGTGTATCTTTTCAAATTGTAGATGCAAACACTGATGCAGCTGAGAGATATATGCCGCTACTTGATGATGAAGCGTTCGAGGACGACCTGCTGTCAAGAACGGCCGTGTTAACGAATCTGCCTACCCCCAGTCTGCGAGCGAGCGCAAAACTATAAAAACAGACAGCGAGCGGGTACCTGACTTACTCTTTGCGCGACTGTCGTGTTGTTCGGACGTAGTGGTTATGTAGTTAGCTTAGGCAAATTATATAATCTTTATTATGTTGAAGTTCTGTGACATTATATAGTTGTAGATATTGTGATAGTGTTTATTTTTTAACCTTTTTCACTTCTGGTCGGTAAGACTATCTTAATTATTAACTGACATTGTTTTCAGTCAAAGGAATTTATTATTTATTATTATTAAAACATATATATTGTTCAATAATTTACGTAAAACTTAAGGAATATAGTAAAAATCTTAAAATACCTATTCTCTACGAACTAAATTCCTTAGCTCTACAATAATGATTTAAACGACATTAAAAATTCTACTTCAAAGCAAAAATCTACGCCGTTTGCGTTAGCCATTAAGTACCTACTAAGATTATGTATTTTTAAATATGCCAACGAAGATAATGACAATAAATGCGAGTTTCAAAGAAATAAACAATATTATACCTTTACTGAAATCAAAAGGAGTGGAGAAATCCCGCCCCTTATTTACCTACCCACAAATCTGAAATAAATTATACGAAGAGTAATAACGATGTCCAATTTGCAGAGAAAAGTTCTCATTTCAATATCTGAAATTCAGAGTTGGTCTTTGAAGTCAGCGCTTCGTTAATGAGGGTTCCGTACCAAAGAGAAACGGACCCCTGAATTTCAGTGCCTTGCAGTCTGTTAGATTTAGAAATTAAGCTATTTTGTTATATTACGAGATTTGGTTATAGATATATATATATATATATATACTTACTACTATATATATATATATATATATACATATATACAAATTAGGGTATATATATATATATATATATATATATATATATATATATATATACCCTAATTTGTTATTGTATCGTTATGTGATTCAGCATGGCAACCCATTAGCAATTTGTTATAGTTATTTTTTATGATATAGGTAGCAAGCAAGCAAACTGCCCACCTGATGGGAAGTGGTAACCGTCGCCTATGAACACTTGCAACAAACAATAAGGGCGTCACTCATGCGTTGACTACCTGTCAAGATTCTTTTTACGCCATTTTTGAAGGACGCCATGATATAGCTCTGCGGGAATTTTAGCAGATCTTCACAAGATTTAAGATTAGGTGATATAAATATCACCTAATCAGTCAGTATAATTCTAAGGATTTTAATCCTTAGAATTATACTGATTTATAATATATAAGAACCAATTTCAATTTCAATTTCATGCCTAAGCTTTACCCTGAAAAGTAACAGGTTATGCAAGAGCTAAGCGCATGTTTTACATGTAACAGTTTAGCAATATCTTATTCTCTGACAAAGTAAATACAGAGCTCGAAAACAAAATAATGTGGAAATGAAAAATGAGAAAACGGCGGAGAGGCGATCCACTCCAATCGGATAACAATACTGCTTTGTAAATATCGGGAGACCGAAGTACACCGTCTGCCGAGAATAATGCATAACTAGATACTGTATTTTGGTAAAGTAGTTTTCTTTTTAACCCCCGACGCAAAAGGAAGGGCTGTAATAAGTTTGACGTAGGTATCTGTGTAGATACACTCATGAAACACAGATTTGTATCTGTGTGTCTGTCTGTGGTATCGTAGCGCTCAAATGGATCAAATTAAATTGTTTTTTTTTTGTTTGATAGGTGTTAAAATTTTAATAAGAGCGTTCGTGGCTTTCAAACTCTGAAATCTTTTATTTTTATTATTAAAAGAGCAGACAACGCACCACACGATATTGTAAGTGTTAATAGGTGGCGTTAATTACTTACCGTCAGGTAGCACGGTGGTAGGACACTATCTAGTGTCCGCCTGGCCAGCTACCACCCTCAAGTTAGAAAATCTGTCACCAAACATCTAATGTGTTCCGGCAGCTATCCTTGAGAGCCAGCTCCCATTCTAGGCCTAGCGTGCTTACCATCTTCGACCGCATCATCACTTAGCAACAGGTGAGATAGTGGTCAAACGCTAGCCTATAAGATATAAAAAAGGTGGAACGTTTGCTGATCTGTATTTATTTAAAAAAAAGAAGCGTTTTTCTTCTTCGTTTATCATCAGAACAGTCACTAAATAGAATTCTCTATCTTATTTTTTTTGGTCAGTATGTCTCAAATGAAAAGAAAATATGTATTCACTGAAGCGGTTAGGTGAGATTACAGCCAAGTGCTTGCTTCCTACCAGTAAAAATCTTTCGTGAACTGACTGTGACTCAGTGTCTAAAGCTAGAATGTTGTTGAGATTTTAAGTTATCTATCTGTTATTTGCCATGCAGTGTACGCTGGTTACCTAACGAGCAAGCTGGGCTCCATTGTGGTGGCAGCCATTGTGGTGGCCATCAAGGAAGTGGGCAGCTATTCTTTCCTACCTTTGAACCGTTATCGGCATCTATTCGAGGAACCGCTAATGGCGAGGAGAAGATTGGAATTCAGAGATAAACATTTAAAAGGTTTTATATATTTTGCAGATGGTGAGATGAGGTTCGGTTGGCTGTGACTGGATCTTTTTATGCTAAATTGTTATTCAAGCTTAACAACACACATGTTTAAATATCTTCATACCTATTATAGTTTGTGAAATAACTAATATCAGTATCCAGACTTATTATAAAAGCGTTTGTAACTCTCTCACTCTGTCTGTTTGTTATCTAATCACGCCTAAACGGAAGCTCCGATCTTACTGAAATTTAACAATAAAACAAAATACTTTATAGCATCAGAATGAGCATAAGCGACTAAATTATTGGTGGATGTGAACGAAGTTAGTCATATATAAATACATATATAGAAATAAATAATAAACAAATAAAAAATCATGTATTTCTGTCACAAAGAGGTTCTTAATATATGTTTTAGCTTACACTATTCGCTGATTTAACAATATTTTTTACAGTAACCTATCTTTGCGAAAGACTGTAAAATCCAATTTAATGAAGAAATCGTACATTAAGTATACATTAAATGACTATATGAACGACAAAAATGCTTGGCCTGAATGCCCCAACCTCCAAGATATAATATAAATTGTATGAAATATATATATATATATAATATGCTACCATTGGTGATGGATACATATTTCTTCCGTTTGCGGTCGAAACAATGGGCCCATGGGGTCGAGATGCCCGAGGTTTTGTTAAGGAGTTGTCCAGACGCCTAATTGACATCACCCGTGACCAAAGAGCTGGCGCTTACCTCGGCCAACGTATTAGCCTAGCTATACAACGAGGTAACGTCGCTAGCTTTTTGGGAACATTACCGGCAGGTAGCGACCTAGGTTCTGTCTTTTATTTATAGTATAGATATTATTATTGTAGTTTATATAATCTTGATATTGTCATTAGGTAATTATTTTTAAGTTGTTAAAATAATTGTATGATAATATAATTATTTGTTGTAAATTTAAAAAAATATTTAATATGAATTAAAAAAAAAAGAATTAAAATAAGTGACAAGCCCCATAGAGTTTCTTGGTGTTTCTTCTCTGATAGGATTACTTCCGAAACACCAGTAGATTCAACAGTTAATCAGTTTTCATCTTTTGTTTGCAGATCTAGGGTTGCCTGTTAAGACGGTATTATGCAGCTGATAGACGGACAATCAGTTCCATTCGGAATATGATTTGTACTGCAATTAGTCTGCGTTTTATTTATTTATTATATTTCATTATTTCACAATTTTTTGGATAAAAATTGTCTGAAGTACTGAAACATGCACTGGGTTGCGGGTGCACGTAATAGTACGGTTGGCAACCCTACATTAATCAGGGTAATTAAACATGTGTTTTAAGTGTGACGTTCGACGTCTAGATGAAAGCTGAATGGCTCAATACCTTTGTCTTTTTTTTTTGTAAATTCAAAGCAATAAGTTTTGTTTCTGTTATATCTATAATGTTTTTTATTGAATATGATCTATTTAATGTAATTTGACGTGTGTAAGTGCAAGTTTTTAATTTGCCCATATACTGAATAAATGCTTTGACTTGACTTAGACTTGACTTTGACTTGACTGATTGATGCTCGAGATTGGCTTGCAAAAACCTGTAGTATATCAGCGGCCTCCCACGGATCGTTATGTAAATATTATTATTAATATTAAAGGTATTTCTAAGATGTTGTGTGTACCTGATAATGTTAGAGTATACAAGTGTTTTGCCAGGTTGAGAAAGATAATAAATTATTTATTCCTAATATCAACACAAACAAAATATATATTGAATATGATATTAGGCATCTCACAAGACTGGCAATTTGACCAAAGGTAAGCTTTGATAGATTCTTCAGTGATTTATGTCCGAAAATGAGATTGGTAGAGTTGCTTGTATAAAAAAGTTCAATTTTAGTATCCAACTGGCATTGGTACTCTGTTATTATATTTTTTAAATGTTGACAGATAAGCAGTTACCTGATGAAAAGTGATGCTGTGGTCTTAGTAGTGATGTAGACAACATCACAGTTGATTTGAATAGCTGAATAATATCGTTTAAAAACTAAAAAAGAACCGACTTCAATGCCGCGCTATTCATTTTCAGTACCAATATTGAGGTGTTTATCTCAATATCTCTGGAGATACTTATCAGACCTCGATAAAATTACCATGGTACTACACTTGGGATATCTCCTTTCCAACAAAAAAAGAATAATCAAAATCGGTTCATATACGACGAAGTTATCCGCGAACAAACATAATATATATATATATATATATTTATATATATATACGGTCGAATTGAGAAACCTCCTCCTTTTTTGAAGTCGGTTAAAAACTGATTTTAATACAATACACATACCGCAACTATAGCAAACCATCACTGAAACTGGCTGGCGCTGAACATCATGGCAGAACTCGACGAACCAATGGACATCATTTTTGAAGCACCTACAAAAAATAAATAGCATTTCGTGACTGTTAAAATTTGATATGTTTGATATTTTAATACCCATTTATAATTCAATGATAACATTTTTTTTGCCTACCCGCACCTTTAGTAGATGTCGAAGATAAAGCATAATTCAACAATGAAGTACAAACGTCCGCCCCCGACTCGGCCCGGGTCCTCGGGACAAACAAAGGTGTCCCGTTACCACACAATGTTAACTGACAGTGGTGTTGTGACAGTTGCTAGATGTTTCGATACGTTCGCTGATATTATTATAGTGATATATGACATGCGTGGATTTGTCACTTTATAGGCGGTTTTAGAGTTGAGATGTTTTCACAAAAGAATTCAATTCAAACTCTCGTTGTGGAGCTAACTCTCCACGCTGTTTCAGACTTATATTTTAACGCATAATATCATAGCCAATTGAGTCTCACATGCACTGTAATTTTAATGAAAACATTGCTCTTTTAACAGAAAATAATGTTTATTTCAAGGTTGAATGACTAATATTGGTCCAGGAGGATTAACAGAAATCCTACTTTTTTTATTGTAAAAGGTAACAGGACAAGCACGACGCTCGCCTGATGGTAAGCGATGACGTCTATAGAGAATTTTGCATGTCACTGCACTGCGCCTGTTACCTTGAGACATAAAGATGTCGAGTCTCACTTGCCCTGTAATTTCGCTGGACGCCCTTCCCTTTTCAACCGAAAAACTATTTCACGGCTGACAATGAATTGGCATAGTGGTGGTCCCGCCCCAGGCGGACTAGCAGAAGTCCTACCACTACTGATAATTTTACAACTATAATTTTACAAACTTATTATTATTAGGTATGTATGGTAGCACTGGTTATTGAAATACCTGAAAATATTAATATATATTTTTTTTAAATATATTTTTTGATGATTATAACTTTTAGTTTATGTGTAATTTATGTGGTTATGTTAGGTAAGAAAGAAGGAAACACATTTAGAATTTCCTTCTCGTTTCTCCGGCTCAAGGTTACCTAGAAAATGATGTAGGTAAGTAACAGCAATCATAAAAAATTGCAGAGATTGAAAAAACTTGTAAGACCTCCATTTATTCCGATACATATAAAGGCAAGTAAATACAGCAGAAATGAAATGGTTCCCAAATGGAGAGCCAACGAGGCGGAAGGCGGAAATTGGATTTCAGTTACGGACAACGAGATTGTACAACTAGCTTAGCTTGCAATTTACGGTTTTTTCGCGTAGAGATAAGTAAATAGGTTTTATGATGTCATTTGATCGTGTTTTTGCAGAGGTTTGCTTATTGAAAGATTAAGGCACAATCTTAAACTTAAAACTGGAAAAAAATTATACCTAATATATTTAAGGCGATTCAGCTTGTTTGGCTCATGAGGAAGACTTCGTAGTCCATCATTTAATAATAAACAGCAATTTGAATCTCAACAGGAAAATCAACAGATCGAAATGTTTCATGCGTTCTTTGCATTTTCAACCGACTTCCCAAAAAGAAGGAGGTTCTCAATTTGTCTGTATATATTTTTTTGTGTGTGTATGTTACGCGATTACTTTGAATGATTCTTTTTAATCGCTAGGGTTCGTTTTCGAGGTGGTCCTATTGTAGTTTCATCAAGATCTGATGAGTATCTCCAGAGATATGACGATAAACGTCTCAAACTTGCTACTGAAACTGGCTCACGCGGCATGGAAATTGGTTGTTATAGTTTTTAAACTCTATCTTAATTATAATAATAACAGCATGAATTCTTATATTATCTTTGGAACGTCAAACTCACATCATCGTGACCAGACCATGTCATTCGTCCGGTAAAAATGTGTATATTAAAATTATTATCGTCTTCCTTTACTGCTTACTCAATGACATGTTTTCCCGTATATTTTACGTTTAAAAACATGCAGGTACATTACGTTTCACAATACTTAAGGAGAAAAGCAAATTCCTTCACACATTTCCAAAAGGCATCAAATACAAAAAATTCTCGTAAAACTATCAAGAGCTAGAAAAAGCGGTGCAAAGACGTGACTGGAGTAAAGAAGAACTCTCCAGCAGGGGGAAGGTTACGTGAAGGGTGCTTGTAGTGAGCACTCTTTAGAAAATCGCAAATCGCCCGCGTGAGACGATGCTTCGAAGTGTTCAGAGCCAGGAAAATGGTAATGCGGTAGAATGAGGCATGGTATTTCGTTTGCTTATAAAAAGTTATCGTTTCAAAAACTGATAAAACTAATTGAACTACATTATCCCCCTCCTCCTTCATCAGACTCTCATTACCAAGCCCAATCTATTGGACTAGTTAAAACAAATATACGAGTTCAAAAACAAGGGATTTACTAGTAGCAACTGAAGAGTTCTACTATCCACATCCTGACTCTATTATCAACATACAAAGTTTTATCTCGACGCGAAAATCAAAGTATTTTTTATAAAAAAAAATAATGATATAAGGTAACGGGACAAGCACGACGCTCGCCTGATGGTAAGCGATGACGTCTACCTATTACAGATACAGCGGCATGCAATATTCAGGACTGCCAGAATTTTGCATGTCACTGCACTGCGCCTGTTACCTTGAGACATAAAGTTGTTGAGTCTCACATGCCCTGTAATTTCACTGGACACCTTGCCATTTCAACCGAAAAACATTCCTATTTCACGGCTGAAACTAATTGGCAAATTGGTGGCACCGCCTCAGTAGGTTAAAATTGACTTGTAAGATTTGTTTCATTTTTGTTACTAATTTACAAATGAAGCTCATAAAAGCGAGTTGAAATGTACAGTAGCCCAGCAGTGAAAAAAGAAATTCAGTGAATAAAAAGTTAGGTGAACCGACAGAGAACTAAAGTAATCGGCATAGCTCTACGGATTAGTAAACTAAAGTGGATACTTTAGTTTAGCCATGTCAGCCGAAGTACCAACAACCGTTGGAGTAAACGAGTTCTTGAGTATAGACTGCGAATTAACAAGCGTAGCTTACTCCTTAGAATAGGGGGAGCGATGATCTTCGCAAGGCGCTGGACAGAGCTGGATGAGAGATCGAGCTCAGTGACGTGCTGTTAGGGAGACCTATGTCCAGCAGTGGACATGCATAATGCTAATGATGCTGACAGCTTCCGGCTTTGTAGAGCGTTCTTTTGAAGTGCATTATTTACCTCCGTTACTGTAAATACCTATACATAATATAATATGAAGCATATATAAAGGCGCTCATGAAAGTGGAAGCAACGAAAGAGGTATGGATCAGGATCGTAGCATGTGAAAGAAGTAGAATCTGCTTACTCCAATGGAAAAAGGCGAGATTTTTATATATGCGTAGGCTACAAATACCTTGTTTAATACCCCAACAATTTGTAGTAGGTACATTTTATTATAAACATCTGTACAGGTTGATTTTACAAAATTAAAAAAAAAAAATGTTTTTGTAGAGTTTTCGTAGCTCTAGGCCTCATGTGTCGAGTTCGGGCAAGTCAGGACAGGCCATTAGGTCGGTATTGGATTGTCAACTCTTTGCTGGCAGTGGCTGCAAACCGCCCATCTTGTCGCAAACAAAATTGTAAAAACTTTATGTTATACTGTTTTATTAAACCTACAAATAACGAAAATATAAAACCCTACTATCTCTCTGAACGTAGTAACTAGTAATATTTTATGTTTGGCTAGATGCTATGTTTGCCACATCGCAATAAGATGTAGAACAACCAATACAAAAAAAATATTTGGCACTGCAGTTTTGTGCTTCTAGATACTGCAATAACTTTGCTGTTTACTGAACGAAAAACTCGCGCTGCACTTGATTTAAAGCTAGGCGTGTAGAAATCTGTTTTTGAATTGTGATGTTTTCTCTTGAAAACATCCCTAGAGCGCTAGTAAAAAATTAAATCTTATAATCTTATAGACTATTCTATCTTTTTTTATAGGTTTGTATTATAAGCTGTTGAATGAAACTTTAAAGAGTTACCTTGCTCGTTAATACTTGTAAATCTAGCCATTACTGCAATATATATATTTTCGTGAATGTCGTAAACATAATAAGATTTCATTGCAACGTGATAACGAAGTCACAGGTGTGTATGATTTGCCTTGCAGTAAAAATATTCTTTTGCAGACCGCATCTTTCCTAAACAACTTATACTGAGATCGTACGTAAGTGCTTGTCTGTATCCAATCAATAAAAAATATGGAAGACGAATAAATGTATGATTTCATTCGTGGCAGGGGTCGCACTCAGGGTAGCTGTAATCAGGTTATTGCCAATCTGAAAATTCGTCCCTCCCCAACATATACAAAATAAACGTAATTCTCATATCCTGCGAATAAGCGATATTTTCGAAATAAAATTTCACAATTTAGGGGAAGGAAAATCATTATTTTTGCAGAAAGACGAAATAAACGTAAAATACCATGTACTGTTTTAAGCTATTAATAAAGAAAAAATAACTTACATTTACACTTAACAAACCGTGTTTTTCGCTGAAAGGGTAACAAAATCACTCAAATATGTATGTGTCTATTATTCAATATGAGAATAGCGCAGTGGTAAATATAGTCAATGTTTCAAATTTAATCGACATGTAACAATAGGAATAGGGTACTGACTGACAGATTATTCCTTTTGTATTCAAATGTGCCCTTCGTAAAGAGCTACATATTCAAAATTGGTGCTTTTTGTATTAGTTACCTTTACGCATTATAAAACAGTAAGGAGACTTCGGAAATTATTTTGAGCCCCGTTGGGTACAGGATAGTCGGTTAGACTTTTAAGCGAAAAGTCGCAGGTTCAAATCGAAGCATGGGTGCTCATCCACGGGTTGTAGGAGCATATTATATCGATATTCCTCCTGATTTGCTACCAAAAAGAAGCCTACCACCATCACAGTGCAGTTTAACGCAACATTTTGGCTATCCAGAGTTTTGCGAGGAACAGATACCTAGATGAAAGCTGAATGGCTCAATACCTTTGTTTTTTTTTTGTAAATTCAAAGCAATAAGTTATGTTTCTGTTATATCTATAATATTTTTTATTGAATATGATCTATTTAATGTAATTTGACGTGTGTAAGTGCAAATTTTTAATTTGCCCATATACTGAATAATTGCTTTGACTTTTGACTTTTGAACAGATTTTATTATAGGCAAACAAAACAATAGGATTAGTAAATTGTTAAACACAATCCAAAATTTAATTTTTAGCACCGGAACATGTTATTCCGGAGGTTGCGGGTTCAAGTCCCGTTGGTACGATTAAATTTTGGATTGTGTTTAACAATTTACAAAAATATTAAGTGTGTAACACTTCAAAGAAACATAATAATAGGATTAGTGTATCATTCTAGGTCATAAAAAAAACTAACTTTCAAGGCATACTTTCCCCAGTGCGTAAGTAAGTAACGACTTTGATTGTTAATAAAAATCAAATTTATGATATAAAAGTTTATAACATTTTATATATTTATGTATACAACCAACAAACAAAATACACAAACAAATCCCACCATGTAATTGGATAAAAGCGTCACTTATTATTTAACTATAGTTATCGTGAAATCGTGACAGGCCGACGTGACGTGGCCTCCCGCCCGTCACGTAGGCGGGACAAACAAACACATTTATATTATTACATCTCAAATGACATGTTTTGTACCCGCACAAAACACTATTATATTTATTTACATAATAGATTTTTAACAATTCGACCGATAAGCATTTTAATATGTCAACCTTTGTTGGGCCCTAATATACCAAATTATATGCTAAGGGTTAATAATAAAATACGGTAGATAATAGGGTAGATACAGTTGTTAAAAGCGGTAGACGATGTTATTGTTGAAATATAAATTAAGGTTTTTCGAATTATTACTTTTAAATTACATGCCTACATGCTTGCTTTTCGTAGCCCATCGTAGATGCTCTACGAAGTGCTACGAAGTATGGTTTAATATAATCATGAAAATTACTAGACTTCGAGAAGCATAATTGCTTGCTATTTCTAAGACTTTGATTATAAAATCACTGCCTCAAGAACCTATTTAAGATTATAATTGAGCTTTCACAGCGCCATATTTTTTTTAATGGCTGCATTCGTTGATTTTAGGTAGGTGTTGAAAAAAAATCCTGAATTCATACTTTGGTGAGCATTGTTAAAACCATAATATCAATCCGGTTAAACAAACATATCAAATATCACAAAAAATCGATAAGACAAACACCCTTTCGTAATCGATCGAATAAACAAAGCGGCGATCGGAAATCTTCGATTACGCGCCATTTAACGCACGCTTTTGTCACTGGCTGACAATCGACACCTGTCAATTATTGAGCTGTCAAAACTTACCGCTTCTTTCAACTGTCAATCGGACAATGACCTCGACAATGGCCGACGATTAATACAATTAAGGACAGTCGACGGCAGAGAATATTCAATAATACGATATCGACGGTCAATTTTGCAGCTGCAGGTAAGAAAGAGGTCCTTTCTTCGTGCGTCAATATTTCTGTGAATTTAGATTTTTGTATAGGTTCTGTTGAGTCATGGAGACAAAATTGTTGTGTCAATTAGATATTGTTGTTGAAGGTCTCATGTTTTTTTGTAGATCTTTTGTACTTTGGAGTGTTGTGCCGATTTTGTTGATATCAAAATACGAGATGACAATAATGACAACGTTAGACACGGAGGCGGCAGTTGGAGTGTCCATTTGTTTTTTTTTTGTGCCAGTGAATGTGGATTTAATAAGATGATTTGTGTACAGTTTATGTGTAGGTGTGGGAACGGTCATTGATGCAGTTTTGTGGGTGTTCATACGATGCCTTTTGTGGTAATTTTCTCTGGTGAATTAATATATATAAAATTGTATAAGTGAATTTGACAGTTTTGATTTGTAGTGATTTAACTATGTATTTTAAACAAGATTTGTCCAGCGGGGGGATTAAATGGGACAAAATA
Organism: Cabera pusaria; assembly: GCA_954871355.1. Classification (NCBI taxonomy): domain Eukaryota; kingdom Metazoa; phylum Arthropoda; class Insecta; order Lepidoptera; family Geometridae; genus Cabera; species Cabera pusaria. The sequence goes on along the minus strand of OX940900.1, from coordinate 2,557,904 downwards.
TTTCGTTGCTGATCTGATAGGGTCCATAGTCATAAAAATAGAGAGTGATTTTTTTTGTAGCTTTATGACACTTGGTCAATAAAATATTTAAACCTTAAAAAACATAGGAATAAAATGTCCTAGTAATCATTTATTTTAATAATATTTGTGTGTATGTATCTACTTTTTTAAGCCGTTTATATTCAAAATTCCGAAACGGATTCTGAATATGTGTGGTGGACTTTAAACAGTGTCCGTAATATCCGTATCCGTATATCTTAACACTAGAGGTGTGATAAATTTACTGTATTAAATTAACTTTCGACCTGACTTACTACCAAGAAGTAGCTTACCATCATCAAAGAAAAAATCTGCCGAATTAACCTAACGTTCCGGCAGTAATCTGCAGTCTTTGAGAGTCCGACCATTCCAGGCCTAGCGTGTCCACCATCTTCGGCCACTTCATCCACCAGGGCCACTTACCACCAGGCGAGATAGTGGACAAACTTTAGCCTACCAGATGTAAAAAACCTTCCTTACATAATTTTACTACAGATGGCAATTATAAGCCCCTATCTCTAAACCTTTCTACTTGAACGTGGCTCTTCGCATCTAATAAAAATCACTTCCGAGCAATTTTCTTATTTGATTAACCGTGCGTGTTCCCCGTCCGACGCCATTTGCAATCGCAATCAAAATTACTGCCACCCTTCCTCTGCTTTTTACCTTCAAATGCACGAAATACAAACAATCTTTATAAACCTTAAAGTGTAGGCTTTAAAGCTGTAAATGCAAAAAACGAGCGGCACTAGAAGTTTTTTTATAAAACCGCGACCTAAAGCCCAAGGCTGAAGTGAAAACATGAGTGGTGAATTGAGCCGCGCATAATTTTGAGTTTCTTTTCTGAAAAGTCCCGCGCTGATTGGCGGAGCGATGGCGCGAAGGTGCGCTGTGATTGGTCGGGCAGCGCGCGGTGAAAAAAATCTTCTTTGTGCTGACTCTAGCGATTTATTCACGACTATTAGTTATGGTTGGATGAACGGGTGCCCCGGGTGATAGGGAGGGGTTTTGTTTTATCGATAACTTTGTATTTTATACGAATTGTTTTTTTTCATTAACACCCCTCACTAAAGGAATTTCTGCTAAGAACAACCTTGTAGTACTTGTACTAACCTAGTACTTGGAATATCTATGTTATAAACTATTGTTATGAATTGGAGTTTATTCCTTAAGAGTGAACGCGGGGTGCACTTTCCATACATATGTATTCCCCCGTTTGCTCCCTGGAAAATGCTTCTAGAAAAAAAATGTATTACTACAAAAAATCAAGGTCTGCTGAAGCTACGTGCTATCATTTGTTTTTTTTTATCAACCAATTGGAACAAAAAATATAAGCGGTCTAATCTCCTCTCTAAGATTTTTAAAGGCTCATATTTCTATATGCAATTGGTTGGTCAAAAAAGAAAATGATAGGGGCGTAGCTACAGCAGACCTTGATTTTTTGGAGAAGGAAAATGCTTCTAGAGAATTTTTCTCTAGAAGCATTTTCCAGGGAGGAAACGGGGGAATACATTTTTATGGAAAAGTTCACCCCGCGTTCCCTCTTAAGAATCGATTTTCATAATATATACATAATTCCATGTTTCGAAAGTTAATTAATAAAATTTTAAATTAGTAAACATACAGTTATTTGTACGTATACGTTACGTATGGTTAAATCAGTTATGTTGGGGCCTAAGTATTTAAATTAATTGTAATAAATTGCTAGATATTAGACTGAATCATTTTCGAAAGATCGTTTGACTTTAGACACTAGCTCTGACCTTTTAATATCGATATCCGCCCTGGGGGCATTTGCTTGATAAATATTACTGATTTGTAATACGTTAAAGTTTCCAGACTATGCACAAACTAAAGAAATGCATTTTTTTAGATCCATGTAACTACTATTGTGATTTTACTTCAACAAGACTTTTGAACTCACACATCAAATACAGTTCCATATTTTATCGATAAAATTGTTATCGATAATGTTTACTCTCAACGTTTATAATGGGACCAGTGGCAGTTGGCAGTTACGTCTCAATCATCCCACCTTTTACTTGCTGCTAGAGCGAGACGCCACCACTTTCACTACCAGTCAGACAGAGAGGGAAAGCACGCATTCACGCTTTGTGCATTTGAATTTACGAATGAGTTTTCTGTTTCATCTAAAGAATTGAACTTCATGTCTGTTACGTTAAAGTCGGTTTTTGTGTGAAATAGTTATCGGAAAATTATTCCCGCAATATTTAGCATGTATGTTTTCTTTAGATATGAATGCAAATAGTAATGGCGTATTTTTATTCTGGATGTTTACATAGAGGGAGAGCGTGCCCCCCGGGTATGAAAACGGGTAAATATGAGGCAGCCATATTGCGTGGTACAGTCAGCACGAGAAGTGGATTACAGTGGAGAGTGGAGTATATGGATGCGGCTTCACACGAGCTAGTGCTGGAATAGGATAGCTCAAAGGATAGTACGTAACTGGCTGGTAACTGTTACCTCATCGAGTATGTAATATATTTTATTTTATAAATTGTTTTGCGTTAGTCAACACCCGCTACAGGAACAACTGAAAATTATAACCTTAACATTTGAGTTAAGATGGACCTACTTCAGCAATCCACACATTTAGTTTTTATTTTATTCAATTTCTGTTATTTGATTTTATTTTGCACGTTTTTTGGTTTTGAAACGACAAAAAAGGAGGTTTCTTAATTTGACCGTATATATTTTTGTTTATATATATTCTTGTTATTTTGTGTGTGTATCAGACGGATTATATTTATTTTTATTTCATTTCATTCCATTTTCGAATAGATGGATTGTGATACTGTAATCCTTTTATCGGTCCGAAATGGATTTTATAGAATCAAATTGGGTAAAACGCTCACCTGATTGTAAGCAATGATTTCGGCCTATAACAGAAACTGTGGCACATAGGTACACACATCGAAAACACTTCTATTCTACAGTTGAATAACTAACTTGTATATACCGCTGCAGGTAGATTATCAGAAGTTCCATGACTAGGAATCTGCTTTATGAATGCTGCACCTCGCGGGTACTCCTGCGTTGAAAAGTATTCCATGTCTTATTTCATAAATAAAATAAATAATAAATAAAAATGTTCTTTATTCAGATTTACAATGGATATGGTACTGTTATATATCTATTCTAGCGTTTAGCATTTCATCACTGTCTTTGTATAGCACCATCAATGTATCCTTGCACCCACACTTGGTCTCTTATGAGCCTGTATTGTGGATTACAATGACCTTCTCCGGCCTATCCCACACTTGTAAGCAGGTTGGCTATAGCTTAGTATGAACTTTGACCTATTCCTACTTATACTATACTAATTAGTTGATACATTACATATACTCTTACTTCTATTTTAAAATTTATACAATATACTATTTACATTTAGAAACTATTTCCATTTTTTACAAAACTATTGGCTGTTTTATATAGATATTATTTAATGAAGACTATATTATCAATATTTATTTTTTACATGCTAAATACAAACATTAATATAAGTGTTATAAGTTTAAAACCATTATGTACTGATCAATTATTCTGATGAGTCAGTATATATACTACCTTAGTTGTAAGCTGTTTACATCTACACTATTTACATTATAGACTATCTAGTTGAGTTGTAAGAACTAACATGAAATTGGTTCATATTACTGATTTAGTAGTAGCCAAATTAGTTGAGTTGCTTTAAGCTAAGTCCAGCAGTGGACGGAAATTGGCTGATAATGTTGATGATGAGGTCAAACATCAATATAATACCTAGCTGCTCCTACACTTATGTAGTTGGCGTAAGTTAAGTTTGGTTGCTTGTTGGCTTTAAGTAGATGGCGATGTATTAGATATAAGAAACACCAATATATAAATGAATATTTTTAACCGACTTCACAAAAAGTTGGAGGTTCTCAATTCGTCAGTTTTTTATTTTATTTTTATGTATGTTCCCTGATTACTCGAAGATGCCTGAACCGATTTGGAAAATTCTTTTTTTTTAAAGGTACTCTTCCCAGGTGGTCCCATCTAAATTTTAAATCGAAATTGGTCGAGCCGTTTTTAATATATCAACATTTGTATTACGATGCATTTGTATACCTCGATGATATGCTACTAACCTGGCTACTTTGACTAGCGCGACGAGTGAAGTCGGTTCTCTTAGTTTCTTTAAACGATCCTTAATTATATATAATAATAACTAATAGCTGTTATTAATGCGGAAAAGCGGTTGTTTCATTCTGTCTACTTCACTGTCAAGAACCGACTTCAAACGTCGCGCTAGTCAAAGTAGCCAGGTTAGTAGCATATCATCGAGGTATACAAATGCATCGTAATACAAATATTGATATATTAAAAACGGCTCGACCAATTTCGTTAAAATTTAGATGGGACCACCTGGGAAGAGTACCTTTAAAAAAAAGAATTTTCCAAATCGGTTCAGGCATCTTCGAGTAATCAGGGAACATACATAAAAATAAAATAAAAAACTGACGAATTGAGAACCTCCTACTTTTTGTGAAGTCGGTTAAAAATATTCATTTATATTTTGGTGTTTCTTATATCTAATACATCGCCATCTACTTAAAGCCAACAAACAACCAAACTTAACTTACGCCAACTACATAAGTGTAGGAGCAGCTAGGTATTATATTGATGTTCGACCTCATCATCATCATTATCAGCCAATTTCCGTCCACTGCTGGACATAGGCCTCTCCCATGTTCGACCTCACTTGCTACCAAAAAGCAGCTTACCAGAACCAAGGAGAAAATCTGCCGCCATAACCTTACGGTGTTCTGGCAGCAAACAGCCATTGAGAGTCACACCGTTCTAAGCCTAGCGTGGTCATCATCTTGGACTAAATCATCGCTTAGTACCAGGCGAGATAGTGGGCAAATATTAATAAATATAATATATACAATTAATAGTACAAACAGATACAATTGCTGAAATACTACGTGTTTAAAAAATAAAGCTACTAAACTTTACACTTGTACATATTACTATTATTTACTCTGTGACACTGGGTCCAACAAACGCTCCTAAGGATCCAGAAGGTCTAAGTAATAATATCGTTTAAAAACTAAAAAACAACCGACTTCAATGCCGCGCTATTCATTTTCAGTACCAATTTTGAGATGTTTATCTCAATATCTCTGGAGATACTTATCATACCTCAATAAAATTACCATGGTACCACACTTGGGATATCTTCTTTCGAACAAAAAAAGAATAATCGAAATCGGTTCATAAACGACGAAGTTATCCGCGAACAAACATAAAAAAAAAAAAAAAAAAAAAAAAATACGGTTGAATTGAGAAACATCCTCCTTTTTTTGAAGTCGGTTAAAAACCAAATACTCTTCCTTCAATCTAAGCCTTCAAACATTGAACTACTAAGTATAGGGGTACTTAAAAAACACAAGGAATACCTGTCACTCAAATCTTGATGCGGGCCTCTAGAGTACTTAACAATCTGACTTTTAAACTTAAATAGAATTAAGTCAAATGGCTCCAGCTAGGTGGAGCGATGATATACGCAAGCTGGCAGCGGCTGGAAACAAAGAGCTGAAGATCGAGCTCAGTGGCGTGCCATAGGAGAGGCCTATGGCCAACAGTGGACAAATACTGGTTGTCAACGATGATGATGATGATTAGATGATGATGAACCAAATGGCAGTTTGCCATATTTTCAACTGACACCGAAAAAGAAGGAGGTTCTCAATTCGTCTGTATATTGTATTTTTTTGTATGTATGTTTCGCGATTACTCCGTCAATTGATGAAGCGATTCGAATGATTCTTTTTTTAACCGGTAGGGTACATTTTTGAGATGGTCCCATTGTAATGTCATTGAGATCTAATTCGTATCTATAGAGATATAACAATATACGTCTTAAACTTGCTACTTAAACTGACTTGCGGGGCATGAAAGTCGGTTGCTTTTAACCAACTTTACAAAAAAGGAGGGGTTTTTAATAGCCAGCCGAACCGTTTTTAATATATCAACATTTATATTACGACGCATTTACTCATCTCGACGACATACTACTAACTACTGGCACAGATTATATAATAGTTACTCCGTCTACTTTAACTAGCACGACGTATGAAGTCGGTTCTTTTCATCGACGTCATAACAATGCTTTGCTTTGACATCGATGGTTCTTTTAGTTTTTTAAACGATCTTAAATAATATTTTTTGAACTATCTCAATTGTATTAATCTGATAGGCAAGCGTTAGAACACTATCTTACGTGATATTAGTTACTCGTTACAAATTACTCGCGATTTGAAGACCCCGGATTGAACTACGTATCAGAAAACACCACAGACCTTGCATCCACTACCTCGTATTCAACCGAGGTCTCTGGGAAACACAGACTCTAGTAAGGAATTCCATCCATTAGCAGTACGTATGATGAATATGGAAGAAAAACGCTTGGCACGAACGGACAGAATGTCTATTTATAAAGTAGCGAGACTTATGACTTCGTCAGATTTTCCGATGGAAGTAGTGGGGAGCGGCAATTTAATTCTGTTGGAAGGTATAACATTTAAAAATTCGTAGACACATAGTTTACAACATAAAGGTACTTAAAGTAAGTATGTTAAAAAGCCATAGGAGAGGCCACCATGTCCAGCAGTAGACAGAATGACGGATGGACTGATTGTGATGATGATGAGTTAAAAATAGATTTCTTTTTAATTACAGTAATTGTTATCTGCTATTCTAAATGACGGTTCTTATGTTAAAATAATTGTTGGAATGTTCATTATGTAGTATCGCCTGTCAGTCCACTTACACCCATATGCAGAGTTATTTTCTTGAGACCCCCTCCACTCGACCTTAGTCGAGGTCACCTCAAGGAATTCTTGAAAACACCCTTGAAATTAGTATGTTCAGTTGCGGCTTCACCCTCCAGTGAGGAACCTCCATTCGAGACATTTATTATTGTCTTTTCTAAATCAAAATCTACTAAGGAATTCCTCATCATCAGCTTTATAGGACGATATTTATTATGTAATAAAACTTGAAATAACCTCAGAAATAACGTACAAAGCGCTGATAACAAGCTTTGAGGAGACCTTAAGGTAGATCGCGACGTACCTTGAGTTTGACAGTTTTTCACTCGACTCGACTGAGGAATTTGCTCAAGTCGAGGATTTTTTTTAAATTCTGCACCGATTTTATCCTTGAGGTTGAGTCAAATCACATTCGAGTGGAGGAGATCTTGAGGAACCGACTATGCATATGGGTGTTAGTTATCCACCAGTGAGTGAATCAATGCACTACTGTTTTGTCCTTTATTTGTTGTATCATTTGTGTTTAATTAAATCTTAACGTATTATCAAAGAAGATAAAGAAAGAGATAAAAATCATTCATTTTACAACAAAACAATCAACGGTACCTAAACTGCTACACTTATTTAAACATAATGTAGCGTAGTGGAAAAAAAATCGGCCAAGTCAAGTTGGACTCGCCCACCGAGGCTTTCGTAAAAACTTCTCAAACTTTGTTGTTCGCTCCATTGAAAACGTTGGTATTGCACTAACCACAAATAATAAGATTGTAATACTTAGTAAAATTACTTTTGTTAGTTATTACAATACATATTTACGGTTTTCAGATTTATTCCTAAATAAGTGCTTGAAGATCCTGTTTTCTGCCAAATTTTATGGTTCTATATCTTTTAATCGCGTTAACTTACAAGTTTATTTTTGTCACCGCTAAAAGAGATCATAGACCTGAGTATTTCATTTAAGTTTCAACTTGATATCTTTATGCAATCCAGTAAAAAGGGGTGTTGACAGACGGACAGACAGACAGACAAACAACAATGTGATCCTATAAGGGTTTCTTTTTTCCTTTTAAGGTAGGGAACCCTAATTACACAAAATTTTTGCAAAACTGGACCCAACTCAGCATTGTGTTGCTCACGCTAGGCATGACAAACGCTGGTCTTCCGTTGGGACCCTGAGTGATGTCACAGAATCTTATGGTACGGCCACACAGCGGCGTCTTGTGATCTGCGGGCGCGATCTCAGCACTTTTCAATTGTTTTCTGAACGCGTATGGTATGAACCAGTCGGTACAAATACTACTGCGCTATTTGATCGCCGCCTAGATCGCGCACGCAGGACGCGATGTGTCCGTATCTTTACTTAGAACTAAGGACTACGCTCTACAATTATTTTTGTATGTACCTAGTTACATATTAAATAAAAGAATGAATGATAATAAATTAATAAAGAAAATAATAGACAGATACCTACAATGTACTGTATAAAATCCGTTATCAAAGTGCCCTGTGTCAGTCGCCAGTGCCTCGAGTCGCGCCCACTCATTAGGGAGTTGTCCAAACTCGTTATAAGTTTGTTCTGCTCCGCTCCGCATTGCTTCGCTCTTCAGCAGATTGACTCCCTCGTTATACTGTAAAAACTAATTCGGTGAACAATGCTCATCATGCAAGGGCTGTCATTTAATATCTAATTTCATTTAAGCCTCAACAATACACACAAACCTAAAGGACTTCCCACATGGACATAGTAAATGAAGACAAAAAAAGGAAGACTAAAAGACTAGAAAGGGTTACCTTTTTTGACAATACGGACATAGTGAGAAGACTAAAAAGGGTTACCTTTTGAGTTACTTTAGTGATATTTTACTAAAGGAACATTTTTGCACTGATAGTGAACGCTATTTAAAAGAACACATGAACAAAGTATCTTTTCCTTAATAGAGATATTAGGAAAAGTGTTGATGGACATATTATTAGTCTATTATAAACACCCAGTATCCATTCCCTTCTTCCATTTACAGCCATTATAATTCCTTTTTAGCCAACTCATTACGTTTCAAAAAAAAAATGGTTAAAAAAATGCATTCATCAATCTATATCGTAATTTAACTTGTAACTTAAAATTGTAATCGTAACTTAAAATAACTTAAGTTACAATTAAACCTATAGAATATTTACTTGTAAATAGAAAAAACGAACATTGCAAATATTTTTCTTATGTCGTTGAACTTAAAAAAAAATTAGAGATAAACTTTGATAATAGACTCGTTGTTAAATTTCAATATCAAGGGATAGAACATGAACAACATTTGTGCGTGACATATTATGACTTTGTATCCAATATTTCAGCAATCAGAACAGCCCTGGGGCGCTCGCGTGCCATCCATCCTGCGTGCCTAGTTAATAGCTATATATATACTGACATCGAACATAAAAGCTTTAAAAAGGCTAAAAATAATATGGTGAATATTTTTCGAACTCTGTTGCATTCGTAGGTATTAAAAAAAATTATATAAGCTAGCGATTGACCACTATCCCACCCGTTGGTAAGTGATGATGCGTTCGAGGATAGTACCACGCTAGGCCTAGAATGGGAACTGGCTGTCAAGGATAGCTGCCGGAACAAAATAGATGTTTGGCGACAGATTCTCTAACTTGAGGGTGGTAGTTGGCCAGGTGGACACTAAATAGTGTCTGACCACCATGCGGGGGCTTAGGGTTTCTTAACGATGTTTTTCCTTCACCGGAGGGCCACTGGGAAAAGCGCACATATTTTTTTCTATAGAAAAATCCATTGGTGCACGGCGGGGATAGATCTCGGTACCTCTAGCATCAAAGCCAAGCTTTCTCACACTTACACCACCGGGCCCTCAAAAGGTATAGTATAAGTTTGACTGTAAGTGAAAATTATTGGATCCTTTAGAGGCTCTATCTGGACCATAGATCATTATCACATCATCGCTTTCTAACAAACGAGATAGTGGTCCGTGACGTCTGTTGACGACTGTTGACGAAGTGAGGTCTGTGACCTGAACAAAATAAATATTCAATTGTGCAACATTTTTAATTGGCAACTGTTACTGCCTTACGGCTACTTTTAGCAAGCCTGTCGCACTCCGTGCTGTAGCTATGAAACTACAAGTTCCGCGCCACCCAGCGGGACACTACATAAAATAATAAACAAAATATATTCAAATTCTAAAATAAAAAAAGAATATACTATGAGCTCAATTTACGATTAAATGAATTGTGACTTACGCATCAAATAATTCATCAATTATCGAAGCCCTGCGGCGTTCGTGTCCGTGACACGCCACGCCATGGTGCCGCGCTAGTCCGTAGCTTTGATTATGTAAAGTGAGATATGAAAATCAACAGAGGCATTCAATCTCAGTAGAGAGTGGTAAAGGAGTGTGAACGGTTTGTTCATAATAATAAAAATTAGGCAATTCCTACAGCTTTGTTTTTTCAGCAATTCCAGAGATTTGAGGGCTACGTCAAGGCTACGTGAGGGCTTAGCTTTTCTAGTTACTGTACTGTAATAAAAAAGCAAGGTATATTTAAATTACTGTCCATGGATATTTTAGGCACATTAAGCTTCAAAATTTAAGATCGTTTAAAAACGAAAAGAATCGACTTCAAAGACCGCTAGTCATTTTCAGTACAAAGTTTGAGGTGTTTATCTCCATATCTCTGGAGATACTCGTTAAATCTCGATAAAATTGAAATGAGACAACTTTGAAAGTATATTATCCTTTCAAGCAAAAGAAGAATTCTGCAAATTTGTCCAGGCGCCTTTGAGAAATCGGTGAATATACATAAACAAAAAAATATATATACAGTGGATAAAAGAATCTCCTCCTTTTTTGAATTTGGTTAAAAATTAACTTTGGTGTACTAATATCTCGTTTGTGACTATGCGGGGCGTTGTTTGACAAATTATATTTGTGTTCTGGAACACATTGATATGTATGTTATTTTCCCTACGACCGTAACTAGTATTACTTACTACCTAGTACCTAGCCTACTAGTAATAAATAACTCATATTTAAATAAATAAATAATATGTAAATAACCGTTAATATTCCTAATATATAAATTACCGTTGTTTAACAGCATATTACCTATAATATGCTGTTAAACAACGGGTATTTATTAAAATGTATCATCATCATCAGCCTATCTATGTCCACTGCTGGACAATCAACTTAAATCAAAATGTTTATAATACTTCACTTATACTTCTTACGCGATCTGAGCACATTATTTATGGTGTTGACCGCGTGTTCACATTTATCGGATGTCGGATCCGATTTTAAATCGAATGTTCCAGTGGCAGAACATTTTATATGAAGCTATTTACACTTGTCGGACTGATTTTGTCATTTGTTTTGACAACCCGATTAAAAATCTGCACCCGACAAAACACGCGGTTACGGGGATTTTTCATACTTCGAGACTATGCAACTTTATAGAAACGTTGAGGTAAAGATGTTCTTTCTTTCTTTCTAATTGTAACACAAACACGGTAAAAATATTTCACAAATGTTTGTATTTATCACCGACCCAAAATCGCCCACTTCGTCAGTTCCCTAGATAATCACAGTGATGCTGCCGCGGGTGAGTGCGTGACATCGTGCCTTTCGACCGCGACCGCGCCCCCCACCGCCCAACACGCAAATTATTTTATATCATAATGTATTGACGATCATTTTCACTCCAATATTGTCTTTTACAGGGTGATAACAGATCATAGATTGAATATGATTTTTTTATGTATTTATATTTATAATTTTCTTATTGAGTGAAAGTTTGATGAAGTAGTTAGATAAAGAAGAATAACAATCACGATGGTGTTTAGGTAAGAGGCTTTGATAGTAAATTATATTTAGAGTCCGACCGAAACTAGTTTTCCGGCCGAAACCGAAACCGAATATTCGGCCATGGCTTCGGAAACCGAAACTCACGTGGTCAAGTATAAAATTCCTTAAAATACTGAAATTTGGTGCATTTTACCCATTATTCTGCGTTAATTATGACATGAATCCTGAGTCCTGCTCAAACATTAATAATTTGTCATCGCGTCGTCTTACTCTTGTAATTATTATTCTTCTTGCACCATATTTACAATAATACTCCCATCCTACAGTTGCAACAGAGCTATTCGAACGGCGTACGACAATTCCCGAACTGTAGGGCTATTCTGTAAGCTATTCTCGGAAGCGAACTTCGCAGTGAGATTTGAATTTCGTGTTACGAAATTCAACCGTATTGATATTGCTTTACGATTTGATTTTCTTAGTACGACTCACCGCGGATTCCGCTTGCGAGATGCGTAAACTAGCTTACAGAATAGCCTAGCAGGGCCGCCAGCGTCCGCCAAATCATTGCCGCGAGAAACGATGGTAAGCGAGCGTGTACGACTACTACCATTTCCACTGGGAGAACTCCATAGGCATGGAACAGAAGCATGGTTCTGTTCTGTTTTTCAAAAAAGGAGACAAAACTCTATTGAAAAACTACCGCCCGATTTCGCTTCTGAGCCATGTCTACAAGCTGTTTTCAAGGGTCATCACTTCACGTCATCAAGACTCAATGAGTTTCAACCTCCAGAACAGGCCGGGTTTTGAAGCGGTTACGGCACCATAGACCACATCCACACGGTGCGGCAGATTGTACAGAAGACCGATACAATCGGCCCCTGTGCTTAGCATTTGTGGACTATGAGAAGGCCTTTGACTCAATCGAAACCTGGTCCGTTCTCGAGTCCTTGCAGCGTTGCCAAGTCGACTGGCGATATATCAAAGTGATGAGATGTCTGTATAATGCCGCAACGATGACTGTACAAGTACAGAACCAGCGAACTAAACATGTCCACCTGCATCGAGGAGTGAGAGGGGGGGGACGTCATATCCCCGAAACTGTTCACTAACGCCTTAGAGGATATGTTTAAGACGCTGGACTGGAAATATTGTGGCATTAACATCAACGGCAAGTACATGTCTCACTTACGATTCGCAGATGACATCGTCATTATGGCAGAGACGTGGCAGGACCTACAAAGGATGTTGAATGGCCTAGCTGATTCTTCTCGTCGCATCGGTCTCCGGATGAATTTGGATAAAACCAAAGTCATGTATAACGAGCACGTTGTTCCGGAACCGATTGCCGTAGATGGAATCTCACTCGAAGCTGTCACTAAGTATGTTTACCTATGGCAGACGCTCCAACTAGGCAAACACAACTTCGAGAAGGAAATCCAGAGAAGAATTCAGCTGAGCTGGGCAGCATTCGGAAAATTCCGTCGACTCTTCTCTGCGCCTATACCGTTGTGTCTAAAGACAAAAGTCTTTAACGTGTGTCTGTGCGTCCTACCTGTAATGATATACGGAGCCGAGACGTGGACACTTACTGTTCGACTAGTCCACCAGTTTAAAGTCGCTCAGCGAGCTATGGAGAGAGCTATGCTCGGTAATTCTCTGCGGATCGAATCCGGAACGAAGTAATACGCCAGAGAACTAAAGTTATCGACATAGTTCAACGGATTAGCAAGCTGAAGTGGCAGTGGGCTGGTCATATCTGCCGCAGGACTGATAACCGTTGGGGAAGACTTGTCCTAGAGTGGAAACCGCGAATCGGCAATCGTAGCGTAGGACGTCCTGTGGCCAGGTGGAGCGATGACATACGCAAAGCGGTGGGCAGTGACTGGAAGAAAAGAGCCGAAGATCGGGCCCAGGGGCGCATCTTGGGCGAGTTCTACGTCCAGCAGTGGACTGACACAGGCTGGTGATGATGTACGATAACTTCCGAAATGAGTTTCGGTTTCGGCAAAAGTTTCGGCCAATTTTGGCCAAAACCGAAACTGCCGCCAAAACTTGATTTTTGGCCGAAACCGAAACCGAAACTTTCGGTCGAACACTAATTATATTGTCAATATCTATATACCTGTAACATACAGGCAGTACCAATGTATTATATGCAGATTATTGCACGGCAAACCGTGCAATATTAATCTGGGTTACTAAAATGTTGCTCGTCGTTGCAATGCGGAATGAGAAATACAGGTGTTGAATTTGACACATTCTGTGCCTTGCTAGTTATAAATTTAATTTAAATATTAGCGATTCTATTTTTTTTTTAAAATAAAGATTACTCGCATTGAAGGTTGCACATTACTAGTATTCTTGTTAACCTCCAACTAAGCTAAATATGCTTGTGTCTGGAGTGGATTCACGTCAATAGTGCAATGGGTGGGGTGAGGATCGAACTCACGACCTCTCGATCGCCAGTCCGACACCTTATCCATTGGGCTATTGCCGCTTTTGATTTTATAATTCTATAATTGTAGATATTTAATCTCATTCAAACTACAATTCAAATTATTTATTGCATCCACTGTTATTAAGAAGAGAGGAGGGATGCTGCGGTATATTAAAGCTCTTATAACAATTACTTAAATGTCAAGGAGGATCATAATCATCATCATCATCATCAGCCAGTGTCAGTCCACAGCTGGACGTAGACCTCTCCCAAGATGTGCCACTGAGCTCGATCTTCGGCTCTTCTTTCCCAGTCAATACCCACCGCTTTGCGTATGTCGTCGCTCCACCTGGTCACAGGATGTCCTACGCTACGATTGCCGATTCGCGGCCTCCACCTCTAGGACAAGTCTACTCTAACGGTTATCAGTCCTGCGGCAGATATATAGCCCACTGCCGCTTCAGTTTACTAATCCGTTGAGCTAAGATTCTTATAGTATTAGACAGAAGTACCTTCGCCGGCGTTAGACTACTTTTATTTACTTAAAATTTATATTTTCTGCAAGCCAAATTTCAGCGCAATCCGAAACAATATTGATTTCATTATTGATTTCAGACTATATTACCCCACTTCATCCTTTTAGGGGTGGCATTTTGAAAAAGTCCGAAGCACGTGTATCTTATTTATTTACTGAAGTCCTTGTGCGAAGTTTCAAATAGGAAAGACTATCTAATCTTGTTTCTCGATACAAACTTTGAAACCCCGTTTCATCCCCTTAAAGAGTGAACTTTGAAAAATCCTCTCTTAGCGGATACCTGCGTCAAAATAACTATCTGCATGCCAAATTTCAGCGCAATCCGAAACAATATTGATTTCAGACTTTGTTACCCCACTTCACCTTTTTAGGGGTGGCATTTCAAAAAGCCTGAAACACGTATTTTCTTATTTATATACCGAAGCACTTGTGTGAAGTTTTGAATAGAAAAAACTATCTAATCTTGTTTATCCATACACACTTTGAAAACCCGTTTCATCCCCTTAAAGAGTGAATTTTGAAAAATCCTCTCTTAGCGGATACCTACGTCAGAATAAGACCCCCAATCGCGAGTGAATAGGTATCTTCTTGGTAAGCGCGCTTCACATCGATCGCATCATCACTTAACATCAGGTGAGATAGCAGTCAAGTGCTACCCAGTTCGGTGTAAAAGAAAAAAAGTATGAAAACGGAGCATTCTCAGTGGGAATCAGCTAACTACTCAATGGAGCTCAAAGTTGAAAAAAAGGAACACTTATAGGATGACTTTGTTGTCCGTTTGTCTGTCCGTCTATCCATCTGTCAATACTTTTTATCTCCGGAATGCGTAAAGGTATCAAGTTGAAATTTATACTAAATACTTAAATCTAGTGTATCATTCGGCTGTACAAAATTCAAATCTGTGAGTCAACGCGATCAAAAGATATCGTTTAAGTAGCATTTGTTTGAATATATTGCGACTTCAAAGGGAATCAAACTAAAGGAAAACCTATAGGATACTTCCCATTGACCTAGAATCATGAAATTTGGCATGAAGCAAGATCTTGGAGCACTTATATAGGAATAAATATATGTATTGTAATAACTAAAAAAAAGTTAATTTACTAAAAACAATGTATTATGTGTAGTTAATTGGTGCAGTACATTTTCTATGGATCGAACTACAAAGTTAAGTTTGTCCTTTAACCTAGTCTGCGATGTTGGTACGGAAGCCTCGGTGGGCGAGTCCAACTCGACTTGGCCGTTTTTATTTATATATCTTAGGCTAGCGTTTGACCACTATTTCGCCGGTTTTCGTAAGCAATAATGTCGTACAAGATAGTGCACACGCTAGGCCCAGTATGGTCTGACTCTCTGTACTGTCGGAACACCGTAAGGTTATGGCGGCAGATTTTCTCCTTGATGTTGAGTCAGGCGAAACATCGCGTTTTGTTTTCAGCCTATAAGCAGATTTTAAATGAACTAATTTTAAGCTAATAAGACTAGCAAAGACTCACAAGGCTCAGCTAGCAATTAAATCTGCATAAAACAGATACTGTGGCAAGCAGACACGTAGATTGTCTGATACTTATTGCGTTACACAGCACGGCGCCTTAAGACGACTTATGATTTCTTCGTGGCTTGAGACAGATACTGTGAGAAGACTTTGTAAACATGTAAACAACGGCGGATCCAGGGGGGGGGGGTCATGGGGGTCCCACCTTGAGCTGGTTCCAGGACGTAGGTGGACCACTAATTGAACATAATGATTTTTTTATTTATATATGTTGTCACCATACAGATTTTATGTAACTACGTACTTTCAATATTTAATAAATTTAATATAATAACTTTGTATGATGGCAAACGTTTGGACAACCCCAACACCCCCCCCCCCCCCGACTATGTCCTGACCGACTGAGACTGTAGTGAAATAAATAAATAAATTTAGTTCCTCTAGTCATCATAATATCGCAATAAACCCAACTAGCAAAATCGTCTTACGTTTCTCACTTTATAAGAGTTCTGAGCTTATAGTGGTCTCTTATCTGTTTTCGTCATTGCTATCGCTCCTATATTAGTCTCTGACAAGCCGTTACAGGCTCTAATACGCTTGATCTTAATACCTTGTCTTAATTATGCATATAAGTTTATTTTACAATGCCGTTGTAAGCCACACTCTCCTAAAAAAGCATTTTTTAAGACTTATCACACTTGAGATAGTTAGCTCTCATATCCACATTTTCTAAGCTCATTTAATTTTATTAAATATTTTCTAAATGCTATTGTAAGAATGTTAGACTAATATCAGCATTTAATTAGAGTACTTAAAACATGTAAATATTGATCTTATTCAAAACTATTATAAGATCAACAGCAGTGGATAGGCACGGTATTAGAGTGATATTGAATCATCATACTTACAATAGAGAAAACGAGTCTAATTTAAGAAAGTTTGATCTTAAATCAAATTTGTGACTAAAATTGTGAGAGTAACATTTGATGTTGACTATTATATTTCACTTAAAGTATTTTAGTGCGGTAAAATACCATTTCATATACCAAACGTTCAGTCTTAAATTAATTTTTTTTTTTTAATGTCAATTCAAGGAACTCGAATTTATTCCAACATGACTCCACGTTGGAATTAATTAGATTACTGCTAAATGATCTTACAATAGTCTTATAGTGATTCTAATAAATGTAATATTCATGGCGACGCTTTTAATATAAATTAACAAATAAAATAATTAAACAAGAATACTAAATACTATATATTGATGAGGCGCACGAGTTGTGAAGCGTAAACTAGGGTCTACTTTACAGTAAATAATATTTTCCAATGCTAATACTTACCGAAAAGCACAAAACGAAACACTTGTTAATAATGGCACGGTTATTACACTATAATTATTAAATACCTTTATCCTTAATACTACTGTTTTCGATTTATTTTTTATTAGTTATAACTTTCAAACAAACGCTATACCAACAGTTTTTTTTTTCAATTGTGTTTGATTTTATGTAAAATCAAAATAAGCTTTCTTACGCTCACAGGACTCTAACGTTAAAACAATGTAAGCCTGTGTACGCTTAAATTAGTTTTGGTAAGATTAATTGAAGTGGAAACAACATTAAATGAGACTGATATTAGAAAGATATAAACACAATACGCGTATAAATGGTGCCCAAATCCAGGCTTATACGCTGATATAAGAATGGTATAAGAGCAATAAAATAGTAGTCTAGAGATTGTTTTAAGTGTAGCTTTTGCTGGTTGGGAAGACATAATATTCTAATATTATTTTAACTGGTTGCTTTGCCCGCGTTTAAAACTACCTATAATTTGTCCTGTTTGACTTCAAGTAACCTACTGGCTACCTACTGAACCATCAGTCCATTAGTAGTAAATACGTACCAAACAGACAAAAGGACAGAGAGATACAGTTACTAAGTATCGAATGTTTTATATTAGTACCCATTACTGCTTCCAATCTAGATACTAAATATCATTATTTAAGACCGTTAAAAACACGAAAAAAACCGACTTCAAATGCCGCGCTAGTCATTTTCAGTACTAAGTTTGAGGTGTTTATCTCCATATCTTTGGAGATAGTTAGCAGATCTCAATGAAATTACATTGTGACCACCTTGGAAATGTATCCTTCCAATTAAAATAATCATTCGAATCGGTTCAAAATTGACGGAGTAATCAGACGAAAAAAAACATACAGACGAGTTGAGAACCTCCTCCTTTTTGGAGTCGGTTGAAAAGAAGCTTCATCCTGTATCCATTGATTGCCGCTATATCGAGGGTTGCGGGTTGCGGGGTGCGGGGTGCGGGGTGCGGGGTGCGGGGTGCGGGGGTGTTACGGACTCCGTCGTTAGCGGCAATGAGCATTACTGCTGCGGCCTCGCTCGCTTATTGAACTTATTTGTCCTTCTACACAGCTGCAGATTTTAATTTAACTTTTTATTTACTTTTTTTTTAAGATTTTACTTTTTAAGCGACTGAGAATCTGTTGGATGATCGTTTTGCTTTCAAGATTGATGATTGAACCTTACCCAAGTAAGAACATAGTTGGTATTGTTACAAAACAAGTTCTATGTTTCTTATAGGCAAGCAATGAAGTACCTTGGGCTCGCTCTGTAAGTTAAAATATACCTAGCAATTTTTTTCGATACTAGCGGATACTCGGCATGTGCTACTGCGCTAAATAAAGAAATGTGACCGATTATGCCTAATGCATTGTTTTAGTAATCTAAGCCATCTTCGCATTGTTGCCTTTATAAAGATACCGATTTTGGGCACATAGGTTGGATAGTTCTAGTCCATAACGTACATTTTTGTGTTTTTAACCGACTTCAAAAAAAGGAGGAGGTTTCTCAATTCGACCGTATATATATATATAATTTTTTTTTTTTTTTTTTTTTATGTTTGTTCGCGGATAACTTCGTCGTTTATGAACCGATTTCGATTATTCTTTTTTTGTTCGAAAGAAAATATCCCAAGTGTGGTACCATGGTAATTTTATTGAGGTATGATAAGTATCTCCAGAGATATTGAGATAAACATCTCAAAATTGGTACTGAAAATGAATAGCGCGGCATTGAAGTCGGTTGTTTTTTAGTTTTTAAACGATATTATATATACTTAGTACCTAGTAACGACCCGTCCCGGCTTCGCACGGGTAGAGCATAACATATGGCTAGATTTTTAGCATCAGCTTGTTGCGTCGAGTAATATGAATTGACATCTTCAACAATAATTGGCACATTTCAACCAATTTACAGAAAAC
The DNA here is from genome assembly GCA_954871355.1 of Cabera pusaria. Lineage (NCBI taxonomy): Eukaryota > Metazoa > Arthropoda > Insecta > Lepidoptera > Geometridae > Cabera > Cabera pusaria. The sequence goes on along the minus strand of OX940900.1, from coordinate 2,538,474 downwards.
TTTAACGAATTATACACCGAAACCTTCCTCATGAATCATTCTGTCTATCCGCAAGAAAATCCGTTCAGTAGTTTTTGACGCGACTTGGGGGACTTTGTTACATAATACCTATGTAGTAATAAATATATAGCAGATTTTGACAGCATTTATGGTTTATATACTACGCAAATGATAACAGCCTATTGGTAACGCCCTGGTTCAGAATTTCGTTCGGAGCTCACAGAATCAGCCTTCCTGTTGTGTGAGAATGCGGTATTTTTTAGCCACTATCTCCCCTGGATAAGGGATGATGTGGTCGTTGGATGATGAACACGCTAGCCCTAGAATGTGCTGTTTCTCAAGGGCTGTGCTGCCGAAACACCGTAAGGTTATGGCTGCAGATTTTCTCCGTGATGGTGGTAAGCTTCTTTTTAGTAGTAAAACAGACGGACCATCGATATAATGCTATACCTACGCTCCAACCACCTGTGAGGTGTGTGTACCAAAATATTAGCAAATTAGATACGAGTAGATTGACATTCGATCCCTAAATACTCCTACACTACAGCTAAAACTATACTAAAACTATAACAATCTATTAAAGTAAATACGCTCGTACAGAACCGCTAAATAAAATCCATTTAAACAATTTAAACTCACTTAACAGCTTTGCACAATGACTAAATCTCTTCACTGAAAAGGCCTCTAATCCCCATTAGGGTACATTGTCGAAATTGAATAATTACGGTCCCTCTCCGTCGGGGTCCCGCGATGAATGCCCAATCAATTTAATTAGGGTTTCCCGCTTCAACGTTTAATTTCGAATTTGGAACGCCAAAATGGCGGCCAACGGTGGCGAGCGCGGCAATCGCGGCCGGCGCTGATTGGCTGGCGGAACCTCCGCGACTAATTATTGGCCGGCCAGAGACAAAGCCGTTGATTGCTAATATGGCCGCAAATTTACTATTGTTTTCCAATTTGCTGACTTGCCAGTTATAATGGCGTCGCGTTATACGATAGTTATTCGGCTATGTGTTGCGTGGAAATGAATACTATTATAATATTAAGATGTGAGTGAATTTATTTAAGCATTGCTGAAAACAACGCAATGGTAAGTAAAGTAAATTATATGTGCTTATTACTTTATCACGCTTTACAATTTACCTACTCGTAATTGTAAACTTTAAACTTTCGGGATTTGAACACATAGTTATAAATATTAAAATACGGGACTTATCGCGCCTAAAACATAAATCTTATTTACTCGACGTTACACGAGCCGTCGTCGTCTCGTGACCACGATCAATGCAACTTGGTAGAAACGTCGAGTAAATAAGATTTATGTTTTAGGCGCGATAAGTCCCGTATTTTAATATTTATAACTACTTACTCGTATCTTTTGAACTAAGTAAATATATTATTATTTAAATGTAGCTATCCTCTTCTAATGATCTTCCTCTTATTAATTGTTTAATCTGCTCTATATTATATAACTTTTCTTTATCTTAATTTGTAGAATTATTTAGCTCATTTTCAAATCCTCTGCTACATTAGGTAAGCTAATGTAGGTAACTATTATTTATGAGTATTATTTATAATAAAAATGTACTATTAGATGCCTAGTTGTACCTACTTACAATAAATTTAATAAAATATTAAAAAATAATAATACATACAAAAATATTATATAATTTTGAATCATTTAAATTTCAAGTTATAATATTATCTATTACCGAGGTGTACAAAATAATAATATAGTTTCTAGGTTTAATAAATAATAAATAATTTAGTAGGTAGGTATTATTATTTATTATTATTGTAAGAAAATATAGTATTTTCAGCATTGAAATCAATTTTAGAAACTATTAAATAGCTATAGCTATATAAAAATATACGTGATTGTGATTAACAATTACAAGACGGAAATTGGGATACATAAAAAAATATAGATAAATTAAAAAATAAAGGAAAATAATTTAAATTCCAAGACCCAAATTTTGGGTCTTGGAATTTAAATTTTCAATTTTCTTGGAATTAATTCATAATTTAAAGGTATTTAAAATATACATAAATTATTTGTGGAGGCTTTCTACTGTAGTTTTTAAAAACAAAACGCAGATATGTCATTAAACGGATTCCGTATAGATCTTGGATTTGATTCGCCATTTGTAAGACTTTTAAAAAACCTGAAATTTCTGTATCCACCATAAGTACCTACCATTAAAATATAAATCGAACACATTGGATTCAAACGCGTCGTTTTAAATGTCTAAATAATCTGGTCAAGGATACCCTTCCGATTAGTTACATTGATTTTTCGAATAAAACTATCAACTAATATTCTGATCGTAGCGTTAATAATTGCAATCACACACAGATATCTGTATATTTATATCTGTGATTGCAATGATACAAGTCGTAGGAAAGACAGTTTCCGAATCTGAATTTGTCTTCAAATTACTGCTGCTGGTCAGTAGGACTTAAGTGGGGTCGGTTCAACTTGTCATTCTCTTCCATTGGGGTCTATCCGCAGTAATTTCCGCATGCACTCCTTTTTAACCGACTTAAAAAAAGGAGAAGGTTTCTCAATTCGACCGTATATATGTTTTTTTTAATGTTTGTTCGCGGATAAATTCGTCGTTTATGAACCGAGTTTGATTATTATTTTTTTGTTGGAAAGGAGATATCCCAAGTGTAGTACCATGGTAATTTTATCGAGGTCTGGTAAGTATCTCTAGAGATATGGAGATAAACACCTCAAAATTGGTACTGAAAATTAATAGCGCGGCATTGAAGTCGGTTTTTTTAGTTTTTTAAACGATCTTATACATACATATCTTCCATCACATAGTCCATCTACACTTTCTTTCTCTTCCTCTATAAGCCGTCCACTTTCACATTCATTCCTTTCTAGTCAAATTGACTTCACTTCTTCTCATAATAATATTTCCATACCAGGCTATCCTATTGCTTTTAAACTTTTGAGGTAAATTGGTACACATAAGATTACTCTTCAACAAAACCATTCAAACCCAGAAACATAAAAAAAAAAAAAAAAAAAAAAAAGAAACGCATTTATTGCCAATTCACAAATATATTATATTTGGCAATTGGAATACACTCAGCACTATACTGCGTAAGCTGGGTTTACACAGGGCTGGTTTTCAGTGCATTCCATTTCCCGTACTAAGGTGGTCGTCGGGCGTGTTGGTGGAAAGCGGGACTTAAACATGTTGACCTAACCGCTCAAAAAATTATTAGGTAAGTAGGTACTTAGACAAATGAAGCAATTATTAGTCGATAGATAGTGATTTACCTATTTTAAAGTTTATTTTTTACCTTACGATATTCCATTAACACACAGCCCTTGAGAGTATTCTAAGCCTAGCGTGTCGCCCACCTTCGACCACATCATCGCTTACCATCAGGCGAAATAGTGGTCAAACGCTAGTCTATAAGATAAATACAGTAAACACATAATTATTAACCTTAACAGACGCTAATATTCTTTATTTTATCTATCAAATACATTTTGTATCTGTGCTCAAAATCTTCCAAGAATTTTGAGCCCTCTAGGTCTTGGTTTCTCTAGGTATTCCTACATGTTTCTTCCTTAGCACAATAGGTATATACCTACTCCTCAGATCTTTGTCTGACCACTTTTATCTCTTCATATGTTTCTCAGTGTCTTTGTGATCATGCTCAGGATCAGGATGCAATCCTTACATTTTCACGATTTTGTGAAGGGTTTTTTTTGTGGATAAGGTAATAGGATATGTGAACACTTATAAAGTAGATAGATAGATAGCACTTTATTGTACCTATATACATACTTACATGCAATCGCGCCTTTTTCCCGTAGGGGTAGGCAGAGACTATTTCTTACCACATACTGTACCGACACCATTACAAAAAATAAACATAAAAGTACAGATAAGTCTAATAAGCAAGTTTATACAATGGGCAGTCTTTTAGCTTAAAGCGAAAATATGTAATGTGTTCCGGCAGCTATCCTTGAGAGCCAGTTCCCATTCTAGGTCTAGCGTGCTTGCCATCTTCGACCGCATCATCACTTACCAACAGGTGAGATAGTGGTCAAACGCTATTCTATAAGATAAAAAAATGCGATCTCTTCCAGTCAATCAGTCAGTGTACACAATACATTTTTATTGTAATAACCTTATTGCTCTTTTGCCTTCCTCTTCCTACCTTATATAGGACTTCAATAGGTATATGCAGATGTTTAGTTTACGTAGATCACAAACCTTCAAAAAATGTTTTTTAAATTAGGCAATATCTTACGTTTAAGTTAAATTATATTTAAGTGTAATATTTCTGTTAAAATAAATCTAACAAACTATGGCATAAAATTACATACGATTAAAATCAGCTATAATCTACTGATAACAATCAGTGTTTTTTAAGTACTTATATATATTTTCCCTGCAGTTCCCCCTGTCAGTGCAACATTAGACTTAAATTATAGGTAATTCAATCTCAAAATAATTGAGGCTTACAATCACACAACTCTTCTTAAACTTATGAATATTAATGGATAATTAAGCACTTTAGAAATGATAGTTAAAGGACTACACCTTTTCTTAAATGTGTCAGCAGGGATCCGTGAAATAAAGATTTAAAATATTCTTAAAGCGGTTGAGTTACCTTGTACAAAATTGACGACAACTAAGTCCTTGTTAAGAACGCTGCTTATAAGTTGCTTCCTATAGCAAAACATATTCAAGAACTTACTAATAACATCCTTCAATATTCTCCTTACAAACAGAAACGAATTTCAATGTGTACAAACGCCCTTCAAATCTAGAAAGTCATCAACAAAATAGGTACCCATCAATATCTTGCAAATCAAGAACCTATCAATAACCTCGAACAAAAGTGGTGTGGTGACAACCCTGGGTAGGGAGGCTCGCGGGAGGTGGGCGGCGGGTGGTAGGGTTGCCCCGCCCTGCACCTTAGGTTTTTTAATCAACGCGCCCCTGTCATTAGTATGCCGCATAATGGAGTGGTCGCTATATCTAGGTACCCATAACACGTAATGCGTTTAAGTCGAATGTTGCTATGTTAATGTTATTTACTTATTGTTGGTGTGCCTACAGCCTATGCACTGGAATTGTCTGTTCTTGACTGTGCTGTTTCGTTTGAAAAATTATGATTTCAGGCATGTTTGTGTATTGATTAATGAAGCACCTAGCCTATGAAGATCAAATGCTTGCAATACGACTTGTTAAACTCTTATTTTGTAAATATTTTTTATAAAGGAAATAGGTATTGGAAAACAATATGTTTAAAAAGAAGATTTGTATTGTACACAACTATGAAATCAATAGCTCATCAATGTATATGCCTGTTTGATGTTGACATATTTTAGTCAATAATAATATCTTTTAATAACTTAATTAGTCACAAATATTGATTAATATACGAGTAAATACCAAATTTTACTAATATGTACCAATTTTTGGTAGCTATTTGTAAAGAGAAAACGTTTTCTTAACAGCTTGTGTATAATAGTCAATACAGTTATAAACAATATAACAAAATTATACATGTTAAAGCATATCTAGATATTAGCAACTATTTGTTTAAAAAACTGTTATAAACTACGAATTTTAGAATATAAATATTGAATAAGTTTTTTTTCTGTTGCAATGCAGCTTCAATTGGACGGAAGTCAATATAGATACGAACATTATTATATTCGAACACCTTAGGTAGGTATGTTTAGGTAGATACAAAGCAAAAAACTAAAGGTAAACAAAGTACAAAGCAAAAACCTGTCACAGCTTACTTGCTTCCTCTACGACAAACCTAAAACAAAACCTTCATATACTGAGCAAATCCATTCTTCATTACATACTAATACTATTATAAAAAATCGTTTGTAACTCTGTCACTCTGTCTATTTGTTACCTAATCACGCCTAAACGGACCATCCGATCTTACTGGAATTTAACAAGGAGATACTTTATAGCATAAGGATAAACATGGGCTACTAAATTGTTGGTAGGTACGGGAACAAAGTCGCGGGGTATCAGGTTGTCAAATAAAAATAACTGAAGTTATGTTAGCAGGCATACTATGCTTTAAAAAGAGAGCAAAACATAAGCTCCTCACATACGGTAAATCCTAAAGCCAAATTTCATACAAAAATAGCTAAAGCAGACTCCATATCACAAAATGCCTATAACTGAGTTTTCCAGGTTGCATAGAGCTCGCAATTATGCACCCCGCACACCCTTGGGGTCGCGACACTCAATAAAAAGTAGTGTGGAGGTGGCAGCCCTAGTGTAGGGCTGTCGCACGTTAAATGTTTGCTAGGGTTGTTGTTAAACTGGTGGGTGGTGCTCTTACCTATCTATGTAAATACTGCTCTATGATCTGGTAAGAATGAATAATTTCTAGCTTGCGAAAATAATAAATGACTATTTACTAACTTGGTAAGGATATTACACCACCTGAATCGTACTTAGTCCAGCTCAAATATCAAGTGATCTAGGAAAAACATCTTTAAGAAACCCCTAACCCCTGCATGGTGGTAGGACACTATATAGTGTGCACCTGGCCAGCTACCACCCTCAAGTTAGCAAATCTGTCGCCAAATATCTAATGTGTTCCGGTAGCTATTCTAGAGAGCCTGTTCTCATTCTAGGCCTTGCTACCATCCTTGACCTCATCATCACTTACCAACAGGTGAGATAGGTGTTAAACGCTAGCCTATATGATATAAAAAATAATAGTTGTCTGTAAAGTTGGTTTACGGACGATAGTTCAACGTGACAACGTCATAACAAAACAATGATGAAATCGGCGCATGCGTACAATGAGCGTAACGGGACAATGAGCGTAACGGGACATTTTTCATACATGCAGCCGACGTTAATCGATTTATTAGACGTTGCACGTCAAAAGGCTGTAGCCATTTAGCATATACGAAACGCAAGCACACGTAGTAGGTAAGAGTATCTCAAACCAGTATCAACCGGTCCAGAAATCGTTCAAAGTTCCTCGAAAGACATGGCCATGATAGACAAGCCTTGTGTCGTGCACTAGATCCCTTTATTCAGACGATTACTAATTTAATTTTCATAGCAAACAGCTTGTTTTTAGCTTACCTATGATGTTTAAACAAACGTCATTAGCGGGATCTATTGGTAGAGTTAAATCATGTATCTATGTACTTATTAAAACTTGTTCTTCTCTGGCGGAGGGCATTGATACGCCATCACACAGGCTATCCTAGTTTGGGTATCAATGGCTAACTAGTCTAGACAATACTATGTATTAAACTAGTACATACGTTTATGTGTAAAACAAGTTTGTGTTAGGTACAAATAAATAAATCATTCATTCAATCATCGGCAGCGAAACTGTAAAACACGTACCTACCTAAGCATCGTAAGTCAAAATAATTATGTTAATTACAGCAATATTTTATCATCGTACAAAACGAACGAACGGACAGTATAATCATATCATGAATGTATGCAAATTTGCTTTATATTGTTTATCTCCATATCTCCAGAGGTAATTGTCAGATCTCGATAAAATTTGAATGGAACCAAACGAAATAGCATAATCTCTCAAAAAAAAAAAGAATTTTTCAAATCGGTTAAAATTTGACGGAGTTCTGAGGTACCAAACATAAAAAAAACAGTCGAATTGAGAACCTCCTCCTTTTTTGGGAAGTCGGTTAAAAAAACAGTAGACTGCCAGTATTACCAACTTTTTCTAACAGTAGATAAAACTATATTTTGATGTTTTATTACTTTTACGCGCTTCTAAATTTCATTACCTTCTACCTACTTTTATGTAGGTACTTACTTATTATATAACATTCCGCAAATAAATAAGCTTTGACTTAATTTTTAAGTTTAGCATAAAATTTCGCACATGAAGGAAAAATCGGCGACAATGTAATATTGTAGAGATATGAGTAGAGAGATATATATATAACAATAACAGATACAGCAGCATGCAACATTCTGGCCTACCAGAATTCACTGCACTGCTTCTGTTATTTTGAGACATAAAGATGTTGAGTCTCACATGCCCTGTAATTTCACTGGACATGCACCTTGCCATTTCAACCGAAAAACATTTCTATATCACGGCTGAAAATTAATTAGCAAAGTGGTGGTACTGCCCCAGGCGGACTAGCAGAAGTCCTACCACTACATTGTTCCTCTTCTTCAACCTTCAATTTTCGGAGAAGCACGATCGCCCGCTCATCTTACATTGCATCGGCACTTAACATCAAGTGAGATAAGTACTAAATGGTCTAGTGCTTTTCTGTCTAGAATAAAAATTAGGTCTTAAAGTATTGGGCTGATCACAAAAGTCTTAGTTTAAGAAGAACTCTGAAATTCTGATGATGAGCAGGGAAAGAACAAGAAATCTCTGGTTTAGCTGCAAAGAATTAGGCTCATGTTGGGGTTTCTAAGATGAGCGAAAGTGAACAAAATAATGATGACTTCCATCTCTGATGTTGACGATAAACGTAGAAATAAGGAACTCTATAACTTGCAAAGTAGAAAACTAACAATATTTTGTTTTTTTTAACCAATTTCACAAAAAGGAGGAGGTTCTCCATTCGTCAATACCTAATTTTTTTTTGTATGTTCACCGACTACTCGAAGATGCCTGAACCGATTTGGAAGATTCTTTTTTGTTTCAAAGGGTACCCTTCCCAGGTGGTCCCACTTACATTTTAACGAAATAGATCAATCCGTTTTTAATATATCAACATTTGTATTACGATACATTTATATACCTTGACGACATACTAATTTTATTATTGTTATATACCTATACCGGCTATAATTCACGTACCTTTAGTCGAATTTTCTCGACCTAGGTTTCGAGCGAATCAGTCGCTCTTCCTCGGAAGTGAGGTCACGCGGTGAGATCGCGATCTCGATCTCGAAACCTAGGTCGAGAAAATTCGACTTAAGGTACGTGAATTATAGCCGGTATATAACAATAATAATGTTACAGATTCACGATAATTTTAAAATCAAGAAATACTAATTACTGGCACAGATTATATAATAGTTACTGCGTCTACTGGCTACTTTGCCTAGTGCGACGTTTGAAGTCGGTTCTTTTAGTTTTTTAAATGATCTTAAATTATAATGTAACATTTCATAAAAGTTTTTGAAAATTAAGGTCCAGACTAACATTATAAAAACTTTGTAACTCTGTTACTCTGTCTGTTTATAACCTAATCACGCCTAAACGACGATCCAATCTTTCTGAAATTTAACAAGGAGATACTGTATAGCATGAGGATGACATAGGTTACTTTTTGTTAAAATAAAATGATGATTTTCACACATGACTAAAATAACTCAGGTCAACAACAAATGTTGATTGACAGAGCTTTGCAGTGATGAAATTCTTTCTTAGGTACGTGAATAAAGTCGCGGTATCTATGCCAGCTAGTTTTATATAAATTTCATTGAGTCATGATACCTATAGCTGATCTCTGGACGAATTTAGTGATTATGTTTTTTGACACAGGTAGATTTTTGTCACGCTACTGGTGAATGGCGAATAAATAATAAGTCAGGAAGTCTAATTCAGAACAAATTCCACACAATGAGTGGCCCTCCTTTAAACCAAAACGACGTAGATTGAAATAAGAAACAGTTTCGAAGTTACAAATGATTGGCTTGGAGATTGATTTAAATTAGGAACGAAAGCACGGATTGGTTCACGCATGTGCTGCAATGTCTGTTATGACAGTTGACTCAAATAAGACTACTAATTTAGTAATGACGCACTGGACATGACTTTTTACCCCGCCTGCTTGGACATGACTTTTGTTGGGTCATTTTTTTAACGCAGTTACATTTCCTGACTTATTATTTATTCGTAGGGTGCGACTAAAATAATTGACCACTTGAACTTTTTTACCACCAACTAGAAGAACATCTGTCTATCTAATATTGTACGCCTGAATAAGGGCAAACTTACGACGTAAAAAAAATCGTTTCTCGAGACTGCAGGTTACTTCTACTGTATACAGTCTAGGGACAAGACCTGTCATCTAGACAAACTCTGAGCTACAATCTTTTTTAACATCGACCGCATCATGCATCATCATAACTCATTAAAATGTTTTAAAATATTCCGACTCGACTATTCCTATTCGACTCGGTGGGGCTATGTTGCTTCACAACAGAAATCATGGCCACCCTACAGCTTCATCATCAGATTCTGGCTATCATTTACGTGTAAAGTGCTCCTCAAGGCGAATCATTTGAGCTCAAACTCGGTAGAGTTACGTTGATTTATCACAGAGATGCCGTGGCTACCTTCCAGCTTCATCATCAGACCCTGGATATTATCTAGGTGAAAAGTTATCTTCAAGACGAATCAGTCGAGCCCAAACTCGGTAGCGTTATGTTGATTTATCACAGAGATGCCGTGGCCACCTTCCGTCTCCATCATCAGACCAGCTTCATGGTACCATATTATTGTATTGTCACCGAAGATACATAAGTACACCAAATTTGAGTCTAATCAGACATTGGGAAATGGGTCTAATTTAGCTTCTAAAATTCCACCCGAACAAACATAGTGACATACATACATACATTGCAAGTTAAATAAAAGCTTGTAAAAAAACTCGCATCTCCGACGGGAGGCTTCATAGTACTGGCATAAATATAATAAGGCTTATACATTTATGCATACATATAATCACGCCTTTTTTCCCGTTGGGGTAGGCAGAGACTACTTCTTTCCACATGCTACGATCCTGACATACCTCTTTCGCTTCTTCCACTTTCATGAGCGCCTTCATACTTACATGCTCGCCGGTTATAGGTACTTTTTACTTGGCTTTGCTTTAAATAAATTTTATAAATTGACTTTATAAAATGATAAGACATTTATTTATAGGTGTAAAATGAATGATTAATAATTTATCGTATTAATGGACCGAGACTTTTTCGAGTTCCGTAGTCCTGACAAGGAACCCATATAGTTTCGTCATGTCCGTCTGTCTGTCCGTCTGTCCGTCTGTCACCACTGATTTTCTCAGGATGCTTTTAACCATAATTGACAATAATTCTAGGTCAACCGGGAGGACAACGAGAAGTACCGTATAGGTTTTGTGTCGACATCCTATAGGGTGCTACCCGTTGACCTAACCTGAAAACCGTAAATATGTAGTTTATTAACATAGAGAAGGTAAATTTACTTAAACTTATTATTTGTAGTTGGTGCAATACATTTTCTGTGGATCTAACTACAAAGTTAAGTTTGTCCTTTAACCTAGTCTGAGAAGTTTGTAGAGAAGCCTCAGTGGGCCAGTCCAACTCAAATCGGCCGATTTTTAAAATCTCACCACACTTTTTTAAAATTTATTCCATTAGATAAGATTTATCATTATTTATTTTAAGAGACGCCTGAAGCTGCTCATATTAGCGGTAATAAAAACAAATTCCAATAAAAAAAAAAAATTTAATTCGACGGATGACAATTATAGTATTCCTAAGTCTAGATTGAAGAAACACTTGCGTGTTTTAACGGTATACAACAACATCTAGTGATTACATTAAGAACTATATATATTACTAGGTGTTGCCTGCATCGAACGCGTTATTTGATATTAGGTACTTGGATATTAGGTTTTTAGATAGATAGTAAATTTTTTTTGTATATCTTATAGGCTAGAGTTTGACCACTGTCTTACCTGTTGGTAAGTGACGATGCGGCCGAAGATGGAAAGCACGCTAGGCATAGAATGGGAACTGGCTCTCAAGGATAGCTGCCGGAACACATTAGATGTTTGGCGACAGATTTTCTAACTTGAGGGTGGTAGCCGGCCATATTCATGCCCGTTAGTTTTATAGAAATAGTAATGCGATTTTTGTGTTTAGGAATACTATGCTCATCATAGATACATACATTGATAAGATATAAACATATTTGTTTAGTTACTCTTACATAAGTTCTTTTATATATATATTTTTTACATAGAACTGGGTAGCACTCGAAGATGTTAAGCTCGTTAAGCCTAGAATGGGAACTGGCTCTCAAGGTAAGTTGCCGGAACACATTATATGTTTGGCGACAGAAGTTGAGGGTGGTAGTTGGCCAGGCGGACACTAGATAGTGTCCTACCACCGTGCGGGAGTTGTTGGTTTCTTAACGATGTTTTTCCATCACCGGAGGGCCACTGTGAAAAGCGCACATAAATCTTTCGATAGAAATATCCACTGGTGCACGGCGGGGATTGCTTACAGAAATAATTGAAGATAAAAATAAACTGGCCAAGTACAAGTCGGACTCGCACTCGTAGGGTTCCGTACCACACTACAGTATTTAATAAGATCGAGAATAAAACACTGCTATCATTTTTCGCTAGCAAAAAATATTTATTTATACTAATATTATAAAGAGAGAACATTTGTATTTTTGTATGTTTGTAATGATTTGGCTCAAAAACTACAGGATCGATTTAAAAAATTCTTTCACTATTATATAAAATGGACTTTCGAAATGAAAATAGGCTATATATTATCCCGTTTAAATTAAAGGTACATTCGTGGAGACCTAATTTGAAACCTAAGTCGACAAAAAACGGTCGAAAAAACACGTTTCTTACGAACGCTGTTCAATTGAAAACAGATGGAAGCATATTTTGTATGAAAGAGTTGTACAACTTAATAATACCTACAAAAAATTCCGCGACAGCATATGTCTATCTCTTAAGGTTGACTCACAATAACAATTTTAATCTTTAATTTTTTGTTAAAAAATATTACATAACTTCCAGGGCTATTTTCTAGTATATAGTATTAATCCTTATCCAAATAATTACGTGAATTAGCTTGGCCACATATTATAGATTAAAATTGTTCTATACAGTATATAATTCAAATGAAAACTCTAGAAGATATCACGGATTTCACAAACACGCATCGCAAAATTAATAAAATATTTGCAGTGAAACCACAAATAGGTCATAGTTACTACGAAAATATTATTATAAGCTTAGCTTTTCTGTCGATCCCCACCGATCACAATCAATTTGAAGTCAATATAGTATAATAATATGATCATTTGTATAAAATAATATTCATCTATATATATATAATAATATAATATTTTAAACCACCCCGACTGATCTATGTATAATCTTTTAATTAAAAGCATTCCAATGACTCTAAACACGACATTTATAATCTGAGCTGTAAGGTGGTGAGGATTTGAGTATTCTCTAGAGTCCAGGAGATGTCCCAGCATCAGGTCAATGCTTCCATGTTCTTACAATATCGTTGAAGAAGATTTTCGAATTGATTAGACCTATGAAAGTTGATTAAAGCTCATAGTTTTATAACGATTGAACGAATTTTCATGAATCAAAGCTAAGAACACTCTCGATGAAGACATCTATCAAAAAAAAAACTATCAATAATAAAATCAAAATCGGTTCATCCGGTTGGGTGCTAAGATGCTACAGACAGACTCACAGATACACATGTTAAACGTATAATACCCCTACTTTAAATCAAAATCGGTTCATCCGGTTGGGTGCTAAGATGCTACAGACAGACAAACACACAGATATACACGTTAAACGTATAATACCCCTACTTTTTGAGTCGGGGAACGCCGTTAGGTTACGGCGGCAGATATTCTCCTTGGTGGTAAGCTACTTTTCAACCGACTTCCAAAAAGAAGGAAATTCTCAATTCGTTTGTATGTTTTTTTATTCTTTCTTTTTTTTTGTGTGTGTATGTTACGCGATTACTCCGTCAATTGTGAACAGATTCGAATGATTATTTTTGTTATTGGTAGGGTACGTTTCCGAGGTGGTTCCATTGTAATTTCATCGAGATCTGATAAGTATCTTCAGAGATATGACGATAAACGTCTCAAACTTGCTACTGAAATTGACTCGTGGGGCATTGAAGTCAGTTGTTTTAGTTTTTAAACTATCTTAATTATTGGTAGATTTAATGATCCCACTACCTGTGTACGAAAACCCATGATTCATAAATGCACATAAACTTCATTGGTAGGTATAGCTAGTATATAGCTAGGATTAGAACCAACAACCGTCGGGTCAGAATCAGGGCAACTATCCTTTACGCCAAAGGGCCGTCCAAATCACTACGTAAGTTTTATAAAACAAATCATTGCGTCTGTCTGTCTGTTCGCAATAATCTCAATAGCTTCTGAATGTATTATCATGCGGTTTTCACCAATAGCCAGAGTGTTTATGAGGAAGGTTTAGGTACATAATTCGTTAAGGTTTTGTGTAAATTGGTTGAAATATGACGATGATTGTTAAATATGTAAATATTTTATATCCGATGCAACAAACTGATGCAAATTTTGTAGGCTATGTTCTACCCGTGCGAAGCCGGGGCGGGCTGCTAGTTAATAATAAAATAATAAAATATTCAATAAAACAACAAACGTAATCGATCACACCGTCACTTAAGATCGGGTGAGATAGTGGGTGAGAAGGGATAGATAGATACATAGAAGGAATATATTTTGTTATTTCTTGCACATAAATCAATATTTTACACATCGATGTATATGTACTACGTACCAGATGTGGCGTCGCGAACTAACTCTACGTTCAAATAAAAAGCAGTGCTGAATCTACATCTCGCTTAGTTTAGCGTAATTACTCCTCAAGCCCGATCGCGCGCCGCTCGGCACGTAAGTCAGTTTATGATAGGCGCCTCTGGTTTACATTTAACTCGATGATTTTAAAAGATTGTATTTTGTTTGCCGTGTTAGGATGACGTTTGTGTGGATCAAATCTTGGAAGCTAAATTAGAACCACTTCCTGACGTTCTATTGCACACAAATTTGGTATACCTACTTGCGAATCTTCTGTGACTATGCAATAGGTAATACGGTACCATTGATTTGATGCTGGAGCCACGCTGAGAAGGGACTAAAACTCTGTATTGGTTAATGGCAGGACAGTCGAATTTGGGCTAGTAATAATGTATTAATAACGTTAGTAGGTACTTTTCATTACACATGATAACGCTTTTACTAAGAGCTTGTGGTTATAAAAGATTTTTAACCGACTTCAAAAAAAGGAGGAGGTTTCTCAATTCGACCGTATATATATATATTTTTTTTTTTTTTTTTTTTTTTTTTTATGTTTGTTCGCGGATAACTTCGTCGTTTATGAACCGATTTCGATTATTCTTTTTTTGTTCGAAAGAAGATATCCCAAGTGTGGTACCATGGTAATTTTATCGAGGTATGATAAGTATCTCCAGAGATATTAAGATAGACATCTCAAAATTGGTACTGAGAATGAATAGCGCGGCATTGAAGTCGGTTGTGTTTTAGTTTTTAAACGATATTATTATTTTTAAGGCGGTTAAAAAGTCAATGTTTCCGGGATCTTTGAGGTCTTACTGCTGTTCAAATATGATTGTTAGAATTCTTATACTCGTAGGTGTATAATAGTTATATATTTCATTCTGTATAAAAGCGTCATAAAGCCATAAAGATAGGGAAAAGGTTTGGCCAAAAAATAAAATGAATTACTTGAACAGTATGAATTAGAATATTGGCGATTGTCGTGCTTGCGCGAAGAGAGGTAGCTTGCATAGTTTGTGCGTTGAAGCTCATTGGAATGATTCTGAGCGTTAATTTATTTATTGAAGTAAAACCTTCGTTAGGTGCGTTGAGCACTTTTTTGGTGAACAAAAATCATGGATCTCGCGTCATCGTGACCGAACGCTTTCCATGAGCTAGATAATACGAGTATATAAACTGTGTATTATGCTTTTTGTTCACCCAAATAGTGTTTTTTTTGCGATTGTAACGTGAGACTGCCGCGGCCGTCGCCAGAATACGGTCGAACTGCACTATTTGGGTGAACAAAAAGCGTAAAACTCGGGTCATCGTCACCGCACGTTTACCATGAGCTATTTGTATACTGTATATCTCTATAATGTTACTTATTTTTCACTTCTGTCAGCAGTCTCCAAAGACTGCCCCGCATTTTTTTTTCTATCTAGTAAACTGAGACTGACTGAATATATATTTCTTTGATCATTTCATTATTTGATTTCTATTTAGCTATTGACGTGTACTCAAATGACGACCGTATTCTGGCGACGGCCGCGGCAGTCTCACGTTACAATCGCAAAAAAACCCAGTGTTGTGATACGAAACAACAACATCTCACGCGATACGCCCTCTCGCGGCTTTGTTCCGTAAAGTCTTTGAAAGACTTGAATTCGTTCACACGGAGTTTTGCTCTTTTTTGACATAATTCTAATTTTGATTTTTGCTCCGATGAAAATTTGGGTGAAAAATTCTATAAGTGTGAAGTTTTTTTGGAAATTGTATGTATTTATTGGTTTATTGTGTTTGTTTATTTATTTATTTATGGAAAAAAATACATGTTGCACTTACAGTTTTACACCAAAGCGTACATCATGCCAGAAATAGTAACTACTGACTATATAATATTACTAACTAAAAAATCTAATACTTGCACTGAGAAAAAAGGTAAATGATAATGTTTATGTCAGTTAGTCTCTTTTTTACAGGTAGATACTAAGAACCTTTTATCCATTTCTTTTTCTCCTAGATGAGGGTAAATAAGGTCTTTTAAAAAACTAGTATAACCGACTTCAATGCCGCGCTATGAATTTTTAGTACCAATTTTGAGGTGCTTATCTCCATATCTCTGGAGATACTTATCAGACCTCGATTTAGAATGTAGATATCCCTAGAATGGTACCATAGTAATTTCATCGAGGTCTGATAAGTATCTCCAGAGATATGGAAATAAACACCTCAAACTTGGTACTGAAAATTAATAGAATCGACATTTAAAGTCGGTTGTTTTAGTTTTTTTAACGATCTTATGTGTTATTCCACTTATATTATATACATAATTAGATTTAAAATTCTTTAGTAGGTTGCGTGTAAAATATCATTCCATTCATTTAAATTTTAAACGAATAGCTTAACTAAATGCTTTAAGTAGGTACCTACTAAGGTAAGTACATTTTGTAAATTCTTATGATTGATGATTTTGAAAATCCTAGGAAGAAAGAAGAAAGAATAATAACTTACTAACTAAGAATAATAAAATTACAAAAAACTTATTTTTCCGGCAAATTTTGTTCAATCGGATCCATCCATGTGCGAGTCCGACCAACTTGCACTTGGCCAGTTTATATGATTCACGAACACATGTTTAGTAATGATCAAGGCTTATACAGAACAGTCTAGATTAATACTTAAATAAATTGAATTTTGTAAAGTAGTACAATATACGAGTACCTACAATATTTTGGCTTCTTAGGGTTCCGTAGTCCTGACAAGGAACCCTTATAGTTTCGTGATGTGCGTCTGGCTGTCTGTCTGTCTGTCCGAGGTTTTGCTAAGAGACCGTTAGTACTAGAAAGCTGTAATTTTGTATAGATGTCTATATCGATTACGCCAACAAAGTGGTAAAATTTTGGAAAATATTTTTTTTAGGGTAGCTGATAGGGTAGATGAAAAAAAAAGTCATCCCCACTTTATATGTAGGGGTACATATAAAGTGGGGATGACTTTTTTTTTCATCGTCTACCCCATCGTATGGGGTATCGTTGAATAGGTCTTTTAAAATCACATAAGGGTTGCTAATACTATTTTTTGATTAAATGCTCCATTTATGAAATAATAAACTTTAAAGTACACATTTTTGTTCCCGTAGGGCATCCCCTAAAAGCTAAACTACTGGCTTGAAAAATCTTACAAAAACTCGTGATGATAGTATATTTCATGGACTTTAAAGGAAAATTATAGCGGTTTCGATAACTTTATTAGTTAAGCAGTAATTAATAGTCGTTGAACTTGGGTGTTGGATAATTTGGTACCAAATACAAAATCCTTGGAATTTTTTTTTTAAAGTGACTAAAATGAAATAGTTGCTTGTTTATAACCGGTAAAGACTTGTAGTATTAAATAATGGGCTACTACGGAACCCTACACTGTGCGTGCTCCGACACGCACTTGACCATTTTTAATATATTGTTTATTAATAATTCCTTTTTTAAATATAGACCTAAATGTAATATTAATAGTAGATTAACTAAATAAACGAAAAAGTTACCTATATGAGTATATTTTTAAATGCGTTTAAAGATACCTAATTATTTTTATATTCGTTTCTTAAAAAACTTTTGATGGGTGTAATTTATTCACATAGTAGGTAGTAAAAGGATGCAAAGGGTTATACAAATTATGAATAATTTACATCTCTCTGAAAGGTATTGTACAATAATGAAAGGGAGGCAGGCAGGTAGAGTTACAGGTAACGTAAAGGACCAATGATTGATAATGGGACATTATACTCAGCCTGCAGCGGACGTGTAAATTATACTCGAGGATGCCATCCAGACGCCATAATAACACATACACTACAGAAAAATCGCCCACCTGCCTTAATGTGGCGCTCGCCTTATACCCTGTCCGAGAAACGAACTCCCACCGCCTCGCGGCCCCTCGACCACGCTCCTATTCATTTCTTACAATTAATCAAAATTAAATCAACCACCGACCGCGACTGTGACTTTGGAGTTTAATCAATCGCGGTACAGTCCCATTTCACGTGGCAGCGGGACGAGGGGCGTGGCCGCCGCGAACAAATCTGGCCAATACAGTGCGGTAACAAAATATCCGTATTGGCTATTAGCAGGCCCCGCCCGCGCGGGGTGGGGGGAGCGCGCGACTATCGGAACGTCGTAAGTCGAGCCTGCCGCGCTGCAGTTCCGACGTTCTCGAGCGGAGGCGCCGGAATACGGCTCCGTTCGAGAAGGGCGTAAGATGCGGCCGAGGGTGGTGAATTAGGATGGTTCGGCAGTGAGGGCCGCGCGGCTCCCGGGGGGTTTTCTCGTTTTTACATCGCGGCGGGCGGCGCCGGCGGCACAAGCGCTTCACTCGTCGCGGAGAGCGCTCGCGTCACGGCTTCCGAGCCGAACAAATCGGTCGTTTTCCGCTAAATTTTCCATCGCACTGGAAATTCGCATTCACTAGCCTTTTCCAATGCTCAGACCTAACTTTTAGGCCTAATTCTAGACTAAGTAATTTTCGTAAAAAGTGTTAGAACTTTAGTAGATAGTGTTTAGCAAACTAAAAACAAGAAGTTGTGATAAATAATAATTAAGAAGAACTGCGGCGAGAGTAATGTAAAATAAAGCTGAGAACAGACGAGCGTGCAAGATGCAAGCAATGAGCGCGAACGCGAGCGCTCCGCGAGCGCCGCAGCGGTCGCCGTTCGCGATACAAGAGCTGTTGGGTTTATCGGACAACAGGGACAGCCGGGACCGTTACTTCGAGAGCAGGGACGACAGAGACCGAGTGCTGAACTTGTCGGAGAGCAGAGAGCCTCGGTCGGCGTACACGCCTCAATTCCCTCTGCCGGCCTCGATGGCGAGTAGAGTGGCGTACGCGGCGGCGTTCAACGCACAAGCAGCTGTCGCGGCCGCGTTCCTACCGGGGCCGCCGCTGTTGCATCCACCTCATGGTAAGTACCTACAGTACTTATTGGTTTAAAATTAGGAATTTAACGAGACTTACGCCATGTCGATATAGCGATCGACAATTGTTTTAGGCCTCATCCGGAGGCCATCATCAGTATCTCAAGTGCGGGCCGCTTGCTGACGCGTCCAGCCTCGCACTGCGGGCCGCTGCTCGTGCAGTACTTACGTACAGCTACAGTACTATTCAGTAACATACGAAGCGTTGATTATGTTTGTAGATATTATAGATAAAGCAGTGGTGTATATCTAGTAGCTACAGCCATTAAATTTACATAGGTAAGGTGATAGTATAGGTAGGTAGGTTAACCTTATGAGAAAATAGATTCTACGGCGAAACATGGAAAAATTTATTAGGTATGTGCACTATAGACATTGTTATACGAGCCAGTAAAATAAACAATAACTCCAGAACAAGAAACTAGTGGATATCAAGATTTGAATTAAAAACTACAACATTGATTTTACATAAAACTCTTGAGCAAATCGTCTTTTTGCTCTTGAAAATAGTAGGAGTTACTTACATGATCTGTTCGGTCTAATCAATTATAGAAATAGGTATATAAGATATGCCTAATATTTCTTAATACTGTTTGTATAAGTTTTCATCGCTATTTATCTCTAACCTGTAACGTAGAAAATATAGAAGTGTAGCTTATTCTCGCTGATTCTTCTCGGAATCTCTTAAATTATTCATACCTATACAGAATATCTTCGACATTATTTTTGGAGCAAAACACCAATCAAATTAAAAAAAATATAACAATAAAATATTACCTAAGTAAATCGTTATAAATACCTGCTTAAAACCGGTCAAAAACGTAACTCTGAATTGTCAGTATTGAATTATTGAAAACTAGACAGTATGCAATAGCTGCAACACAATTCTCCCGTGTATTCGAAGCTTTACAGCCACGGCAGAGCTTTGCGGCGGCGTTCTTTGTGCGCTTTAATTAGCGTTTAATATAATTAGGCTTTTATTTAAATATAATTAGTCCTTTATTTTAACATAATTAGGCTTTCTTGTCGAGACAATGACGTTCGACGCACTTCACTCGAGCGACGGGTCGGGTTACATCACGTGTAGTGGTGTCGTGTTTACGCCTTTACTAAAAGATGGTTTAATAAAATGAGAAATCTCTTAGAACGATGATAATAATGTAGATTAATATTAAAGCTGTATTGTGGGTTACGAGGTTTATTCGTCTTAAGGCTATGTCAAAAGATCAGCATGTTTTTGTTGAAACTGAACTGATTTTTGAGTAGACGCATGCGTTTTAAATAATACATTAATTAAACCTACATATTGCACTATTTTTAAATCCTATCAACAGAAATTTCGATTGATAGCATTCAAAAATGCCTATAAATAGTTGTATATTCGTTGTTTTTAGTTAGTCTTTTCAACACAGAAATATTAATAATCAATATTGTTAATATTTCTGTGTTTTTCAAGCATTTTTGGTGAACCTTTTTCTGAGGTGTTGCTATATTTGAAATGCGCTGAGTGGGAGTCTTATTTTAATTTGTGATTCTAATAGGTGTGAGATGGTCTCCATTGTTTTTGGAACTCAGATAAATTAAGCAATCATATATCTTAACTAGCTGACCCGGCAAACGTTGTTTTGCCATATAAATAAATGGCTATTAAAAAATAAGGGTTGATCGTAGAAGGGTGAAAATTGAGGATTGTATGTATTTTTGTATGTTGTATCATAAAAAAATAGAAATTAAAAATTTTGTCTAGAAAATAAAAAAAAAATTTAGGGGTGGACTACCCCTAACATTTAGGGGGATGAAAAATAGATGTTGGCCGATTCTCATAGATACCGGATAAGCACAAAAAATTTCATCAAAATCGGTCAAGCCGTTTCGGAGGAGTATGGCAACGAAAACTGTGACACGAGAATTTTATATATTAGAAAAGAAGATATAAATTATGATTTGTAAAATTGCCATTTACACACACAGATAATTCATAATACCTATCTAGACGAAAAGCAATTACTTAAGTATTCTGTGCGAAAAGTGTGCAAATGGCAAATGTAAGTACAAATGATAACTTATAAATGTTTATTATTTCACAATTTTTTGGATAATAATTGTCTGAAGTACTGAAACATGCACTGGGTTGCGGGTGCACGTAATAGTACGGTTGGCAACCCTACATTAATCAGGGGAATTAAACATGTGTTTTAAGTGTGATGTTCGACGTCTAGATGAAAGCTGAATGGCTCAATACCTTTGTTTTTTTTTTATAAATTCAAAGCAATAAGTTATGTTTCTGTTATATCTATAATATTTTTTATTGAATATGATCTGTTTAATGTAATTTGACGTGTGTAAGTGCAAATTTTTAATTTGCCCATATACTGAATAAATGCTTTGACTTTTGACTTTTAACTTTTCTAAAGTAGTTAAGTAGGCATTTCCGTAATTCCCGTAATCAACACCAACAGTATAAATGCGAAAGTCAGTTTATTTATTTGTTTATTTTTGGACCAATTTAGCTACCATTTTGTAAAGGGATAGCCAGTACTATGGTTTAGGCTATAGAATACTTTTAAACGCGGGCAAAGCCGCGGGGCACAGCTAGTAACTTATGTAATCCAGACTAATATTATAAAAATGTTTGTAACTCTGTCACTCCGTATGTTTGTTACCTAATCACGAACTCTACTCTATCTACAATAAATTTTACGAAAGATCACCACTTATGTTTTTGTAACCTCATCATAATCAGACGGTATCAGTCCACTGCTGGACGCTTATAGGCTTCTCCCAAGACAGGCCACGTTATTGTAACTTGTAAGCTAATATTACATCAAGTATCTACTATTCTCTATAATAGCATTTCTGATATAGCATTATTATAAAGCATATATCTCTAATATAGCATTTCTTCTATCCTCAACATTTAGATATATTAATAAAGGTATTATAATGTAAAGGTAGGTAGGTTCTTACATACCTATTTTTAACCGATTTCACAAAATAGGTGGAGGTTCTAAATTCGTCTGTAAGTTTTTTTTCTGCTGGCTGGCACCGACTTCAAATAGATAAGTGGGTAGTGCTTATAATAATTATATTAAGTAATTTATTTTTCGCTTTTGAGTGCCTGTTTGTGGTTCTGAAGTCGGTTTTAATTTTTTTGAAAAATAATTTATACATAATATTCTTTTACTTTATTCCGCTTTATTAGAAAATATATTGAGATATACAGAGTGTCCGTTCTATACTTTATATTACAGACAGTAAATATTGTTTATTAAAGAGAAGTAAAGCGGCCGTTTTTGCCGCTAAAACAATGCGCCGTAAAACCCGTCGGCATTGGAATAAGAAAACTCTTTATAGGTATTGGGGAACCTATGCAATACGTAATATTGTTATTTATACATAGATATATTATAGTTTTAACAAGTTTTATACTTTTATAGTAAAGATCGAGCTCAGTAGCTTGCCTATGTAGGTGAGGCCTATGTCCAGCAGTGGACAAAGATAGGGTGATGATGATGATACTTACACTTGAATATTGTATTATTACTTATAATATATTATATATTATATAGCTATGAATATTATAATTTAACAAATGTAACCTTCTTAGTAACTATATATTTTTATCTCTCACAGTAAACATGGAAGAATACATTAAATTGCATATTATGTAAATGTAAGTACCTATGTGGTTCTGATTTGTGCTTACAACATATGTTTTACTAAATATATATTATAAATATAAAAAATATATATATAAATATATATATATATATATATATATATATATATATAATATATATTAATAAATATTTTTGAATTTTGAATTATTTATCAAAATTAAGCTAATTACCTACTACGATCTAAGTCATACTAATGGTAAAGATATGATCAAATATAAATAATTTATATTAACAATTGAAAGAAGTATGCCTGTCCTCAAGAACTTAGTCCTTTATACGTATACCTACTTAATTATATCAATATGTAAAAGTTAGTCATACCCACTTTAAGTTTATACGTATACCTACTTAATTATTTCAATATGTAAAAGTTAGTCATACCCACATTAAGTTTATACATATACCTACTTAATTATTTCAATATGTAAAAGTTAGTCATACCCACTTTAAGTTTATACGTATACCTACTTAATTATTTCAATATGTAAAAGTTAGTCATACCCACTTTAAGTTTATACGTATAAATACTTAATTATTTCAATATGTAAAAGTTAGTCATACCCACTTTAAGTTTATACGTATACCTACTTAATTATTTCAATATGTAAAAGTTAGTCATACCCACTTTAAGTTAGCACACTTAAATCAGTTTTATATTAGGTACCACTAGCTAATAACTTCTTGCACGTGTACCAAAAATTATATCACTGTACCTAAAGCTTCGTCAATCAACGTTTGTGTGTAGGTGCTGATCCATATATGTTACTTATGTGTAAAAGTCATGATTTTATTAACACAAAATTTAGCTTCTAATCTTTTAATTCTTGTAAGATTTCAGTAAGATTGGATCGTCTGTTTAGGCGTGATTAGGTAATACACAGACAGAGTTACAAACGTTTTTTATAATACTAGCCTGAATAACGTATGTACGTGGAACCTAATCCCTCTTAGGTAGGTACTAAAAACATTGAAAAGTGTTTATATTGCCACTTTTTGCTAATAACTAAATTAGGTATTATCCTACTATATATTTAATAGCTTGAAACCTATTAATAACTACAATTAGCTATTCTTACAATAATATCTTGTTTATGTACCTATCCTATTGGTTAGGCGTCAAGTATCTATTTATTTTCCTACGAAACCAGCAAGTGTAGAAAATCCATAAATCGACATTAACCATTAAATCTGGCAAACGAACAGATTGCACTCGAGCCGACTCCTGCGCAAGACAAAAGGTGTGCACAATGCGCCGCTCTGCGCATGCGCCAATTTATTATTATTAGTGATGTCTAGAGCACCAGCTGCTCCTTAGGATTTACAAAACAAAGTTAACATGATTTTAGTCAAAAATATTATTTAAGTGTAACATGTTAGGTTAGGTTATTAAAGTTGAAGTAAGTAAGCTAGAGTACACGTACGACGCCATGATTACCCTTAGTAGAAGTTTTTATCATGAACGCTTTTTACCATATACGTAATATATGGATGGTGCACTGCAGATGTTTTGACAAATTCAATTTAATCCGTACACTCTAACAATAAGGTTGTTATTGCTTTGTAGAACAAAACGGCTCTATTTGAAAGGCACCAGGGTGGGAGTGTGTCCTTATCTAACAACCTGCTAGTACTATATATGTTATATACCATATGTATAGTATATATATAAATATATATATATATATATGTCGTCTATACAAAAGAAAGGGACAAACTCCGTTCTAGGTCGGTCTCATCAGGGCCGTTTTGCGCAGTCAATTTATATTACGTCTATGCTTTTAACAGATCTCACGTAGTTTTTGACTTATTCCATCTCCCTGATTGGTCTAATTTTAGTAAAGTGTGAAAGCCACTAGAGGCGCTGTACTGTTTTTCATATGAAATTTGTTCGATATACGATATCGAGTTTGGTATGAAAACTTTTACTAAGGGAGATGTAGCTAAGTGTCCAGTAAAATTACAGGACATGTCAGATTCAACATCACAAGGAAACGGATGTAATGTATTTCTAAAGGTAGTAGAAGCCTATTATATTGATGTTTCGCCTGATTTGCTACTATAAAGTTGCTTACTACCTTCACGGCGAAAATCTGCCGCCCTAACCTTACAGTGTTCCGACAGCACTTAGCCCTTGAGTGTCAGAGTATTCTAGTTACCTAGAATTTTGCGCATAGGCCTAGCGTTTTCAACACGTCTGTGTGAACACGCTAGACCTATGCGCAAAATCCTGTCCGTCCAAAGAATTGCGAGTCAGCTTCTGTCACCTATAGACAGACATAACGGCTTACCATCAGACAAGTATAGTGCTCTGTTACCTTAAATCATAACAAAAACTTATCAAAACGATTATTCCTATTATTACATTACCAGATGAAAAGATCCCAAAAACAATCGAGACCATCTCACACCTATTAGAATCACAAATTAAAATAAGACTCCCACTCAGCGCATGTCAAATACAGCAACACCTCAGAAAAAGGTTCAACAAAAAGGTCTATACAGCCTTAATGCTGGTTGAAAGGGCTCACACCTATCAGAATGGCCCTTTGTGCTCTCCATGGTAGGAGAATAAAGAGCGTTTTGTTTGAATAAGATTTTGTCAGTTTGATAAAGGTGGATATCCGACTATTCAATGTCTGTGGTCATTTGGTTTCGTTGCTGTCGAGTGTTTATGCGGGTATTTTATAATTATTACGTCGTGTAAGATGACCTATTTTTGTCTGGTTCTCATTGTTTTTAACCGACTTCAAAAAAAGGAGGAGGTTTCTCAATTCGACCGTATATTTTTTTTTTTTTTTTTTTTTTTTTATGTTTGTTCGCGGATAACTTCGTCGTTTATGAACCGATTTCGATTATTCTTTTTTTGTTCGAAAGGAGATATCCCAAGTGTGGTACCATGGTAATTTTATCGAGGTATGATAAGTATCTCCAGAGATATTGAGATAAACATCTAAAAATTGGTACTGAAAATGAATAGCGCGGCATTGAAGTCGGTTGTTTTTTAGTTTTTAAACGATATTATTTTTTAGAAATTCAAATGTGTTTACTTGGTGGTAGGCGTTGTCCCTCCTAGATACTATAATTCAATATATTTTGATCTAAATAAAATAAAATAATAATATTATACAATATTGGAGAAAGCTAAAATAATTTGATAAATGTAAACTATAATACCTAAGGCCTAATAATACTATTATTATGTAATAATAACAATAAGACTAGACCACATATTGTAGCCTTATTTTTAGGGTTCCGTACCTAAAGGGTAAAACGGGACGCTATTACTAAGACTCCGCTGTCCGTCTGTCTGTATGTCTGTCTGTCTGTCCGTCTGTCACCAGGCTATAGCTCATTAACCGTGATAGTTAGACAGTTGAAATTTTCACAGATGGTGTATTTCTGTTGCCGCTAGAACAACAAATACTAAAAACAAAATAAAGTTAAAAATTAAAGGGGGTCCCCATACAAAAAACGTGTTTTTAAACGCCATCTATCTAATTAGTTTCGGCAAAATGACATAGATGGCGCTAGTAAACGAGCCCCGTCTTTCTAGATCTCGACCAAAGCAAATATTCTTGGTAATATCAATTAATCAAATAAATGAGCTTGAAACTCTGTTATGTTTCGTATTGTACGGAACCCTCCCTAAGTGTGCGATAAGAGACGCGATGCTGACTCGCACTTGGCCAGTTTTATTTTATCTGGTAGGCTAACTTTTGAATACTATAGTCCTGTTAAGCAATGATGACGGAGAGCATGCTAGACCTAGAATGTTCTGACTCTCAAAAGCTTTTCTGCAGTAACACCGTAAGATTATCGAGCAGATTTTGCCTTGACGGTGGTAAGCTGCTTTTTGGTGGCGAATTATGCGGAACATCTTTACATTGCTATATAACCTGTGGAAAAACACCTTTGCCTGGATTTGAACCGGTGACCTCCAGTTTAGAACTCTATCCATCTGTCTGATACGCCAACGGAGCTTTGATTTAATCACTATTTTTATTTTAATCTAAGTAAATAGGTGTTAAAACAAAATTAGTATGTGGTAATTATTGAATAATATACGGAAAAAGTATAGAGTCACAATAATAGCGGTCTTATCCCAAATAAGAACCAATATCTTTCAGATAACCCGACGTAATGTAGGGAATATTGTGGTTAAAGATATTTTATTTCCATAAAGAAATATAATTTCACTTACATGGAAACTTAGTACAATATGTAATTATGTAACGTAAATTCGACTTAATTAAATTAACAATAAAACTTATATGAATTCACATACATACATTATTTAACTATGTGGGTACCCACTTTAGTGAAAATAATTATTGAAATATTTTGGTATTCTATTTTCTGCCTGCGTCAACAGTTTCAATTCTAACCTATAATTAGAAAATTATAGAATTAGACTGAGTACATAAATGATTCTATAATAAAATAATTACAGTAAGTTATAACAATGTTGTAATTCATAGGTAAGTACCTACCTAATCAAATATTTAGAAATTCCTAACGTATGTAAAATGGCGACAGATAGTGTACAGACAGACAGGCTTCCCCCAGACATCATAGACGCCTAGCTATACATAGAGTACTTCAAAGTGCGTTAAGGTACGGCCACACAGCGGCGTCCTGCGATCTGCGGGCGTGATCTCAGTACTTTTCAATTGTTTTCTGATCGCGAACTGCTTCACACCAAAGCAGTCGGTACAAATACTACTGCGCTATGTGATCGCCACCTAGATCGCGCACGCAGGACGCTGTGGTGTGTCCGTACCTTTAGAAGCACTGGCTTATCCAGCAGCCTTCTAAACATGCGAAAAAATTATCACATAGCTTAGGTTATAAAGCTTTATTACAATTTTATATTTTCAAGTTCGAATGTTAAATGAATATAAATATTATGTTATTTACATTAAATTTTACATCACGGGTCGTAAATCGCCCGGGCTTTTGGAAGGCATTGACGGAGCCGCAGCCAACGTTAAATTAGATCTTGTTTTCATCAGTAGATATAGTTATTCAAGAGGAATGTTTATGACTGGGATTAAACGCGGGCAAAGCCGCGGGGCGTAGCTAGCTACGAATAAATGACTGTTGACTATGTAACTGTAATAAGAAACTAACCTAATTTCAATAGAAACAGTAAAGCTGTGATCCTACAATATGGGTCAGGGCGGGTTCCGTATCGATCGGGCGCGGTACAATTAGACAAACGTTTCACGGCTATCAGTACGGGTCCCTAGCTAGTGCTATTATTTATTCTGTGACCCTAGTTAGGATGCCGTTACAACTCTGTTATTATTGTGACGCTGAAATATAATTGTGTAAAAATTCTTAATTTTTAGCACTAAACTAAGAACTTCAGAATTTCCAAGGCTAACCTTTTATTTTATACCTTATTTATAGGCTAGCGTTTGACCACTCGCCTGGTGGTAAGCGATGATGTGGAAGAAAATGAATGACTCCCAAAACCTAACCTAGTGTTTAGAAGATGGGTTGGGATAGATGCACTTTGTGGATTGGACTAGAGTTCAGCGCCTCGTCTCATTTCCGCCTTCCACTTACATACAAGCAAAATTCCATCTCAGACCGCATCGCCACTATCAGGTAAGATAGTGGTCAGTTGCTAGTCTGTATGCGATAATAAATTTTAAAAAACTTTAAAATATTTGACTATATAGAGTAGATAGGCAATAGCAAAATAGAAATACCTACTATTGTTATGCAATTTTTGGTAATTAAAGATTTTTGTTCAAAGAATGAAGTAGATGTCTCTGAAGATGAATAAATGAGCCATGCCGCGCGAGTCAGTTTTAGTATCAAGTTTGAGACGTTTTAAAAATAAATAGTTTTTCAAATCATTAAATAATTACATTAAATATACGTTTTTAGCAACAGAAATAAGGAGTTAGAATCGATAGGTTGGTTTAGTCGCATAACCCGAAAGCTAAGGGTTCGGTTATAGGTTTGCGTGTTCACACCCACACGACGCAACCCTTCCGCAAGCGGTGTGCCGGGGTGTGGCCCAAGGTACAAGCTGAGGCGAGATAAAGGTTCATTAACAGTTGCTAGGTCGGTATTTTTTTTACAGAATTCACAAAAAAGGAAGAGGTTCTCAATTCGCCGGAATCTTCTTTTTTCATGTATTTTCATCGATTACTCGAAGACGCCTGAACCGATTTGGAAACTTTTTTTTTTTTAAGGATCGTCCCATTTTAATTTCATTGAGATATGTTTAGCATCTCCAGAGATATGGAGATAAACACCTCAAACTTGGTACTGAAAATTACTAGCGTGACGTTCGAAGTTGGTTTTTTTTAGTTGTCTTTATAAACGATCTTAAATTATCGTGAAAATAAAATCACAAATCATTTCCACATAACTTAAATATTTCAGATCATGGATTGACAGAGCTTTACAGTGATACAATTCTTCGTGTACGCGAATCAAGTCAGGGGGGTATCAGCTAGTTTATTTTGAAGTCGGTTTAAAATATAAACGGCGCGATTCGCTCCAACATTTACCATAAGCGATAGCACCCGCTGCCTCTCCAGCCTTTCACAGTTGTGCAATTCGTCGCCCTGACGCCACAGGGGAGTGCGAGGTGTGAAATGCACCCACTACTCCTTATTGCTTGCCATAATACGCGGATAACTTGGAAGTATTATTGTTTCTTAGCGATTTTCACACTCTTTGCCGATATTCTATTCTAGTATGAAATTTATAAATTTGAATTAGTAATAGGTGTGATGTGGGTGTAATGTTGATTGATTTAAGCAATACTATTATTAAATTGATTATTAAATCCCTTAAAAATAAAATAAAATAATTATAAATATCCAGAACAGAACACAATGTTATTGTCGTAATAGACAGTCTTATCGTTTAATAAGTGGATTTTTTATATCTAATGGGCTAGCGTTTGACCACAGCTATCGCACCTGATGGTAAGCGATTATGTGGTCAAATATGGTGAACACCCAAGGCCTAGAATACTCTTACTCTCAGGTGCTGTGTGTTGCCAGAAAATCGGTTATGATGGCAGCCTTTCTCTTTGATGTTGGTAAGCTACTTTCTTTGGTAGCAAGTTAGGTGGAATATCAATATAATATGCTCTGACAACCTGAGGCCCCCTAATTGAACTAGGTAAGTATGTATTTTGAGTAGGTAGTTTAATAGAATCATAATATATGTCAGTTTTTTTTTATGATTGACTAAACTTATAACAAGCATGTTGTCTGATATCCTTAACAATATTTTCTTTATCATTCAGGTTAGGTAATATTGTTTCTAATATATGTAAAGGTTTCGGTTAATTTTGACACTTTGACTCACCCACTATTAAGCTCACATATACTTAGTAAAAAAAAAATAGTAAGTACCTTTACTAAAATAAGGTATTTATATATTAATACATCAAACCAAACAATATATCAAATCTAGTCGTCATTCTGTTAAAGTACAACGCGATTACAACAATTTTACTTTACTTTACCACCAAAAAAAGGTGAAAGTAGCTTGCACCTCTATTTCCAGGTTGCTAAAAGTAATTTTTGTATGAACATGTATGTTTGTGGTACATGTAACTTAAAACTTTCAGGCATATCAAATTGGAGCTTTATTTCAAGGGGGTAGAGTAGGTTTTTATTTCCGTTAGTTTGTAAATGAAGGGGGTGTGAAGAGAGTACAGCTCGACACCTCCGGACAAAGCCGCGTGTAATAGCTAGTTTCGCAACACTAGTGATGTTGACTAGGTTTACCTGCGGAATTATGATTTCAGTGCTCATAATTTTTTTATTATTCTGTGAAAATATATTATTTAGAAATTTTGGGATAGGTTGGCATTTATTTCACTATCAACTAATTTTTAATTACCAAGAATTAGAGATACCTAGTTCCTATAATCATACTATTTTTGAAGTTAAAACTTATTTAGGCTCACTGAGCAATTTATTTTTTACTTTTTAGGGTTCCGTACCCAAAGGGTAAAACGGGACCCTATTACTGAGACTCCGCTGTCCGTCTGTCTGTACGTCTGTCACTAGGCTGTATCTCATGAACCGTGATAGTTAGACAGTTGACATTTTAGATTATGTATTTCTGTTGCCGCTATAACAACAAATACTAAAAACAGAATAAAATTTAAAATTATATCCCATACAAGAAACGTGTTTTTTTCGGTATTTCAATATAACGCCATCTATGAACGGTTACGTAAACCTCCAAAAATAGCGTTATATTGAAATGCCGATCCTTAACACTTTTGTGTTAACTTTCACTTAGATAGCGTTAGACGTTAGATGGCGTTATATGAAATAAGCACGCGGATCACAGCTCTGTTATAAAAAAATGTTTATTAATTATTATTTTTTGCTGGCGAAAAATAATAGTGGTCTTTTTTGCTCGATTTTATAAAATACTATGGTGTGGTATGATGGAACCCTACGAGTGCGAGTCCGACTTGCACTTGGCCAGTTTTTTATATCATATAGGCTAGCGTTTGACCATTATCACACCTGTTGGTAAGTGATGTTGCGGTCAAGAATGGTAGCACGCTAGGCCTAGAATGAAAAAAAAGCTTGTAATGAAATTTAGCCTCCCCGTTATTTTAATAGGTTTGTTAAAAAAATTGGTCAATACTTTAATGTAATAAGTATAATAAAATACTAATCACACTTTTACACATTGAAGAATAACTAGGGTGTATCTTTTGAGATATGCTCTCTATATCTCTGCTCCATCAATTAACTTCTTCCAGACACCTTACCAAATCCACAAACAATTTTCGTAGCTATTCATCCAGGCAGAATCTGTATTCTAATTTCCAACTTATTTTTCTAGCATTAAAGTTCAGTTTTATCTAAATTACTTCCCTCGTCTAATTAGCTTGAAAACAGAACTAGTTGCTACGAATAATTTTGGACTTTATTTATTTGCAGTGGAGGTCTTGTTTTGTTTGTGATAGGGGGTACAATAATAGAGAATACTCGACCTCTGGGAGTGAGATTTTCAACGAAATTCACTTTTTCTCTCATAGTGCTGCTGAACTTAAACTTTAGGGAAAATGGTAAACAAAGAAATCATAACTGATATGTAGTAATGTAAGGATTATAAGAAACGTATTACATTAGTAAGTATTGATTTTACAATCCAGAATCGGCTACCATAGCGTAGGACGAGACTAGGTAGAGTGACAACATTCGCAAAGCGGTGGACACATACTGGAAACGAAGAGCCGAAGATCAGGCTCAGTGGTGTGTCTTGGGAGAGGCCTACGTCCAGCAGGGGACTGATACCAGCTGATGATGATGATGATGATGATGATGATGATATAAAATCCTCGAAGAACCGGATTTAATAGTACTTAAGCTTTATAAAAAAAAAATAAGTTTATAAATTATGTATTTATTTATAGTGAGAAATATATTGAAAGTTGAGATATGTGAATTCTAACATAATGGACTCAATACTGGGACGTGCAAAACTCTGTAAATCCAGGCGTGCCGTTATCTGTCTGATGTATCGATCGCCATGCATGTTATTTTGTAAGATTAAATTAGATTAAAACAAATGGTACATTGTTATGTAGGTACAAGTAGATTCGATTGTTAACGGTATAAAAATCTAAAGAAGATAATTTTATATTAAAACTCGCTACGAATATTTCGTAGCACCGTAGCATCGTAGCATCGTTAAAAGTTTCATTGCTGTAATTTTCACTGAACTTTGAACAACTTAAATTCAAACTAAGGTTCAATTAATATGTGGAATAAAGTCATGAACACTCTATGAATTCAATTAAATAACTGTAGGCACTCTATTCAATAAACACTGCAGTGTCTTATCTATTTACATTTATTCCTCCATTACCTCCTGAAAACTCCCAATAAAACTTATCTACCATATTTGAGCGCCAAATATCTCTTCCGTCCCTTTCCAACTGGCCCTACTTCACATTCCCCCTCTCTTTCTCTCTTATGATTATGTTAATACTCCCCGATATGAATACAAATTGGTAGGTTTTATACAATAAGTTATTTAACAGGATTACTCCATGCTCTTATTATGTAGATTTTATAGCACTTAAAGCGAGTAATGAATTTATTATGGATGTGTAATGTAATAGTGCGCCAAGCGTTGTGATGTATGGTGCTTTCAGAACGGAATGTTTAGCTGGTTTAACTGATATTGTTTTGTGATATAGCTTTAATATAGCTTAGGATATGCTTGTAGGTTTAGGAGACAATAGAACGGAATTGAGCTTTGAGATTTTTTTTAAGCTTACTAGCAATATGAGTTGCACATTTCTAGTAGTCTTGTTAAACACTTCAACTAAGCTAAATGTGTGTCTGGAGTGGGTTCACGTCAATAGTGCGATGGGTGGGGATTGAACTCACGACCTCGGCCGACGGCTAAGCCATTGGGTTATTGCCACTTTTGATAATGCAGGAGTACAATAGATTGCTAAAAGTATCCTTCATCATATTTAGAAGCAAAACGAATGACTGATTATCAGTACTTCGGTATAAGTTATACGTATATATGTAGTACGTTTTTTTTTAAATTTAAAGTTTTATTTAAGCTTTTCATATTAAAAATGTATGTCACCATACATGTAACACCTATTTCCATTTAACTAAAAATGTTGTTAAGTTTAAATTAATGATTACACGTATGTGTATTTATATTTCATTGAAATATGACCTACAATTATTTATTTTATTTATCTACTTAAAGTAAAACACTGAAGAATAAGCTTTATACTAACTATTAAAACTACCTAAATTCTAAAGTGTGTGAGTGTGTGTATTATATTGTAAATGCATTACAGCGAATTCCAAACTCTCGAGACTTATAAGAAGATTACAATCTAGAGAGTCAATTGTCAAACAGCCGATCCGTTTGTTATGTAACATCCCCGGATCGCGTCTAAACGCTTGTTTTCACAACGCACCCTGAAAAATCTATACCACCCCCCCCTCTCACCCCCCTCGACTCACCCCCTCGCGCCCGACACACTCCACTTTTGGACTTTTTAACCCAAGATGGCTTAATTTCCTTCTCGTAACGATTATTGTACGTTTCTTAAAAACTCCATTAGAATGGCACCCGCGAGGGCGGAGGTGCCCCCTCTGAATGTTTGGGGATTAGCATTTACCGGGTTTGCGGACAATGCGTGGAAAGGAACGTTTTTTTGTAAAGTGCGTGGAGCGTGAAACGGAACGTTTTTGTCTTTGAGTGCCGTTGAAATGTGGATTTTAGAGCTTGTTAAAATATTTGGTCATGTTTATATTTTGTTGCTAAAATCAGGATGGATTGTACGGATAGCGAAGCGTTTGCAGCGTCTTTAGATTTTCACTTGAGAAGTAGTTAGTTGGGTTCTGAGAGAAGGTTAACTCCAGCGGTGGACAGAGCCAGCGGAGGTAGGCTGATGTCGATGAATCTAGGTAATGATAAACTAGGATAGGATGATAAAATGAATGAATATTTGCTTTAAGTTTACTATTTTGTAGGTTTTTCTTAGCCTAAAGCTTTTATTTCAATAATTATAGTTATTTCGTACTCTATCTAATATATAAAATTCTCGTGTCACAGTTTTCGTTGCCATACTCCTCCGAAACGGCTTGACCGATTTTGATGAAATTTTTTGTGCTTATCCGGTATCTATGAGAATCGGCCAACATCTATTTTTCATCCCCCTAAATGTTAGGGGTAGTCCACCCCTAAATTTTTTATTTTATTTTTTAGACAAAATTTTTAATTTCTATTTTTTTATGATACAACATACAAAAATACATACAATCCTCAATTTTCACCCTTCTACAATCAACCCTTATTTTTTAATAGCCATTTATTTATATGGCAAAACAACGGTTGCCGGGTCAGCTAGTTTACTATAAATGACTCAACTTTAAGTTTCAATTTCTACTAATTATACTAGCTGATCCGCCAACAACGGCTTTATGAACATCCTTTTATCACCTTAGAGACTGGATTAACAAATATCTTTTTACATGTAGTAGGAGCATTCATCGATGTTCCGCCTGATATGCTACCAAAAAGTAGCTTATCGTGTTCCGGTAGCACACATTTCTTGAGAGACTGACCACAGTTTTACAATCCAGACCACATCACCACATGCCACCAGGCGAGAAACTAGCCTATCTAATATAAAAAAAATATGTTAAATTAGGGAACACGTTATTA
The DNA here is from genome assembly GCA_954871355.1 of Cabera pusaria. NCBI lineage: Eukaryota > Metazoa > Arthropoda > Insecta > Lepidoptera > Geometridae > Cabera > Cabera pusaria. The sequence continues at coordinate 2,503,043 of OX940900.1, read as the reverse complement.
TTTGATTCCACATCCACCAGCGTCAAGTAGTTACCATATTGATTTATATATTAATAGAAAACATAGCAGAGGAAGTAATTCGTCAGTAGGCAAGGTAACCCTTCCTACCCAGCCGGGGGTCAGGGTGCAGTGGGAACAGAATGTCTAATTAATTGTTAGAATACCACGCGCTCTGACGGTGATCTACTTCAGAATTAACCTGTCTGAGAGGTACTTCTTAATTAACATTTAATTAAATATTTGATTCAAACCTGGGTAGGTAATAGCGCTCTTGTTGTTCCATTTTATTTTTCGGTAAATTTGTAGGTTACATATTACAATACTAGCTATTCCCCGCGGCTTTGCTCGCATTACAAAGTATCAAATAGCCTAATCCAAAGTACTGGGTATCCTTGTGCAAAATTTCAGCCAAATCGGTTGAGACGTTTGACCGTAAAAAGGTCCCAAACAAACAAATACTGACTTTCGCATTTATAATTTTTGTGTTGATTAAAAAGAGACTTAATTCAAAGAATAGGTCAGAAAGGGTCCTATACTTAGCCCTCAAGTATGTTAAAAAGTCGTAAAGTCAAATGGTCTCACAATCTTAAGCTAACTTAGTAACGCCTTTACAACTTTTCAGAACTTTTATTTCTGACGTCTCTTAAACTTTATTTGTCTTTCATGAGAACAGTAGTCATTGTGAAATGTAAAAAATAATTATATGGCAACTAAATTACTCAAGATCTCAAGATGCCATCTTTCGTAAAACATGTTTTTGTTAGTCACATTATAAAATACTCATTTAATTTTTAGCCGTGAAACAGGAAAGTATTTCGGTTGTAATAGAAAGGTATCCAGTGAAATTACAAGGCATGTGAGACTCAACATTTTTATGTCTCAAGGTAACAGGCGCAGTGTAGTCACATACAAAATTCTGGCGGACCAGAATTTTTCATGCCGCTGTATCTGTAATAGGCAGACGTCATCGCTTAGCATCAGGCGAGCGTCGTGCCTGTCCTGTTACCTTATTTAATAAAAAAAACTCAAATTAAAACTTCACAACATTGTTGACACTGAATATCAGTACAGTATGTACCTATTCGTATCTAACAGCCTCAGCTACCTGTATCAAACTAGGGTGAGATAAAAAAATACCTCTAATCCTGTCTACATCACTAACTCATATCTAGAACCTTCAACACAGACAATCAAGGTCAGAACCACAGCGGAAGCGGGGCGGTAACGGCGCGGCTCCGGCGCGGCTCCGGCGCGGCAAGGAAACGCCTCGGGCACGCCACAGCTTTGTTAATTAACTGCCAACCAAACTGTGACACAATAAGGTCATCGTGGCACACTGGGAGCAAGTTTGAGATACAAATACTGCATATCACAACGTGCCCCTCACTAAGACTTAACAGAATAATTGTTATAAGATATTATTTTGAAAGATGCCTATTGGGATCGGCAAAGGGCTCCTTAATTTATATATTATTTGTAGCGGTCCTGTCTTAACCGTATATAAGTGAGTGCGATGTCGTAGTATTATTATCTGTTCTGTAGCGATGTGGCACGACTTGGAGACTTTATAATCTTAGTTTTATCACTCTACTGTATAGTAATGAAGCCTTTTCACCTTTACTTACTTTCCTGAATTTAAATCTTCAAAAGAAATCGTTTTTACCCAGTGTATCCTAAACTTTAGCAGATTCTCTTCGCATCGCAATAAAAATTTCTTAAGCACGACAATCCAGTGGCACTTAATGAGCCCGCGCAAACAACGGCCCCGCGCTAATAGATTGGGGGCAAACGGGCAAAGCTTTGGGAAACACTGGACTTTGTCTAGCGCATAAAGTAGGGATGGGGTAGCTGCAAATCAATTCATTTGGTATCGATATTTATGTATATTATTGTGCAATCTACACCTATAATAAATAATCCACAGGTGGCCGCAGCATACTAAATCGATTTTCTCTCTAATTTTGAGGGTCCGGTGGCGTAATCGAGAGAACGGTCACCTTTGATGCCAGAGGTACCAAGTTCAAACCCCGCCGTGCACCAATGGATTTTTCCATCGAAAAAATGGAGGGCCACTGTGAAAAGCTCACATACTTTTCACAGTGGCCAGTTCACAGTTTTCCAGTGAATAAAAACATCTTTAAGAAACCAACAACCCCCGCATAGTGGTAGGACACTATCTAGTGTTCGCCTGGCCAGCTACCACCCTCATGTTATAAAATAAAGATTTTAGCCAAATATCTAACGTGTTCCGGTAGCTATCCTTGAGAGCAAGTACCATTCTAGGCCTAGCGTGCTTACTATCTTCGACCGCATCATCACTTACCAACAGGTGAGATATTGGTCAAACGCTAGCTTATAAGATATTTAAAAAGAAAATGTTCCACCTGGCTTGCTATCAAAGTAGCTTACCATCAAGGAAAAAATCTGCCGAAATAACCACACGGTGTTCCGGCGAGATAGTGGTCAAATGGAAGCCTAGCCTATAGATAGATACGATATTAAAAAAATCAAACATACTAAATATTTGTTTATGAAAATTATCGTGAGAATAACACATATAATTATTTAAAACGGCTTTACACTCACGGGTTAAGATGTCGAAATTACTCCGACACGTTTCGGACATTTTTTTTTATGTCCTTTTTCACAGGAGTCAGGCCTACCGCGCGTCCCTCGCGTTACGTGCCGAATCCCGTCGCGCGAGGGACGCGCGGTAGGAATGACTCCTGTGAAAAAGGACATCAAAAATGACTGAAACGTGTCGGAGTAATTTCGACATCTTAACCCGTGAGTGTAAAGCCGTTTTAAATAATTATATACTAAATATTTATTTGATTGTTATCTCTTAACGGTCAACCGCCTTGGATGAAATTTTGCACACGGATAAAATTTAGAAAACAGGAAAGAATAGGACACAGGGTAATAGTGGTGTTTGAGTTCCGCTGGATGGCTATATTTTGGATTGTATAATAATAATATTCTTAGATTAAAACAAATTATTACTTACGTTTACATCGATGTCTTTTCCCCAACCCTATTTCGTGGAGCGTTAATGAATTAAGCAACTGCCAGCATCGGCAGTCAATGCGAGGTTAATTGATGACACGTCGACAATTAACGTGCTACTTGTGTACACGGGTAAATGTATACGTAGGCGTGGTCGTGACAATGTTATGCTGGCCAGTCTAGCTTGACCTCTCATTGTCTTCCAACGGACAGTACCACAGAATAATTAATAGTCACAATACTTAGTGTTTGGAGCAGTAAGTGCATACATTTGATTTATAAATGGTGAACTGTTTTATATACACTTACACACTACAGCTACAATGTAGGTACATGGGTAAACTTTATGTAGACGTGACGTTACTTTGGTTATTTAATTATATTACTAAGAATAAATAACAATTTGTCTGAAGTTCAGGCTAGACCTAGTTACGAGAACAAAGCTGATCGTACTTTTATAGGAGCCACTCGATTTTCAACCTTCACAGTGGGTATCTAAGATTCAAGGCAAATTTGTAATCCTGTGTTTACCAACATGATGAACAGTTAACTTAGTAAGAGAGGTGGCGACAATACAGAACATAGCGAGACAAAGCTAAAAAAAGCATTATAAATGTCTCAAAACTAGAGCCCATTTCAGTGAATTCTGGCATATCCGAAATACGGAAGATGGTTTAGGATAGTTGCGCTCTGGGGATAAGACTAAAGTCAGTTGCCCATCGCCTCGTCTCGCTGCTGTCTTACAGTTCCAAACAAGAACGATTTGATCTATGACCGCTTCTTCACTAAACATCAGGTAAGATATGGGTCAAATGCTTGTCTGTCAGATACAGTACAGTACAGAAGTATATAGGCAATCTGACTGTTCAACGTTTATATCAGGCGAGCGTGTATCTAATCTTGTTTCCTGTTAAGCATCATACAAAAGAAAATTGAAGACTCACCATCAAGGAGCCATCACGGCCAAAGCCTACCACTACCGACTAAAATTAGGGATTTTGAACAAAGTTTGTCTTAAATTCAAATTAAGCTTTACAAGATGCCTTATGTGGTGTTCAACTGTTTATTATTCCTTCTATCATCATCGTCATCATTATCAGCCAATTTCCGTCCACTGCTGGACATAGGCCTCTCCTATGGCACGCCACTGAGCTCGATCTTCAGCTATTATAGGATTCCTTCTATACTATAACAAAATAAGTTTTATTGATTTAGTAATTAGATATTGGTGGGTATCTCCCGGTCTATCCTGAATGTGTGTGTTTACGAGGACATGAAAGCTCGCCGACACGAATGCCAATTGGTTTTTTTATCGTTTTCTGGAGAGTCGTATCATCCCCCACCCTCCTTGGAAGATGGTTGTGTACGTGATTATTTGAATAGGTATATAGATTCTATCGAAGTGGGTTTGGACGTAAAGTCACAGCGTCGCTTGCGTTTTTTTCAGAAAAATAGAAAATTGCTCTAGTCGCTGCTGGGGCCTTGGCCAGCTACCATCCACCAGTAACCATAAATATAATGTGCTCTGGCAGCTGTATAGTTCTAGCGAACTACCATTCTCGACCGCATCATAACTTACCAACAGGTGATATAGTGGACAATGATTCCAGTTCATTTAATATAGTGCAACTAGGTACATATATATTTGTAGGGACATTACATATACATGGTATTTTTGATGGATCTTTAAAGCAATTGTCTAATATTATAGGACAGGTTTTCGGGGTCACGTGTAGGATCACCGGTGTTATTTGATTCCCAAAAATATTATCACATTAAATCAAGACTAGGCTTTTAGATCAAATCTTCACTACGATTGTGTAATTAGAGTAAAAACAAAGAATAACTGCAATCTGCAAAATCAAGCCTTTATTGTTTATACTTAATGTTAAAATGAATTTCTCTCGCATGGTAATAATTTAGCGAACTTTCAAACTGAGCAACAATAAGCAAAAGAAACCAGCACACATCTTCATACTATTCACGCCAAACTAAAGAGAAGACCCAGTCTATATTCCAAAACAATAATGAGTTGATTAAATCCGCAGATCTGTATAACCTCGTCTACCTCTATCAAGGCCGATCTTAATACCAAATAAAATTAAACCATCGAGTGTAAAAGCACGAAACAAATCTCCCCATACTGTTGTCCGCCGGCGGGCTCGCTCGGAGCATTCCAGTTTTACACCACCCGTCCGACTTAACCTGACCTTCAAGTTCGAACATTATCAATTACGAGAGAGGCCACATCGATTTGGTTTTTGTACACTATTGACTAGCGTCCAGGAATGGTTGATCCTTTGGACTACGCCAAGGCGCCCCGTTTTGCCCATTGCTGTTGTTTTTAGTCGGGGTGCGGTAGGCCTACCTATATTGGTAGTGGTATAGAGTCGTGTGCAGTAGTGGTCTCTTCACACGTACTACAAAGGCCCCTAACTGCCTACCATTAACACCGCTCGACCCTTGCTCGGGCTAGTGATGTGTGATGCTCGCGAATATTACTGCTTAGTTAGTTGAGGCTAATTAGTTACACTAATTAGGCTTTTTTTTCTTTAAAAATTCTTGTATCTTTTTTTTTAATCTACTTCATTTAGTTTTTTAAAGTCCAGCAGTGTACTGTCTTTGATGGTTTAGTTTTTTTACATAATTCAAATAGTGATATATTATTTTTTCTGGTAATTAAAGTAAAAGTGGAACTATATCATAACATGATATTGTTTACACAAAAAAAAATACTATGGTAAATCATGGACAATGAATAGTCTCAGTGAGGTGTATTCTTTCTTTCAAAAAAATAATTAAATAACAATTCTAAAGGAATGACAAGATCAAGTACCCTTAGTACGAGTTTTCATACCAAATTCGATATCGTATATCGAACAAATTTTGTATAAAAACAGTACAGCGCCTCTAGTGGTTACTCCTACTCTAGTGGGTACGGTAAATTTATGGGTAAGGTATGGTATTTATATAAAAATGTTTTAAATTATTTTCATCAAATTTTTATAACCAGAATTAACTACATATGTGTTATGTTCTTTTAGAAATGATAAAGAAAAAATTTCATAAATAAGTTAATAAGCTAAACAGCCCAGAATTATATGCGAGGTCAGAATAATAACTAGTCACTGCCAGACATGTATGAAAATATGTATGCATGTAAACGTATTTTTTTTAATATTCATAAACCCATAAAACTTACCCATAACTTTAACAACAATCTCCAACAAAGAAACGTAAAATTTTAAATTAAAACGTTCCGAATTCTCAACAAGTCGTACTCACTAATTAGCAAAAATTTTAAAAGTAGCGCTTTCAATTCGCATCACTACGGCTTTCGCAGCCTGAGGCAATTTTTTCTGCTCGAACCAAATAAAATTACACTTTATGACGTGGCGAATAAGTTATTAATTCGCTTGTTTGATAATATCATTATTTTTCTCGTCGTTCGTCAAATCAATTTGGACTTTATTCGAGTAAATCAAAGGTGTAATTTAGTGGAGATGATTTTTGTTTGGATTTTGGCCAAAGATTCTGGTAAAGCAAGACGAGGGCTTCCGAGGCTCTTCAATAGCCGCCGATAAATGATCCGCACTGAGCTCTTTTATTAATAATCTAGATAAAAACATCCTCAATTAATAAAGCGCAAAAAAAAAGGATTTCTCCTTTGTTTTTTTTACCTTTAGTTTAGCGATAGATATATTTTAGTTATGAATTACTTGTTAAGAAGAAATTAGTGTTTAGGTTGGTGTATAGTTTAACAAGGATAGTATTTGGTAAGTGGTTGCAATTTAGATTTCGCAGTATGTATTAGTATGAGCGAGCTACATTGTCAATGGCATCGTCACTTATCATCAGGCCAGGTGGTCAATTTCTCGATTATGATATATTAGTTAAATTTAAAATAATATATTTAGTTTCAAAAAAACATGAATATTTTGAGAAAAAATACAAGAAACGAAATAGATATAAAATACCAATCAGTTGTGCTCTAAATATCGGCGTAAAATCTTTTTTATAAATTCTTATGTTATATCTTATATATGTTATATTTTTAAATATATTGGTATCATATTCCATTATGTCAAAATAACACGTCAATCGTCTTATGAATGTCAAAATAAACAATTTAAAATAAAATTCTTGCGCTAGTCGTTCACTAATATAATTATCAAAATTTGTAGAGTCATGAATTACAATAAACACCATGTTACACTTAACAAAAGCAGTAAAATGTTACTGTGTAATGTGCTAACCCTTTAACCCTTTGTTAAGCTGTCGCTTAGTGAAAAACACCCATTAGGACAGCGAATCTCAAGTTTGGATCCCTTATTTTATTTATAAATTAAATATAATGTAATAGTATGCGAAATTTGCGAATCTTTTATGGAATTCGCATCAGTATCAAAACCATATTATAAATGCGAAAGTCAGTTTGAATATTTGTTTGTTTGGGACTTCTTCACGATCAGCTAGACAGGCTAGACCGATTTAAATGAAAATTTGCACAAAACTATCCCTGTGCACCTAAATTGTATCTTATCAGAAACACAGAATAAACATAAATAAACATAAAAAGTGTATGCCAACCTCAATCACACGACGTTAAGTCACTGCGTGCTCTAAGAAATGGGAGTCCCGATAAACTTTGAGTATCGCTGGCCACATCACCCATCGGATTACCAATTCATCCCATAATATTGTGACATGAGCTCCGCCCAACGAAATTACCGGATAGGAAACTGAATAGACGAGGTGATCGGAAGGTAGCAGGGTCTATTGACAATCCTGTGGGTTCCTGCTTTTGATAGTTGCTTTGTTGATTCCTCACCTGAACATTTAAAATATCTTTGTCCTATTATTTTGTTCAGTCAAAACATTTACTGGATCTTGGTTTAGATCTGGAGGTCTTGATATAAAGCTAAATCAATTAAAGAATAAAAAAGTCGTTGGCGCGCGTACTTCATTAATTACCTACTTGCTATGCCCCGCGACTTTGCCCACGTTAACAAGTATCCTAGCCTAATCCATGATAGTACTGGCTATCCCTATACAAAATTTCAGCTAATTCGGTCCAGCCGTTTGACCATGCTAGGTCGTACTTGACCATTATCTCACTTGTTGTTAAGTGATGATGTGATCAATGATGGAGCGCGCTTTACTCAGTACGTACCTAAGTACCTATTAAAAAGTCATTTGAACTATATATTTGATATTGCACTTAACCGGAAACACAGCCTCAGGCAGAGTATACCATTCCCTGGCGTTTCGTATAATGAACGAAGAAATTCGCTTCGTTCGGGTAAATGGTAAGATATCCGCCATAAATAATATCTTATATCTAATTCAAAACGCTGCAATACTTGAGAGTATCTAACACTTGCCAAGTTTTGATAGGATTTCGTGGAACTTTCAATATTTTCTCTGGCTACCGAAGAGAAAACATTCATGTTTATGTAGTCCCAGTGACTTCTCAAAAAAAGCTTTTGGCGCCACTTGATCCTTGGCGTTATTAATATCTGAGATTTTACCCACAAAATATACCAGATAATTTTGTCCCTTGTTCAACAAAAATACATATATTTTTTAAATTTTCATCTAGGTTACCTAGTTAATTGATCGAGCGAGCGTAGCGAGCGAAGCGTATCAGTTGCGACTAGGCCAAAAATGCTTTTTTCCGGATGTTTGTATGTCTGTTCTCGCCTGCAGGTCGTATCTTTCAACCAATTTTGAAGAAAATTGGCACACGAGTTCCTTGATTTATTTAAAAAAAATTGTCAAACGCGTTTTTTTTTATTGGGAGGAAAATAGGAAGGGAATGGGGAGAAGGTTGCTGTAGCGTTATTTACAAGGGCGGATCCAGCTTTGGCGCCAGGAGAAGGTCACATAGTCGTGGTCAAGTCAAGAACTTCTATAATTATTATGTAGTAAGCTCTACCCCCAAGGAAAGGTGGGGAACCCTGTGAGGGACGACGAGCAGAGAAACAACACTTCAGAAGTATCAACCTCTTTATTGTAACAAAACATATCTTATATACTAAACCTTATCTATAGTACGTGTTACATTGATATCTTATCGTATCGCATCGAATCTTACGTTCGTCCGTACTACATGACTATCACTTAAACGTGCACACCCTACAATTATAAGCGCTACCCACTCATCTATTTGAAGTCCTTGTACATCTATTTGGAGTTAATTTATTTTACGCTTTTGAGTGCCTATTTCTGGTTTTGAAGTCGGTTAAATTTTTTGTGGTCCACCTAAGTCCTGGAACCAGCTCGGGGGGGGGGGGGGGGTCGTAACCCCCATGACCCTCCCCCCCCTGGATCCGCCGTTGGTTATTTATCAACGAATTTCAGTTTAATTGGAAACGCTCAAATGCCGCGCTAGTCATTTTTACCAACGACGGAACGGAGACGGTATATGCGTTTGGGGTAAGAGGATGTTTGTTTGTTTGTTTGTGTGTGTGCAAATCCGTGTTGCCATTTTACTCCAAAACTACTAGACCGATTTTGATGCAATTTTCAGTTATGGGTTCGGGTTTGATTGGTGCATGTTTTTAGATAGGTGTTACGGTGATAACTTACCAGGGGGCGCTGCAGCAAACATTGTTTGTGCAAATCCATGTTGCCTTTTTCTCCATAACTACTACTTCGATTTTGTCTTAATTTTAGATGTTATGACGTTATCATACTAAAGGACGCTGTCGTGGGCGATTATTCAAAATTTTAATTTTGTTACTTGTCAGTACCAAGTCTAAGGTGTCTATCTCCATATCTCTTGAGATACTCGTCAGATCTCGATGAAATTTAAATGAGACTACCTGAAAAGTATATACCCTTTCAACCAAAAGAAGAATTTTCCAAATCGGTCTAGGCGTCTTTGAGTAATTGGTGAACTTACATAAAAAAATACAGTGGAACATAGAACGTTTCTCCTGTTTTGAAGTCGGTTAAAATTTGCAATAAAACTGCTACTGGGTTAGTCCAGGCCCACTATGGGCCATCATGGGCCACTAATACGGCCCGTGGAGCACAAGAGGGCTTTTGTTACCGGATTAGCCGAGAGTCGGGCGGACGGTAATTGAAATACCGGGCGCATTAGATTGTATACCACCAGCCGGGGTAGGACTCCGCCCGCGACCACAACTTTATTGCAAATAAATCAAAAAGACAGTACGCACTTTGTGATTCTTTTTTTTTAATATCTTTTAGGCTAGCATTTGACCACTATCTCACCTGTTGGTAAGTGATGATGCGGTCGAAGATGGTAAGCACGCTAGGCCTAGAATAGGGACTGGCTCTCAAGGGTAGCTGCGGAACACATTAGATGTTTTGGCGACAGATTTTTTAATTTGAGGGTGGTAGCTGGCCAGGCGGACACTAGATAGTGTCCTATCACCATGCGGGGGTTGTTAGTTTCTTAACGAATTTTTCCTTCACCGGAGGGCCACTGTAAGAAGCGCACATAAATTTTTCGATAGAAAAATTCTTTGGTGCAGGGCGGTTTGAACTCGGTTACACGGCATCAAAGCCGACCGTTCTCCCGATTACGCTATCGAAACCGTGCCTTCTTATACTAATTTTAGCAAGCACCTGACATCAATCTCACCTGATGTTCAGTGATGATGTGGTCTAAGAGTGAATCGTGTCATGGCAACTTCAAACAGAAGAGACGGTCAAAAATGTGATCAACGTAATAGTTTTGCAATATTAGTTGGTCCCTTCAAAACTAAGATGGATGGTTAAGTTCAGCCATACTTATCCTAGCCAGCAATAAAAAAAACATATTGTAATTAGAAACAATAGTTTCTACATACATAATCTATAGTAAAATTTCAAAAGTATTAAGTGTATTGTAGTATTTGTACCTGTACCTGTAGCCTGTATGTATGTTATTACTGTTACCTGTTAGCCTGTAACGTGACGTCGCCGACCGGCATCACCGGAAGACCAGCGTTGGTCATTAGACCAACAGTTATGCTGAGGTGGGGCCGATTAGTGACACTTTTGTCAAAGATTTATACGCATAAATCTTAAGTTTTTGTACTTTTATTTTGTATCTTTTTTTAATACCTAAGTGTCATTAATAAACTTTTTCACTTTCACTTTCACTTTCACTTTAAAAGTAAGGTTGTAATGTAATATTACAAGTTAACGCTCTTTCTGAGCCTATGTTAGTTTATAAGATTTTGTGAAACTTTTTGGCAATAAATATCATTATCGTTATCACTGCTGCAATCTGCTGGTGGCGGCTTTGGTCGCTATCAGTTACTGTAGTATTTGTACCGGTTGGTTCAAACCAAACGCGATCAGACAGTGGAAGATTAGGTAATGATTGGACTGAAATCAGTTGTCCAACAGCTCATTTTGCTATAAGCAATTTACTAAGCATCAATTTATTAACCAACTTCACAAAAGGCGGAGATTCTCAATTCGTCGGAATCTTTTTTTTATGTACACCGATTAAGTACACGAAGACGCCTGAACAGATTAGGAAAACTCATTTTTTTGTTTCAAAGGGGATTCATACTTTACAGGAGGTCCCATTCAAATTTTATCGAAGTCTGCCAATATCTCCAGAGATATCGAAATAAACACGTTAATCTTGATACTGAAAATTACCAGCGTGGCATTTGAAGTCGGTTCTTTTCGTTTTTAAATGATCTTAAATTATATATATTTTTTTACACCTAAGTACAGGTAAACGTTTGAATGAACGACTATCTCACGTGACGTTAAGTGACCATGTGATCGACGATGCAGCACGCTTACATAGAACTTTTCACTCGCTATTTAAAGACTCATACATTTTCGTAAAACGCCGTAATTAATCGACTTGAGCTACTGCTTGCTTCCATACGTCAAATGCGCAGTCTGCATTAGAGAGCTCAACTTATACTGGTTGGTAGAAACAGAAGCGCATTCTTGCAGGATTACAAGTTCAGCCGGTTCAATTAGAGCCGCCTCGATTGGATATTAATATATTGGTGTCGTGTAAGCGTCCCAACTATGCGAGGATTAGGAACTTAGAAGATAATCAAGGAATAAACGTTATTCATTTTCTTTTAGTACATATTTAAAAGCTTTATCGCAAAGGAAAATAGGCTTCTGTTGTAAACTTATTAACTCCTGTGATTGTCAAGTGGGTAGGTACTTCTTTTAATTCATATTTGTATGAGAAATAGGAAATAAGATAAGGAAATGTGTAATTTTCGCTGCCGTAAAAATGCGTCAAATGCAAATCGTGTTTATTTTTGTTGTATATGTATAATTCAGTACTCTATTTTGGGTAAAACTAGTCTAGTCTATCTCTGACAGATACCGGAGCATGACATAATTTTGCACGTTATTGCACTGCGCCTGTTACCTTAAGACATAGACATAAAGATGTTAAGAGGGAACGCGGGTTGCAGTTTTCCATACAAATGTATTCCCATTAGTAAGGAAAAGTGCAACCCTTTTAAGTCTTACATATGGTCCTGAACACGCTAGACACTTTAGATCTTCATAAATACTATTTTTATAATAAGTTTTCTTAGAAAATAAATTAAACATACCAAATTACGATGACTAATCGGTATAGGTGCATATAGCTATGTATCTACCTACCTACTTACTATGATAAAAAACATTTAGTAATTATAATTATCAGAAAAAACCAAGCAATAAAGAATACACAATTAGATTATGTTAAAAAGCTTCAGATTCTAATTGAAAAATAAAATAAAATAAGGGTAAGCGTACACCTCAGCTCGCGAGTCGCGAGGCGATGCGTGCGACAACAACGAGCTAGGGTACGAGTACACGAACGTGTTCTGAATTCAAATGTGACGTTTACAGCAAGATGGCTGCCGCGCTAATGAATTATGGCACGAATTAACGGTTAATAGGTTACTTGCGACGTGTCGGATAGAATAATTACCCGGAGATAAAATGTTTGTCGATTTAAGTTGATATAAATTAAAAATATTGAGTCAGCATCAATGTTTATTTTAAAAAAAAAACCAAGTTAATAATAAGTAATTACTTATGACCTAGATAATTAATGCTGTAGTTCACTGGTGAAAGTAAAAACCATAATTAAATAACAAAAGGGGAAAGTAAGATTAAATGATTGTTTTTTTTATTTATAATTTTTTTTAGTTAGTTAATTTACGTCAAGAATTTTAAATAACTTAATGAGAAGTTGTGTTAGTATGCAATTCATATTAGCAACTACGAGTAAAACGATTACAAATAATATCATTGAAAATTAAAAATACAACTAAACTGCCTCAATCAAACTGACAGCTTGAAAGTTGTTGATAGACTTGCAATCGTCATGACTCATTAGTCTATTATCCGGAGCTCGTTAAGCAGTTTTACTGACAAGCCGCTTGACGGAGGGCTTGTAGACTGACGTCTCGGGTATTCAATTAAATCTGTTGCTTTATCAATTAGTCGTGGAATTTGATACGGAACAATACATCTACAACGATGAGTGGTTGAATTTCTATAACAGAACAATCTTTTGTTGTTATATGATTTACGATTAATAGGTCGAAGTCAATTGAATTATTGAAGAAATATAACCTATATATATTAGGTTGTTGTTAGAAAATATTAGTGTTTAATATGGTGTTGTGTTACATTTTGAATTCAAGTTGTGTGTTAATTAATTTAATTAAATTTATAAAATTATTATTTATTAAATTTGTTTAAATTTGTTTGTTTAATTAATTAGATAAGCGCCATTCTGTGGTTACAGCTTATACTCGTATTTCTATTTAGGTACGTATTACAGAATATATTAATGCTACATTTTAAAGTGTTATACCTCACAATAATTTTAATATGTTATTCATTGAAATAAATGATTAAAAATGAAGTAAAAAGTAATTCAATTAAAGCAATAAGTAATCTTGCCTACACGCATTTGTTACAAGTTATTATTCACATTTCACAAAATGTGTAGTGTTTCCTAACTCCCAGAACAAACAATCTTATTTTTAAAACAACAAAAAAGCTCAGAAAATTCAGAAACCGTAATTATACGTCACCAATCGGCCCCAACTCAGCTTACCGTTTACAGAGTGAATTACAGAATCACCGGCGCGAGAAACCACACTTTTAGTGATTTCACTTTTAGGCAAGTTGACGCTTTCTGGTAGATATATTCTTTATTACGAGAAAAAAAAAAAGGGAAACTCTCTTCAAAAAGTTCGTCAAAGTCAAGTTCTTAAAACAATGCTGCGCAAGAGCATTTTTGTAAAGTATCAATTCATCCAGCTAAGCAGCAACTTAACAAGCTAAGTGGTAAGTTAATCCTCTTATCGCGTTAAGTTATAGATGTAATACGATGCCTTATTGTACGGTTTTTTGCCCGGGGTGTGTGTGTGGGTATGGGCGGAATGTTGGGACCACGCGTGTTTTTAGGGCAGCTGTGATTTCTGCTAGGATTTTTTAAAGGAGAGGGTATTTTAAAGTAAGTACTCACTTAAAAAGAACATTTTTGAATGTTCTTTGAGACTACCAACTCAGAGAGAATATTTATGAGACGATTGTGCATAGGCCAGCCGGTAGAGGCCGACCTAGGCGAATGTATCACGACGGATCGGAGACGATTTAAAGAAAGGCCAATTCAAAAGTACTATATTAGTGTAATACTAGTGTTAAGCTACTTCTTGGTAGCAAGTCAGGCGGAGCATCGATATAATATGCTCTTACCACTTGTGAAACTATACAATTAAAACTATTCAGAACCTGAAATACGAGTATAATAAATCACTACATATTATAAAACAAAGTCTTCTGCAACAAACTCAAAAACAATCGTTTTTAATGCGGTTTCCATGAATAGATAGAGTAATTCAGGAGGAAGGATTAAATGTATACCTGTATGTATGTAATTCATTAAGGTTTTGTGTAAATTGGTTGAAATATGACGATGATTGTATAAGATGTTAATTTATACTGGACGCAACCAGCTGATGCAAAAATGTAGGCATACACGCTCTACCCGTGCGAAGCCGGGGCGGGTCGCTAGTAAATAATAAACATTCATATGACCTATTGTGAAAACTTTTTAATATAGAATTCCAACTGAATTTCATACAAACTCGTTGCACACACCAAACTGATCATATTTAATGATAACTTTTAATACAATGGAAAATGCATCATAATTTCCACCATTGTGTTTCCCTCCCGCTGCATTCCTATATTATTTTAACCATAGTTTAACAAATAGTTTGTACTAGTTAGACCATAGAATAACTAACAGTGTGTACTAACAAAAAGGTGTCGGTAAACGTTTACATGCACCACTTCTTTTATTTATCTTGTCGGATAATTGAGGAAGTCTTTAGGTCTTTTGTGCCTTTCTTTATTGTGTGGAAAGTATCGGTGTGAATCGGACCTAAGCGTTATTGTGTGAAAGTAGCGCGTTGGGAAGCGGTATCTTAAGTCGATGGTTCCGTGATTTTATACTTAGCAGATAAATGCCTTCTTAATAATTGCTGTTGAAAGGCCCAGTTGAACTTGTTCCATGCTTGAAACTAAATACACACTTACTACAGGTGGTAGAATCATATTTCATCTATATTCCGCCTGATTTGCTATTAAAAAGTAGCTTACCACCATACAGGAAAAAATCTGCCACCATAATCTACGGAGTTCCGGCAGAACACAGCCCTTGAAAGTCAGAGTATTCTAGACTTAGTGTATTTATCATCTTTCCACATTATCGCTTACCACCAGGCTAGATTGTGGTCAAACGTTTGCTAACTTTTTATAAATTCCAGTCATAAAGTTGGGTCAAAATTGCATTTCAGGTCAAGTTCAAGTCATAGTCTAGTCTAAGTCATACCCTTAGTAAAAATGTGGACTTTACTGAAGATTTTCAGTAGGATTTTGGTGTGAACGCAAATAGCATGTTATTGCATAGCATATTACACATTGTGCTGTTTCCCTCATCATCATCATTATCAGCCTGTATCAGTCCACTGCTGGACATAGGCCTCTCCCAAGATGCGCTACTGAGCCCGATCTTCGGCTCTTCTCTTCCAGTCACTGCCCACCGCTTTGCGTATGTCGTCGCTCCACCTGGTCACAGGACGTCCTACGCTACGTTTGCCGATTCGCGGTCTCCACTCTAGGACAAGTCTGCCCCAACGGTTATCAGTCCTGCTGCAGATATGACCAGCCCACTGCCACTTCAGCTTGCTAATCCGTTGAGCTATGTCGATAACTTTGCTGTTTCCCTATACTCGCACACATTCACCGGCACTTAATGGTTAATAATCCACATATACACAGTAACTCGCGGAAAAACACAAGTTTTGGTAACAAATACAATGAGAGCACACACACTTTTTCACGTTCCCGCCAAAACTCTCTTGTTTTGATTTTTCTATTCAGTCAAACCGTTTCAATGTCACGTCCAAGGTACTCTAAAATAGAGCTGTGAATAGACGCGTTCGTATTTCTATCGATTGTTCGCATTCGAATTCGACGTGTCCCTTCTTCGATTACATCTTTGTTCGATAATATTGTTTTTTCGCGAAATATAATAGCAGATTTATTTAGACTCTTTTTAATTGAGTATGAAATCGCAATTCAAATAGTTCCTTATTAATATGGATAGAATTAAATATAGATTCTTAGGGCTGGCCCTAAATGTTCTATTATCATATGGGCTAAATAATTTAGTACAGCTAAATTTATTTCCACTAAAATGTTTTTTCTACATCGAACTGGGTAGCACTTGACCACTATCTCACCTGATGTTAAGTGATGATGCGGTCGATGATACCAAAAGATACCTATTCACTCGCGATTTGAAGACCCCCATATTGTATTGTATTGTGCCCAGATGTCATGTAGTTGGTTTTGATTATTTAGCTAATTAAAATCCAACTACGTGACAACGTTCTCACCGAACGAAAACTGACGTTGCTGCTTTAATAGAATCAAACTTGTCCGAAAGTAGAAAACGGTAGTAACATGAATGCTGGACTATAGTCCATAGTTACATGGACTATAGTCCATAGTTACATGGACTATAGTCCATACTATATATAGTATGGACTTTAGTCCATGTAACTATCAACATGGAGTACTTAGCATCAATCAAAAATGAATTAAAAGAAAACATGAGGTTTGAACAGGGTTCGTCAGATTTATCCAGTATGACAGTGACATACCATTGCGTTCATTTTGGAAGCCATCTGTTGAGTTTCCAGGAACTAACATGTTTTTATTTTAAGAAAACGCCTTATATGATAGCACCTGAAATCGCACAGAAAATTAAAACTGTCTGCAGACATTGTCGAGTGGAGTAAAATATGAGTACCTAGACACAGTTTACTTAAAAGTTATGACTTAGGTACCATACCGAACTCGTTAAAAGAAGTACAGTTTCTGGTACTTACGATGATGTAGTAGCAGTATAAATTATAGGTAAACATAAACTGTATGTAGGTGTACTTTACTTACGCTACTTAGATGGTAGGAGTGACATTATTTTTGAAAAATAAGATATTGTATTGGTAGGACTTTTGTAGGTATGTCCGCCTGGGGTGGTTCCACCACTTTGCCAGTTAATTCAGTCGCGAAATAGGAATGTTTTTTTTTGTTTGAATGGCAAAGTGACCAGTGAAATTACAGGGCATTTTTTTTTTGAGACTTTAAATCTTTGTCTCGGGACAACAGGCGAATTTTGCACGCCTTTGTATCTATAATAGGTGGACCGCATCGCTTACCATCAGGCGAGCGTCATGCTTGTCGTGTTATCCTTTATCATAAAAATATATATAAGAGTAGGTATCTAGGTAGCCACTGTCAGCAATTAAAAGGCTTTATGGTGTTTACCTACTACGAGATTTTGCAGTTTGGTTATTTTCCACCTTATTGTTATGCTTATTTTCCAGTACAAAGACAATGATAAAAATCCACACATATAGCTTCTTCATAAAAACTAATTAACAATGTAATGTGTACAGAATTACGCACATATATAAATAATATTATTCTTATTTGTGTGGAATTACGTGAAGAAAAATAAGTACCTATTATTTATTAATAAAATTGTTTTTAATGAAAAATAGCAACCTTCCATTTTTCATTTGATACTGACGTAATTCGGACCTAACAAGATAGGCACAAAAACGACATCGTACAATTGAGTTGAAACAAAGCAATCAAAAAGAAAGCTACCTAAAGCAGTCTCAAAAGCGCTGACTCCTAAAAAGTAAATTAGTAAGTGAATCTGCACGGGCCAGTTTAATGGACATTCCTCTGTTTGTATCTTAATTAAATAATTTGTTGCAGGGTTCCCGCAGATAAAGTCGCCCTACAGCCCTTCTTCACAGCCGCACCTTAGCGGTAAGTACTACTACTTTACTACCTATTATTAAATATAAACTTATATTATAATGAGGAAAGATTTGAGTTTTTGTGTGTTACAATTTAACTCAATACTACTACTCTACCGGTTTAAAAAACTCTTTCGCTAATGGAAAGCTACATTATCAGCGAGTAACATAGGCTATAGTTTATCCCCGCATTCCCACTGGTACGGGATCTATGCGGGTAAAACCGCGAGGCGCTGCTAGTCAAAAAAGGTGGTTATTACTGTATTCGACTCGTGTGTATGTGTACATATGTGTAATTATTCTATTTCATTGCGATTTTCTTCTCAAAATCTACTGATCTGATTTGGACGGGGTTTCCGTTATTTAAATTAACTTATATTTTTAAGGAAAGGTTTTAGTATACGTATGTATAATATAATAGGATCTGATAAGTGTCTTCAGAGATATGGAGATATGCACTTTAATCTTGCTTATGAAAATGTCTCGCGCGGCATAAAAAAGCGCAAGACAATACTGAAAAGGGGAAGGTTCTCAGTTCGTATTTACTTGTGTATTTTTTATGTATGTTCCCTGTTTCTCTGTCAATTATGGATTGACTTAAAAATAAGCAAAGCTTTAGAATAGCACTGAATAAAAAAGTCCAAAAAGACGATACCGTTTTGTCCTTAGAAATCAGTTTTTCAGTCTCTTTTGTCTTTAGCATTAATCACGGCTTCGTTATACAAACTAATCAATATCCGGTGTCGAGCAAATTGAGCTGGCAATCTCCCTGGAAGCGTCGCCAGCCAACTATGGCAAACAATACATTTGCCAGTGATTTAGGAAAGTGGCTCTCGTGAGGGGGACGGGGTTCCCTCGTGTGCCTCCCTCCCCCCGCCCCGCCTTTGTCTCAGTAATGAATCCGCCAAACGGCAGCCGTCACGGCGCAGTCGCCCGCTGCCCCGCATCACAAATCATAAACCAATCTATTAGCTATCGGAAACTAGACCCTCAACAAACCAGAATAGAACACATTATCAATACCAAGCGACGGCACCCTTATGACCTTCCAAGCGGAACTAACTCAAGAATTCGCTTAGAGACGTGACGTTTAGAAAATTGTTAACGTAAATTAGAGGTTGATAAAGATATAAGTTTGGGGGCTCAAATTACTTAATTCCTGTGCCAGGGTCGCGTTCATCAGGGTTTTGAAGTAAAATTTGCAGGTAGAGCGAACCAGAAGGTAGGGTAATGAGAAGTAGCTTTTTTTAGCTTTGGTTTGTGCGCCGTGTGTGTTTATCAACCCTACATGTCTGTGAAAGGAAAGCCGCAGACCACCTGACGCTCCCCGCTCGGCAGCCATTTGTAAAAATTACCTTCGCCGCCATTTTTGCGCGGGAATTTCATATTTGGAATGCCGCGGGGAGGCATTCGCGGTAGATTTGACGTTTCAATATGGCTGTACGCAGTTTTATTGTTTCTAAAACAATGCCAAGTGATGGCCTTTCGACTTGCCATTGTTTAGAAGCCGCCATCTTTAATTTGATAATTAGGGTCCCATTGTTGGCGTATGGATTGTAAAGTCAAATGCGAGTCTGTGGCCTTATTGGTTTGAGATTGGTTGAGTGGGTCTCATGCACCTGTGAGAAAATAGTTGATTAATAATAAAATTCATGGATATACATGCATAACACATAGTAGCAGCAAATTATCTGGCTTTTTTACGTTTATAAAACTCAAGATAACTAGGTAGGTAGGCACCTATCTTCTTAGTTTATCAATATTTAATGTAAGATTATAGATCAAGACAACGTGATTAGTTAACGCCTGTCTCGACTCAATTCTATAGAAAATCAGACATGACGTCGGCACCAAGGATTCATTCGGTTGGAATTGTTAAGCCACTGTTAAAATAAGTAGGCTTGTTCTTGTTATATACTGTCAGATAAGATAAAGCTAGGAGATAAAAATAT
The DNA here is from genome assembly GCA_954871355.1 of Cabera pusaria. Taxonomy (NCBI): domain Eukaryota; kingdom Metazoa; phylum Arthropoda; class Insecta; order Lepidoptera; family Geometridae; genus Cabera; species Cabera pusaria. The sequence continues at coordinate 2,482,726 of OX940900.1, read as the reverse complement.
TTTCAAGTTCATGGGGACATTATTACTAGATTGACATATAGAAAATAATGGAATACGACAGGTGGATAAGGGGGGGGGGGGGATGGAAGACAAACAATGCAATGTAAGTATTTTAGATTTGTAGATTTCTTTTGCAAAAAAAAGTTCAGGTTCAAAAATGTTGACATATAGGTATATGTGTAATGTTCACATGTAGGTATTTCATTTTAAAAAGAGATATAGGTAGGTAACTACTGCAATTTTATACCCAGGTACTTACCTCATATGTCTATCTACCTATGTGCCTAAGATTTTGAGTATAAGTGTGAGTTGAAATGAATATAAGTAAGTACTTATTTTTTGGTAAAATACATTTGAAATTGTTATTAATCAATTTCTACCGCTATGTTCTTAGTTCACATCTTATCACCATCATCATTTACTACTCGTATGAGTGAACTGCAGTATATTAAGCCTCCCCAGTAGCATTACTAAACTAAACTAACTAACTGCTTTAAACGATTTGACATAGCCTTAGTACAACTTACCTACTGCATCAAAAACTTTGCCTTTCGCCCTGATCAGTCGACCATTCACTTGTAAATACTACTTATGGTATTTGTACTATTATTTATTCTGTGTACGGTCGCCTATACAAATACTAATATTGTTGTCCATTGTACTCACATTTTGTAGTGGTAGAATTTTGCTAAGTAGTCCGCACGGGGCGGTACCACCACTTTGCCAATTAATTTTCAGCCGTGAAATAGGAATGTTTTTCGGTTGAAATGGCAATGAAAGGGCATGTGAGAGTCAACATCTTTATGCCTCAACGTAACAGGCGCAGTGCAGTGACATGCAAAATTCTGGCAACCCAGAATTTTGCATGCCGCTGTATCTGTAAAAGGTAGACGTCATCGCTTACCATCGGGCGAGCGTCGGGCTTGTCCTGTTACCTTATATCATTAAAAAAAACATTAAAATTGACATCCAAATTACGGTGTGTAACGAATGCTAAAAGCCTATCTAGCCATGCCTAATCCTCAACTCCTCGCATACATTACAGACTTTAAAATTTAAGATCGTGTAAAAACCGAAAACATTGATTTTAAATGCCGCGCCTGTAATTTTGTGTAAAGTACCAAGTTTGAGGTGTTTCTCCATATATCTGAATATACTCATCAGATTTCGAAAAAAATACAATAGGACCAAACGGAAAGTAGGTATTGGTATACTCTCTCAAACAAAATATAATTCTTACTCCTCTTGTAACTCCGTTTATATAATTATTGAATATTTTGGAACGACACCTCGCGCAAGCGCCCTGCGCTCCGCCTTACGAATTTTCGATCAGGACACGTGACCTGACGCGAGTTTAACATTTTTTACCCATTCCAAGAAAAGTACACAACGCAGCTAAAGAAGTTTACTTAAAAATAAGTTAAGTCGGTTGAAAACATATTTATCCAAAAAACATCAAAAAATATTTCCAAGTCGCGCACAGGCTCACATGCCTAATCGAAGCGCCACACAAGCATCTCGATTACCAACATTGAGAGGAAACAAGTTTTTTTTACTCCAAAGACAAGTAGCGGCTGTTAATGTTGACACTTTACCGCCACAGCATCTTCTAAACAACTCCCAACCATATCGCAACAACTTAAGGTCGATTTTGGTACCAAGTTTGATGTGAAGTGTCAGATGTCACAGAACACTGTTTCCCGTCGGTTAAGTGACGACAAGTTGAAATAACAAGTAGTATATTAACGTTTGCCACTTTCTTAGCACTGATTGGATATCGGATTACACGGTTATTTTCCGTTTTGATCCACAAGAACTTTTAGTTTTACTTTAAGTTCATTATTGAGAATTAAGTAAAGTTATTAATGAGGTCTTTAAGTAACAAGAGAGGCTCGAGTACCTACATAATTTGAGGCAAATAGAGAGATCGATTTGAGAAAACTGCAAGGTAAAATTGACAGTGGTTAGAAAATCATATTTTGTTTTAAATCCACAGTAGAATAATGCTATTAATGAGGTCTTTGAGAATTTAGAGAGGCTAGAATTCGAATCGAAGAAGACTCGAATCGATGAAACTAAAAGATAAAATAGACAGCAGATGTAAATTGATGAGAAATGCCAGAGAACTAAAGGCATCTACATAGCTCAACGGATTAGCAAGCTGAAGTGGCAGTGGGCTGGTCATATCTGCCACAGGACTGATAACCGTTGGGGTAGACTTGTCCTAGAGCGGAGACCGCAAATCGGCAAACGTAGCGTAGGGCGTCTTGTGACGGTGGAGCGACGATACCTATACGCTAAGCGGTGGAGGTAGTGACTGGAAAAGAAGAGCCGAAGATCGGGCTCAGTGACGTATCTTGGGAGAGGCCTACGTCCAGCAGTGGACTGACTCTGACTGATTATAATGATGAATAATGAGTGAAATTATGAACGAAAATGAGGTGGATGCCTCATATCTTAATATTTGTTTTATTACTAATAATAATCCGAAACCAGATCTATTGCTCTAGAGCTCAGAAGACTACATTTCTAAAATGCGTACCTACTAAGAGGCATCGAAAGCCTATGTATTCAGGTCTGGTGTATTCTACCTTAGACCACATTATCACTTGCAATCAGGTGAAATAGGGGTCAATGAACCTGTCTATGATAAAAATAAAACTGGCCAAGTGCAAGTCGGACTCGCACTCGTAGGGTTCCGTAACACAGTAGAGTAGTATTACACAGTATTCTATAACTATGATTTTTCACAACTACAAAAATAACTTTGTTTTTCATAGTGTTTGTATGAAAAACAAAGTTATACTTGCGGTCGCTATATCTCAACAACTGCTGACTGTATCTCGTTCAAACCAATTTTCGTTGAAAGTTTTTATTGAGATCTACAGAATATATTTTATCTAGATTTTTCACTCCCTTGCTTTAGAAGTTAGAGGGGGGGACACACATTTTACCACTTTAGACGCGCCTATCTTTTAAATGATTGATTTTGAGAAAAAAATATTTTAGAAACCTCAATGTCATTTTTAAAGACCTATCTATAAACACCCCACACGTATAGGTTTGATGAAAAAAAATTCTTTTTTGTTCCACTTCATGTATCGGATGCCCCCCCTTAAACTTTTATATTTTTTATTTTTGTACAAAAATCGGAAAGCGGTTTACAGAATACATCTACCTACCAAGTTTCAATTCTGTAGTTCTAATAGTTTCGGAATAAAATGGCTGTGACATACGGACGGACAGACAGACAGACAGACAGACAGACAGACAGACATGGCGAATTTATAAGGGTTCCGTTTTTTGCCATTCGGCTACGGAACCCTAAAAATGAATAATACTTGTGTAAAATTGGATTCTCTTACCTTTACGCAAGGATCAAGTCAAAAATGACCTAAAGATAAGATAAACATAAGAAAAACTAAAACAACCGACATCCATGACGCGTGAGTCAGTTTCAGTTGCAAGTTTGAGACGTTTATCGACATATCTCTGGAGATACTTATCAGATCTTGATAAAATTACAAAGGAACTACCTGGAAAACGTACATACCGATTTAAAAAAGAATCACTCGAATCAGTTCTCCCTGGGATATCATCTTTAAAAAAAGAATCACCACGGGCCGCTTGCCTGTTTGCCGCTCCATATTAATAAAAAAAAGCAACGAATTTATCCGCGAAAGTCATCATCAATCCGGTCGAATTGAGAAACGTCCTTCTTTTTTTTAATTCGGCTAAAAACCTCCTCCTATTTTTTAAGTCGGTTAAAAATCTATTTTATTTCAAGTAGTTACGCTTTATCGGTTCTAGCAAAATACATTCTTACCTAAGTACCAAAAACTTACGTATTCCTACTAGTCCAGTGGGACTAGTATAGTAATACTAGTCACCCGTACCTACTTACCTATCTGTGGTAACACTTATTTTACTTGTTCGTGAAACGATACAAGCACGACTCAAGTAACGAACGATGTGTGTCTAATATTGTCGAGCAAACAAACACTGTCGGCCGGTGGGTGTTAAGTGGCGACTAATTGTTGGTGTATAGTTACTGTCCGTGAGAACTTACAGCTGGACGGATACAAATAAACATAAATACAAACGGACGGATACAAATACATATAAAATCATACAAAATTTGCTAGTTTAATAGCAGTCGGATTCCTATGCAATTAATTCTATTTTGTTTTCTGTTTCTACAGAATAGGATATCTTTTATTTACACTGTAACAGCGTTTGTCCACAGCAACGGCACCGGGACGTCACCGGCAACAAAATGCCGGCGCCGAAGTATCGGTACATATGTATGCATGGCAGCTTGTCCACAGCATGATCGGCACGTTATCCCGGCCGCCGATATTTCGAGTAGATCGGCGCGACCTCTAGAAACCGGCCAGAGATTTTGACGGGCCGATGTGCCGGCATTGGCTCGCAATACAAAACACGTTTGATCTTGTCCACACACTGCCGGCGCCCGGCGCCTTTCGATAGGTTATTGTTTTTTTTATCTGAGGTTGTTTGTTTTATTTCTATGGAAACGCATCTGCCACGCATCACAGCTAGAAGAAACAGAACCACCGGAAACGGTGGCGGTGGACAAACGATCGCCGGCACACCATTTTCAAACCGGCCCGAAAAAATGTCGGTGCCGGTGACGTCCCGGTGCCGTTGCTGTGGACAAACGCTCTAACACTGTATTTTTGAGTAGTTTGCTACGAGTCCGAGACGGAATTGTCGTGCGGATGCTGACATAAAATAGAATAGAACATCCAAGTCGTCTAAGCAGCGGCCGAAACATTTTGATATAATAACCGTGCTTATAAATGGCAATACGAAAACTTGAAATTATAATAATCCTTAATACATCAATGTCTTTAATGGAGTGAGTGAGGAAGATATACTTATTATACTTACTTATATACTTATTGTTAGCTGTTGCTTTTTGATACCCAACACAGCACCATTCATTCATGAGTTTATGCCCTCTAGAGGGCGCTATATTCAATGTAATGTGACATCAAATCACATAGCCTACCTATAACCAGCGAACAATCAAGACGTTTACAACGACGCCTCATTTGTCAAATTAGGTAAGTTACCTTAGCGGACATAATCAAAACCCTCATTTTTGCTTCGCCATAGTCGGGTAAAATGGTAGGTAAGTACTCTGTCTGAAGTATACGAAATATCCCAGAATTTTCTCTAAAACCCAATAGTGCCGTATAATCAAGTACCCGGGCGAGTAATTAACTAACAGAGCTTCAGAACAGCCCAATGTAATGAGCAGGCACTTACTGCCAAGGACAGTACCTATTATAATTGCTAATGGCTTACATTTACGAGGAGACAGTGATGGAGAATGCTCTAAATATTTTATACCGATTACTCGTCATGGTATGAGCAAAAACCAGCACGTGCAGTAAATAAACCGACCAAGTGCGAGTCGGACCAAGGTGCCGTATCACCGAACAATATTTAATAAGTAAATAATAAATAACTAAATAATAAAATAATATGTTTCTTATATATACCCCGCTGATTTTAAATAAAGTTTTATAATCTTTTTATCATAGTAGTATCAGTACCATAGTAATATCATACAATTTTGGAAAATGTCGAGTGTCTTCTTATAAAATTGAGCGAAAAGCGCCAGAAAAACAAGTTTTTTAACTTTACTTAGTTTTTATTATTTGTTGATATAGTGGCAATAGTAATGCACACTTCGTGAAAATTTCATGTGTCAACGTAATGTATTACGATTCTGAAGATATAACCCGGTGACAGACGGAGACTCCGCTATCCGTCCGTCCCACCACCGTTTGGGTACGTACGCTAAAATAACTTTCAACTTTACAATAATTTTTAGCTGAGTTTTCCATTGTTTATGCTTTTTATTAACCGACTTCACAAAAAGGAGGAAAAAAGGAGGTTCTCAATTCGTCTGTATGTTTTTTTTTGTTGTCTACAGTTGACGGTGACCGCTTGGCATGAGGCAGTGCATTAGCTTGTTTATAATTTTATTTAATAAAACAAAATCATCGAAACGTCAACGTCATTGAAATGAGAAAAGTTTTCAGTATTGTGAAAACTTTTCTGATTTTGATGGCGTGACGATTGTGATGACGTTTCTATTGAAAGAATGTAACTGTTCACATCAAGCTCAAAATAAAAACTAGATTTCAACGTTAATAAAAATATCTGCTTAGTTTTTAGACCAGCCAGTGACGATATCTTGCAAATAGGTAGCTTTTGTAGTACTTAGCTTTTGCTTAATTTATTACTTTACATTATACCTATTTCAAAGGCCTCCCATATGCCATTTATGAAATCTTAAACTAAATGTACGTCTATTTACGACCGGATATATTATTTTGAGATGTCTATTAATATGATAGCTAAATCTCCGCTTAACACATCGGATGTTCATTACGATTTCCAATAAAAATATATTGATGTGTCTTTTCCGTTACAAAAAAGGCTCGACCTTTACTACTGATTTTTAAAGTACATTGTGTAACGCCTTCACTTTGATATTTTGAATCTAAGTTTAATTTTGTTATTTTCGACCTTATTGTGGAGAAACAAAGTTTATTTTGTAAGAGTGCAAGCTAAGAGAATTCATTACGCGATCAGTGGCCTTAGGGAGTGGGAGAGGGGATGTATTCTAATCGTAAAATGTTATTGTTGTCGCCGATGAAAACGGATTCAATTTGGTTGGCAACTTTTTTTATTTTTACTTTTTTAAATTGGGTGGAGAAGTCCAACCTAGCTATACTTATCTACAAATGGAGAGTTCGCGGAGTACTGACAACGGGGCACTAAAAAAAATATAATTTCTTTAAAACACAAGTCTACTGCATAAACACGAGTCTACACTTCGGATGACGGGATAGTTTAGTTATTTATTATTGCTATTATATACAGTACTACTTAAAATTATTTAAGGAATTCACTAACTTAAATGATAAGATGGAGTAAACCATATAAACTAAACATAGAATTCAAAGGTTGCCTGAAAGTATTTGTTATCAGCGATATGACTACACATTGTAACATATTACATTGTAGCTGTGGTATTTAGTACTTAGGAAATAGATCTACATATTTTTACTTTTGGTTTATTCATATAGACACAGAAACAACTTTCTTTAGACGTATCCTCGTTCTTTTCTAAGACATAAAATTGTGATTAACTTGGATGGTCTCTCGGCCAATAGAAGGCTGTGTACACCTCCACAGTCGATATAAAAGTGGCCAATACTAAGTGGCAGTTACAATGTCGGACATGGCTCCGCCCCCTATCGTACCCGGCGAGCATTAGTGATGCAGTAGGACAACTTGGACTCTACGCTGGTACAATCTGAAAACTGGACTGAATTATTAGTATTTTTTTATATCTTATAGCGTTTACCACTATTTCACCTGGCGGTAAGCGATGAAGCGGTCGAAGATGGTGAACTCACTAGGCCTAGAATACTGTGACTCTCAAGGGCTGTGTGCTGCCGGAACACCGTGAGGTTATGGCGGCAGATTGTTGTCCTTGATGGTGGTAAGCTACTTTTTGGTAGCAAATCAGGCGGAACATCGATATAATTTGCTCCTAGCACCTGTGGAAACTTGGATTCTATGCTGGTACCTGAAAACTGGACGGAATCAAATTAACTATGCTTGATATGCTCTTCGGGTGGTAGTGTTTTGTTGTTGATCTTCTTGCTTTTGGTGTAGTTTCTTTTTTGTACGGCGTTAAAAAGTGTAATAAGTTTGTATAAAAAGTGTGTGTACTTTATAACCACACGACAAAAGTAAAAACTTCATCAAGACGAGGTTAATAATACGAAATAGTTGTCTCTGGCCGACATTACCCGAACTCGAGCCGACTTCACTCGAACGAGCGTTCCACAGCCGAACTTGACCGCTTAGTTTCTTGCAATACTCACAAAGTAAAGTGCAAGGCGCGCCTAAAGAAGTTTTTACTTCAAAAACGTGGGTAGATAAATGCCAATAACACCGTAAGTTGCTACATTTCTAGCTGTAGCAAAGTCACTTACAGCGTGATAATATTCAAACGATTGCTTAGTTCTTTCACAAATATATTCTCACTGCGTTCACTACACTGTGTCTCCGAAGAAGCAGTATTCCTACAGCACCATTATATTTTGCCGCGTCGATGCTCGCTGCTCATTGGCCTGTCTTTAATGATGTTTTTTTTCACCCCCGCACAATAAGCCTAATGCCACCTCTCGAAACCATGTAACTCAGTAGATGATTCAGGATCTCGTTATGTCTTCGTCTATTTCTGAGGGTAAATTTTTTGTAAATTTTCCAATTCGAAGCCTCTGTTTGGAACGAGTTTGCCTGTTAAATTGTTCTTCTTCAACGCCTTTTAATAGTTTCATGCATTATTCTAGCTTGGCATACGAGTATGCCGAGTAGTACGTGGGTAATACGAGTAAAAAAGCAATGTTAAATGCAGCAGAAATATAAAATAAACCAGCCAAGTGCGAGTCAAACTCGCACACTAAGGGTTCCGTACCACTGCGGTATAATTTTAATAAAATCGAGCAAAAAATGCCGAAATTACACGTTCTTTGTATCCCCTTTAAAATTATTTTGCTTTTAGTATTTGTTGTTAAAGTGGCCATAAAGTTCAAGTGTCTTTCTAAGTATAGCGTTTAAGAAGATTTAGCCCTGTGACAGTCAGATGGACGGACGGACGGACGGACGGATGGACATAGAGTCTCAGTAAGAGGGTCCCCTTTGGATATGGAACCCTACAAAACTGGATATACTTTAGTCCCTAATACTTAGGCCTATAATATTTATCTCTGAAATTATCTTACCTATACCTAACTGTTGCAAATTTAGTTTTTGTACTTTTCTCTTTAATTTCAAGAACTTTGACATACTCTTTATCTGTCAAAGTACTTACAATTATTAAAGCGTTTTTGTTTTATGTCCTTACCTACCGGTAGGTATTTATTTTTTACTACGTGGCCGTTTAAAGGCATTCAAAGACACACGCTACAGTACTATTTCCAAATTACCTCATTATACAATACAATACAAAACTCTTTATTGATTACCAGATATTTACAAATTGTACGACTTATCTAGTATACAGTAATAGTAAGGCAATACAATCGGCGGTCTTATCGATTATATATAGATAGATTTCTTCCAGATATATAGAGATATATATATATATAGAGCGATTTCTTCCAGATATTATAGATACTTGTTTTAAGGAAATTTTCTTGATATAACTTTCAGTCGTTCATTTTTGAATGCACAACACTCGCACATTAGGGTGTCACGGTAGCGTATATTCTTACGTCATTACTGCCCTCGTGTTGAGAGCTCAACAATATCGTTTTCAAAAAATTGCGGAAACCTCCCCCCACCCTGTAAGGCTGTAACGAGCCCCGAGGGGTATGCGCCCCAAAAATGATTTCCCGATGCCCCGACCCTCGCTACGACTTAACGCCGTTACGACGTTTAGCTCGTTAAATAGATGGTAATGTTATATTTAACGCTTGAATTTTATGCTTTTTGGCGTTTCAGCAGGTTTTGGGTAGATCTAGTTATACTGTGACGAATTAAAGAGTGACGCCACTATTTTTTTAATATCTTATAGGCTAGCGTTCCAATTTCAAATTCTACTATTTTGCCTGGTGGTAAGCGATGATGTCGTCGAAGATGTTAAATACGCTAGGCATAGAATACTATGTCTGCTTCATGCTCGATCTGCTTGTGATTTGTGATTATATAAGTTAAGTATGGTAGTAGGTAGGTAGTACCTTATGTTGATATTATTGGCACGTATTTACGGAACCGCATGATACGGACAAGTCGATGGGCAGTGTCTGGAAAATAAGAGCCGAAGTTTAGGCTCAGTAGCGTATCTTGGGAGTGGCCTACGTCCAGCAGTGGACCGACACCGGCTGATTATGATGATGGTACGGACAGCCGGACGGCTACCAATTTCAAATTGAAATTGCAAATTTCAATGTAATACAATCACGGTTAAAGAGCTCTGTGAAAAGTGGACAGACGGTCGGATGGACAGCAAAGTCTCTGTAATAGGTTTCCCTTGGGGTACGCTGTGGGTTATGGAACCCTAAAAAGGGAGAAGCGAGATAGACTACTTGCGACTACTTGTATAATAAAACGTAATTAGAGTTGTTATTGTTTCATTAATTATTTTCATTAATTATAGCTACCTTTCAATAACGTAATCTTTTCTATTTAAAAGTAGGTAAGTAAATACTTCTCCACACAAAACAACATTTTGAACAAATTCAAGATAATTATGAAACAATACACTTAATTTGAATTTGTACAATCATTGCGTAAATGCTTAGTTAATAGTTATCCTATAATTTAAATAGGAAGGTAGCCAATTCGATTTAGCCGGATGCCGGCTAGATCAAACCATAATTTGACAGTATAAGCCGGAGTTTTCAAATCGCAACTGAACAAGTATCTTCTAAGCAGGCTTGCTACATCTTAGATTACATTGCCACTTATTAGTATCAAGTGAGATTGTGTTCAACATATTACTTATGAAGTATAATAAAGGTAAGATTCTGGCAAAAAGTAAATAATAAAAAATCACCGTTAAAATGTACCTAGCCTTACTCTTTACTTTAAGGTTTTTTTCTGTTTAGATCTGGGGTAAAGGGTACTTAGGCACCAGAGGCAAATTTGACCTAAACTATTGATTTATCTGTGACAACAAAGCGCTGTCATATCAATAATAAAAATTTGTTATAACCTAGTCTTTCCATTACCTTTACCCAAATGCCCACCGATATTGGGCAAGCTGTCGATAGTTACGGAAACATCGCATGCTATGCAGCAATTATCCAATGTCATGTTCATTTGACATAGGTACTTTAGATTCTCTCCGGCCTAAATATTAGTAGTAATTTACATAATACTGGATGTGCCCCTCTCTATCTCCATATTTGTTTTGTCCCATTTAAACGTTACTAATTGATTCATATTGTATATTGGTTATATGCCGTTAATGAACCAGCTCTTATTGGTTTGTTTGCCCAATAGGTGGCGTAACGAATTAATACTTATTTGTTTTCCACACAATGTCCTCAATTATCATCATTTGGGATCCTCAGTCCTTGTAGATAAATGGTATACCTGCACATTTATGATATGTTTTAAAATATGTGTGGAATAAATTTTCATAAAAGTCTTTCACAATAAGTGGAATAACAATGTTTGTTTGCTGGTAGTAATAATGTATTTGAATATTTCGACTTTGCTTTGGGAGCGCTACGTATTTACGGTTTTTTTTTCTTAAGCACACAGTTTTTACAAGCTTTTATTCAACTTGTCGTGTTAGTATATATAGGTGTGTGTGTGTGTCTTTGACCCTAAAAGCTTGGAAGCTAAAAAACCGCTTACTGACATTCGATCGGACTCAAATGTGATATACATATTTTCGTAACTTCGGTGACAATGCAATAATATGGTATTGTATGGTATTGGTATGGTATGATCGAGCTGTCTGATGAGAAATACATCTATGCCAAGTTCTTTTTAAATTTTGTATGATTTCATAAAACATCTCTATAGGTATAACTCGATAGGGTAGAATTTTTTTAAAGGTGATACCTACCCATACTGACGAAATAAAATAGGAAACCGATGTTCTTGCAATGCAATTTTTTTAGACAAAACTGTTATGTCATTACATTTCTCACTAAAAATAGTAAAAACAAATATTTTTAGAATAAACACTTTTCAAGGGCCTTCCCAATGTTACCATATGTAGCGTATTTTAAATATTACCGACGTTGTAACTAGGTTTGATCTCGCATTTTTGCTATCAGAGAGTGCATCTTCTGTACTTGTAATTTAATTATTCTGTGATGTTACTTAAAAAAATGACCAACACAAAAATGAGCCCAACCAACACACCGCCGAGATCATAATATCTGACAAAAGCATCACTGTAAGCCTTTTGTCAGAATTCTTGCTCCATTTTTATTAACACCTGTGGCACAGAATTTGCGTTGGGAACAACAGGAGGTAATGCGATATTCTTTTTAGATCGTCTTAAGACTTATATTCCTTGGACTTTATGAAGATGTTATTCTGAGCGCGTGTGACTGCGGTCCTTTTTGACTTTTTCGATGATTTTGTTTATATTTTTACGATGGGCAAGCCTTTGACTGCGTTAGATTTATTATTTGAGCTGATAAGTTATGCGATAGATTTAGATTTAGCACTTGCCTTGAAAATACCTGTTTCCCCGCGATTTTCAGACTCACGGCTTACTTACATTTTTAAGACTTACGGAGTACCTACTCGGCGGGAAGCAGAAACTAGTTAGCAGGGAATACAATTCCTTGTCAGTACGTGTGACAAATGTAAACAAGTGATTACTAGAAAAAAAACTAAATACTGACTGAGAAAAATTGTAAACTCGAAAACTGCAAACGTACTTAATACACTGAACAGATAAAAAATAAAGCGTACACGTCTCTTGCGTTTGTAGCCCAGGCTGATTGTGTACCTACCTAAGTACTATTCATCACACATACAAGGTTAAAAACCTTATTTATAACCGACTTCAAAATTAGTATTTTGTTTAAAAAAGGTGCTATCATCTTCGACCGCATCATCACTCACCAACAGGGGAGATAGTGGTCAAGCGCTTGCTTATTATCAAATTTAAAAAAAAGGTGTACTTCCCAGGTAGTTCATATTAGGCATACACGAAAGGACCGGCAGTAGGTGACTTAAGGCTGACGATGATAATGATTATAGTTATAATTAATACTGGGACTCGACCTACCAGTTTGTTGACATTTCTTTGTTCAATATGTGCTCAGATCCATGACCACTGGTGGTCACCAATTTAGCACAACTCGAAGATAATGAATCGAGGCCACAGATGTAAATGGGTGATAATAGCCTCGAAAACGATATCTTCGTTATTTGCATGATGACTGTAGGAGCAACGCTTCAGCCAATATATAGATGACTTAATTTTCTTCTATTTTTCTTTTTCCTGTTCTGATGTAACATTTTTGTTTGTTTCATGTATGCGTAGCGGTTCGACAGTTTTATTCAGGTAATTTCTTACTATATTATTATTTGTTTGCTTCTTTTTATTAGCGTTTTGTTATCAGTTTAACATTGCATTGTGTTTTTGTGTATTTTGCTACTTTAGCCCTTGTAAAAATCCCTACAGCTGAACAAATTTAACCAAGTACCAGGTAAAATCGCAATTGAAAGCGGCAATAGCCCCATATAAGGCGTCAGACTTGCGATCGAGAGGGCGTGAGTTCGATCTCCAGCCATTGCACTATTGACATGAACCCACTCCAGGTACAAGGATATTTAGCTTAGATAGCGTGAAGTGAAAAGATACCTACTTTTGAGTAAGCGCGCTACATCATCGACCGCATCATCACTTAACATCAGGTGAGATAGTGGTTAAACGCTACCCATTTTCGCATAAAAAAAAGATGGAGGGGTTAACAAGACTATTAGTAATGTGCGACCCATAATGCTAATAGTAAGCTTTTCATTTAATGATTTAAGATCGTTAAAAACTAAAAGAATCGACTTCAAACGTCGCGCTAGTAGCCAGTAGACGTAGTAACTATTACATAATCTGTGCTAGTAGTAAGTCGTCGAGATAAGTAAATGCGTCGTAATACAAATGTTGATATATTAAAAACGGCTCAGCCGAGTTCGTTAGAATTTAAATGGGACCACCATGGTGCCAGGGTACCCTTTGAAACAAAAAATAATTTTCCAAATCGGTTCAGGCATCTTCGAGTAATCGGTGAACATACATAAAAAAAAGAAAAAATAAAGGTTCCGACGAATTGAGAACCTTCTCCTTTTTTGTGAAGTCGGTTGAAAAAAAAAAGATACAAATTATTATAGTCACGTAATTCTGTAAAACTAGATACTTTTAACATCCAAAATTGTTAGTTATAAATACCTTCATTTGCAGAAACCATTCTAATAAGGTGTTCAATATTATTTAAACAGGCTTGTAAGTGTGGTCCCAGCCTAAAAGCGTGACGACACTCGTATATTGAAACCCAGTTTCACACGACCGTCAGTAGTTACAAATCCGCGACAGCAAATCGAATGATGAAAGCGTGTACCTCAATTGGCTTGTACGGAGAAAATTGCCAATTCCTCCACGCTCGCCCCTAATTGCACGTCTCGTCTTATTCCTTACGCGATTTCTTTTTAATTTACGCGTTTTGCGAAAGCTTTTTAGGGACTGGAATTGCTTATAGTCTGTATAGCGAAGGCACTTGATCGTACTTTCTGAGAAACGTTCGCTTATTGATTACAAACGGTATGTGATGCTAATTTATGGGTGGAGCGAGTGCTCCTGGTTCTCTGGTTTATTCGGATACATTTGTACAAGCTTAAATGTTGTGTTATAATGTTATGTGTAGTTAAAAAAGGTATCTCCATAATCCTGTCATATCCACAGTGAAAATAAACTTCATTTATCAGCTACAGGGTGGCGCAAAGTAATGACCCTATTTGGTTCAGCTACAACTACTACTAGTGCCTGTACTTTTGCGCCACCCAATATACCGCCGAGCTCCTTTCATTGAATTAAAATTATGATACCTCTTCGAACTTTAGTTAGGTATTAGTTAGAATTAATAATATTGATGATTTTATCACGCTTAATTAGTTCCTACTATTACTATAATAGTGGCTGTATAAGGTGTAGACTCAAGTGGTTAAGAATCGCCAAAAACGGTCAAGGTCATTATAGTGCGCCAATCTTTTTAAATCTTTGATGTGAAAACTTCTTTAGCGGCGTTGTGAACTTTTTGGGATGGGTAAAAAATATCCAAAATCACGTTAGGACACGTGACCTGATCGAAAATTCGTAAGACGGAGGGAGAGTAGACCAAATGCACAACGTTAATGTTCAAGTTTTCACTTCTGCCGGCACTCCCGGAGTGCAACCCGTTGGTTTTTAGGGTTCCGAACCCAAAGGGTACCAATGGAACCCTATTACTGAGACTCCGCTGTCTGTCTGTCTGTCTGTCTGTCTGTCCGTCTGTCACCAGGCTGTATCTCATGAACCGTGATAGTTAGACAGTTGAAATTTTCACAGATGATGTATTTCTGTTGCCGCTATAACAATAATACTAAAAACAGAATAAGGTTAAAGATAATAGAGGGTCCCCATACAAGAAACGTGTTTTTTTCGGTATTTCACGCTATCTTTGAACGCTTAGTTAGGTAAACGTCCTATAGATGGCGTTATATTGAAATGTCGACCCCTAACACCTTTGTTAGACGTTGGATGGCGTTATAAGAAACAAAATGTTTATTAATTATTATTTTTTGCTGGCGAAAAATGATAGTGGTATTTTTTGCTCGATCTTATAAAATACTGTAGTGTGGTACGGAACCCTACTAGTGCGAGTCCGACTTGCACTTGGCCAGTTTATTATGACCTCTGCAACGTGGCACACATTAATGTTTCTGATCTATGTGAGTATGTTACTCTTCAATACTTTACATCGAGCAAACAACGAAATACTAGATCAAGTAGCTATAGGATCAAATGTTCTAGTCGGATAACATTTGCACATCGCACGGCCAATTACACAATGATTACACATATCAAGAACATTTGTGGCGTCACGAGAAGCTCGAGGCTTCCCAAATAAATCAGATATAAGCTGTCTACGCTCTGAAATTGGCCACGAGACGATTGGCAATTTATGTAGCTCTCACCTGAAGATTGGCCCAATATGGAGCAAGGCACGATAGGATATTGCTTATATTATATTGTGGAAATTGCTTTGTGGAGTGATTTTCGCTTTATTCCGTTTGGGAGGCAGTTCATGTGAGATATCATATTTTTGTAAGCAGTTTTGTCGTGACCTTTTTTCATGCTAGACAAAAACTGAGGGTCTGAGTGCTTTTATTATCTAGATATATATATATATTTTTTTACTTTATATGAGACTAGTAAAATTTATATCTTAGGTCGAATGGTCAGACCGCCCGGAGGGATAGATAGGACCTTGTATTAGAAGTCAAGACTAGTGGTTTAAATCCTGGCCGTGCACCAATAGACTTATTTCTCTATGTGCATTCATCGTGCATAAGTTGGTTGAAAATAAGATCGTTTAAAAAACTAAAAACAACCGACTTCAATGCCGCGCTATTAATTTTCAGTACCAATTTTGAGGTGTTTATCTCCATATCTCTGGAGATACTCATCAGACCTCGATAAAATTACCATGGTACCACACTTGAGATATCTCCTTTCTAACAAAAAAAGAATAATTAAAATCGGTTCATAAACGACGAAGTTATCCGCGAACAAACATAAAAAAAACATATATACGGTCGAATTGAGATACCTCCTCCTTTTTTTGAAGTCGGTTAAAAAGAGCTTGATTTTAATATAATATCGTTTAAAAACTAAAAAAAAACCGACTTCAATGCCACGCTATTCATTTTCAGTACCAATTTTGAGATGTTTATCTAAATATCTCTGGAGATACTTATCAGACCTCGATAAAATTACCATGGTACCACACTTGGGATATCTCCTTTCGAACAAAAAAATAATAATCAAAATCGGTTCATAAACGACGAAGTTGTCCGCGAACAAACATAATATATATATATATATATATATATATATATATATATATATATATATATATATATATACGGTCGAATTGAGAAACCTCCTCCTTTTTTGAAGTCGGTTAAAAAAGATTAATTAAATTAATTTAACTTTGACTCATTCCTAAGGATTTTGTGACAAATGTGTCCATCATATCTCCGTGTAATTTTGTGACTTACATTTTCGAAGTCAACTAAACCTGCTTAGGCTAACGCTAAGTTCAACCCCAAGCTTTCATATGTATCTTTTTTTTATATCGTATAGGCTACTGTTTGACTTCTATCTCACCTGTTGGTATGTGATGATGCGGTCAAAGATGGTAAGCACGCTAGGCCTAGAATGGGAACTATCTCTCAAGGATAGCTGCCGGAACACGAAAATCTGTTAGAAAATCTGTCGCCAAACATCTAATGATGTTTGGCGACAGATTTTCTAACTTGAGGGTGGTAGCTGGCCAGGCGGACACTAAATAGTGTCCTACCACCATGCATCTAATCAGAAATAAATCATGAACAGTTAAGCTGCAGAAACATTAGGACTCATTTAACTGGCCAACGCGTACAGAAAGCGTCCTATTCAGGGGCAAGTGGTCAGCGGGACTCGCCGCCGTGAATGGCACCGGCAAATTGAAACGTCCGTCCGCCCGGTGCTGATAAATGGAATATTTAACGTCCACCTGGCGTGCACCACTGCTCCACTAGATGTTTAAATGTCGAATTCAAATAGAAAATTAAATCAAACTTAGAATTGTTTACTTGAAGGGTTTTTGATTTTAATCTTACATTTGATACCTGGGTGGAGTTTATGGAGTTACCTCTGGTGAAACTTTGGCTCTAACTCTTCTCGGGCAAGACATATCACACTACGAGTATATCATTTATGTATAATGCAATATAATAGCAGCTTTATGGTTCGTCAAATGTCAAAAATAGCTTTAAAACTATTGCAAGATTTGGGAAATTAAACCACATACCTAAGCGAGCGTGAAGAGCTAAATGTCTCGTAGCAGCTTCGTAGCTCTGCGCTACGAGACTCATATCTACAATTTGGTAATAAACATTTCTGTAATTAGGAATGATCTCAATTCAAAGAGGCACTTATTTAGTGTAACTACTATTTAATCATTGTTTGAGCGATGTCATTGATCTATCACATCAACACAAAGTGCAGTTATATCCCGTCTTCGTGTTAGGTTGGGGCGGAACTTCATACCAGATACTGATAGGAAACATGTTTTTGTTATGCCAAAAAAAGAAATGTGACTGTGCCTAATTTATTGTTGTAGTGGTCTTAAACCAACTTCGCGTTATTGCCTTTCTAATGAAACTGGTTTGGTGCACATCGGTTAGATGGTGTTTCAATGTTTTGTTGTAATTCAATGTAAGTGCAGCAGCCTTTGAAATTGTAATTGTTTTGATGTATAATTACCCACTGCCACTAACATTTATGATCGACTAAACACCTCAGCTCTGCGGAAGTTCACATCTCCTCAGAATAATGCTGAGTGTACTCCAATTGTCATTTTTACAGTCAATTTGTTATTAAGTCCATATAAATTGTAATATTTTTTTTGGCAATAGATTATTAATGTATTGTATTGTATTTATAGAAACAATTCTTTTGTTTTATATAATATAGATATATTCAGACTACGGCCAAGACTTCCACCAAAGATTGTAATATTTTTTTTGGCAATAGATTATTAATGTATTGTATTGTATTTATAGAAACAATTCTTTTGTTTTATATAATATAGATATATTCAGACTACGGCCAAGACTTCCACCAAAGATATTCCATTTAGCATCACCCAGGGATCACTTGCAGGTCTAAGGGTATAAATTGATGCCTTGAACACTTTTGTACTATTATTCTAAATTTTTGTAAATATAAAGTGTATATATAAAGTGCAAATAATTTAAGATTTTTACAAAACGAAAAAACTGACTTCACATGCCACGCGACTTAGTCTCTGTAGCAGTCTGAGACGTTTATAGCTATATCTCTGGAGATACTAATTAGATCTTGATAAAATTTTAATGGAACCTCCTCGGCGATGATCTCTACCTATGACAAAAATAATAATTCAAGTTGGTTCACAATTGGCGGAGAAATCGTGTAAACATACAGACAAATTGAGAACCTCCTCCTTGAGTTATGAAATTCTCACGAATGATATTCATATTTTGTTTTTTACTAACCGGCATTCACTCGCGTTTTTCGCGAGACTGAGTCGCGCTGGGAAGCTCGTGCGGCACGCCGCGAGTCACAGCTCTCTTAGCCACTCCCGGGACGAAGACTCTCAAACCGAGTCCAAGCCGGTCGGAGCATAATCCGAAAAATAAACGCGAGTGAATGCCGGTTAGTAAAAAACAAAACATCCTCCTTTTTGGAAGTTGGTTGATAAAGAAACAAACAATACCATTCGCGAGATTAAAAGCAAACGGCTAGGGTTGCGGTGCGTGACCAATTGATGTCCGGCGCGATCCGTCACGCCTGCCTGACGACATGTGTTGTTGGGGTAACCCTACAATAACATATTGGACATTCACAATCGAATAAAAAAATAAAGTTATCATAATCAACAATAGTAGTTTAATGGTATCTACATTTCAACCAACTTAAAAAAGGAGAAGATTTTCAATTCAACTTTTTGTATGTTTGTTACCTCAGAACTCCGTCTTTTTATTAACTGACTAGCTGTGCCCCGCGGCTTCGCCTGCGTTAAAACCAACTTCTATTTATTTAATTTTTTTTTGATAATAACCATCTCCAGACGATAAAAAATACAACAAAAAAAGAATTAGCGAAATCGGTCCAGCCATTCACGCGTGATGCCGTGACCAAGGGAAATTGGGATTAATTTTTATATATAAGAGATTTGAAAATGGAAACATTATGTTTTTTGTTGTGAGTATACTTCCCGGTTTGGTCTCAATGTATATCATATGGAGTAGCACATTGAGATAAAGACTTGGTACTGAAAACTACCAGTGAGGCATTTGCTTCCGTTTTTTAAACAATGTCAAATTATTTCTATTTACCGTTAGGTAGAACGTAGCTTAGTTTCAAATAAATTTTATCTTGACTACAATCTTCAGTAATATTTATTTATTTTTTTATTTATTCAAATTATCATACATTGGGTGGGCTTGACAGTGTTACAACCAATTCGCCCAACCAAGTTTTTACAAACTACCATCTTTAAAATTACAATCTACAATATTTAATAAATACATTGGACTAAAATTAAACACGTTTTACAACTACAATAATACACTACACAATTATTACAATTTGTTTAAATTTACGGATGCAAATGCTTCCATATAATTTAATGCAATTCTACGAAATTCTGGCTCTTTGCAGCATAATAGATCCAGTTGTTGGTGTTGGCGAACCACGGCAATAAGAAGGCGTAGCGCGCGCGGTAGAGGAGCGAATATGTATCTTCATATAAAGAAATAAACTGGCCAAGTGCAAGTCGGACTCACACTCGTAGGGTTCCGTAACACAGTTTAAGTATTCCATAATTATGATTTTTCGCAACTACATAATTAACTTTGTTTTTCATAGTGTTTGTATGAAAAACAAAGTTATCTTTGCGGTCGCCATATCTCTAAAACTGCTGACTGTATCTCGTTCAAACCAATTTTCGTTGTTAGTTTTTATTGAGATCTACAGCATATATATTTTTTTGATATTTCACTCCCATACTTTAAAAGTTAGAGGGGGGGGACACACATTTTACCACTTTAGACACGCCTATCTTTGAAATGATTGACTTTGAGAAAAAATGATTGTAGGAACCTCAATGTCATTTTTTAAGACCTATCCATAAACACCCCACACGTATAGGTTTGAAGAAAATTTTTTTTTTGGTTTCAGTTCCATGTATGGGATGCCCCCCCTTAAACTTTTATATTTTTTATTTTTGTATAAAAGACAGACAGACAGACAGATAGACAGACAGATAGACAGACAGACAGACAGACAGTCATGATGAATTTATAAGGGTTCCGTTTTTTGCCATTCGGCTACGGAACCCTAAAAATGCTCTGACTCGTCCTTTGAACCGAACCAATTCACCGAATATCAGCGATTGATTGGCTCAAAGTTGTGCATCTGACTACCAAGTAATTCTTCACATAAAATATGGAAAAAAAAATAGTCCCATCCCACTTAATAATTGTTAAAACTTCCAAATTATTAATTAAAGTCACAAACGACTCAATTATTGCAGTCGCTTGATCCCGAACCGTCAGATTCTTCCGTCACATCAGCCAGTTCACCTTCCATTACCGTTCTAACACCAGTCTAATAGCTCACCGCCGATATTGGCCAAGCAATGTATATAGTGCGATAAATTCGCCACAGGCTCGTTTAATAATTCATTGTCGGCAAATTCAATTACCCGGGTGTCCCTGGGGGCAGCGAGGCGAGGGGTACGGGAGGCCCCCGGGACGTGTCGATGGGTACTGTTAACCCTGTGTTTAGTAATGCATTTGGCAATCACATGGTGTAATTATGTGACAATCGTCGATGTGGATGTTGTGTGCTTAAAGGGTTTGGGGTGTTAGTGACCGGTGTTATAAAATAGCTGTTTTAACAGTTTTTAGAATGCAAAGTTTATTGTCAAGTTAAAAGTTTAAACGGAAGTAAAAGAGATTTTTACACACATCAATGCTTAAATCGTAAATGTGAAACAAAATACAAATATGTACAAACAAATACAAAATAATGTATTAAACAAATACACATTGACAGATCATACACTTGCGATGCCTTACTAGGGCAAGCCCGTACCGCAGGTAATCAGTTTTTAACGTTACCTACTTGTAAAACTTTTATTTTGCTGCGAAATAGACTCTGGCACTGTAGTTTTTTTTTAATTTTCCTCTACGATTAGTCTTTATTTCGATGAACGATAAAAAATCATTCATTTCTTTAAAAACCTTCGTAAGTATTTTATTATGTATATAACTAGCTGATACCTGCGACATCGTTCACTTTTTCAACACACCGAGAATGTTATCACTGTAAAGCAACATTTGTGTAATCGGAGTTATTTAAGTTAGGTAGGTATGTGTAAAAAACATGATTTAATTTTCACAAAAAGTAACCAATGTTCATCCTCCTGCTACGAAGTATCTCCTTGTTAAATTTGAGTATCCGTCAATCGTCCGTTTAGGCGTGATTAGGTAACAAACTGGCAGACTGACAGAGTTACAAAAGTTTTTATAATATTAGTCTGGACTCTGGAGATAAAGAAATGTGCCGCAAGGCGGCTTCTTTTCTTTGTTCTGCTTGTAGTATCTATTCGAATGTAATTATATAATTTGTGTTTAAACCCCAACATGCAAAAGCTTGAAACTAGGATGCCTACGAGAGATAAGCTTGTATGAAATTTACACTATGTGGACATATACACAGGCTAGATCCTAAAGATACATGTAATATTCTAAATTATCTTGTTACAGCCAAATTTACATTATGAATTGTATTCGAACGACTTCACAAGTCGAGGCTTTTGTAGTTATTTTTTGTTCAATTTGGTATGGACACCATTGGCCATAGTGTAGTCCCACATTATATTCTATCAAGATCGTCTCACAATTTCAAACTTACTCTCGCGTTAGGTATGTTATGCGGTATTTTCTAAATATTTTAAAAGGTATTATGTTGTTCCAGGAGTGTCATCATTGGAAGCAGCCAAAGACTTCACAGTCGACGGTCTCACTGGATACAACGGCAAGAAGAAGAAGAAAAAAAGGAGACACAGGTAACTATTGCTAGTGTACTGCTGGAATCACCCCTCTTTGTTTTTATATATATGTATTCTTTTATGTGTGTTCGCGGATAACTTCCTCGTTTATGAACCGATTTTGATGATTATTTTTTGTTGGATAGTTGATATCCCGAGATTGGTACCATGATAAGGAAACCAGGATCTGATGATGGTATCCCATAGAAATCGTGGGGAACCTTCGAAAATCGTTGTGGCGACTAGTGCGTTTTAAAAATTTTTTTTCATTAAGTATTTTAAATTACGTACTACGAGTACTATTTAATTTAGTTTTAGTTTGAAGTCGGTTTCTTTTTGTTAAAAGATAATAGGTAACTTGATAATTATTTTGCGAAAAAATTTTACAACTTTCGTATGACATTTTGTTTTGCTCCCTCCAAACTAATAGGTTTGAGATGCAATGAAACAAGAACAACAAAAAAGCGCTTCCTCTTCACGATTACTTTGATTGCCTCTCAACTGCATCTTCCTCCACAGCCGGACCATCTTCACCTCATACCAGCTGGATGAACTAGAGAAGGCTTTTAAGGACGCGCACTATCCCGACGTATACGCCCGGGAGATGCTCTCCCTCAAGACAGACCTGCCTGAGGACAGGATTCAGGTAGGACTTATTTTGATAAGACTTAGTATATTGGCAACCACAGAAGTACATGGTTGTGGACTTCATTTACCATCGAAGAAAAAAAATTATCGGCAAATCCTCAAGGCAAAGCAATTGAACTTCTCTCGTTACTGGATTACGACTGTGTTGTTTGCAAAAGAGAAGGAATTAGATATGTACTTACTTACCTAATTTGTACTCACGTACCGTTTTAGGCAACATGGATTTTAGTGTAGCGACATTTCTGACACTACAAACGTCGTTATTGTCCTGTTAATCTAGACAAAAAAAACCGGCCAAGTGCGTGTCGGGCCACGCGCAGTGTAGGGTTCCGTAGTAGCCTGTTATTCAATGCAAGTCTTTACCCGTTATAAACAAGCAACTAGGTACTCCGTCTTTGTCACTTTAAAGGATTTATTCTAAGGATTTTGTATTTGGTACAAAATTATCCAACACCATGGTTATTATTGTTATATACCGGCTATAATCCACGTACCTTTAGCCGAATTTTCTCGACCTAGGTTTCGACCGAGTCAGTCGCTCTTCCTAGGGAGTGAGGTCACGCGGTGAGATCGCGATGTTCACTGAATTACAGTCGGTATATAACAATAATAATGTTACAAATTCACGATAATTTTAAAATCAAAACACCCAAGTTCAACGACTATTACTGCTAAACTAATAAAGTTATCTTAACCGCTATAATTTTCCTTTAAAGTTCATGAAATGCGCTATTATCACAAATTTTTTCAGATTTTTCAAGCCAGCAGTTTAGCTTTTAGAGGGGGGGGGGACGCCCTACTGGAACAAAAACTTTGCACTTTAAAGTTTAATATTTCGTAAATGGAGCATTCAATCAAAAAATGGTATTACCAACCCTTAAGTCATTTTAAAAGACCTATTCAACAATACACCACACGAAGGGGTAAACGATAAAAAAAAATTATTCCCCACTTCTCATATAAGGGAGCTACCCTAAAAAAAAATATTTTTCACAATTTTATTTCAGCACTTTGTCGGCGTAATTTATATACATACCCCTACAAAATTACAGCTTTCTAGTATTAACGGTATCTAAGCAAAACCTCGGACAGACAGACAGACAGACGGACATGACGAAACTATAAGGGTTCCTTATCAGGACTACGGAACCCTAAAAACTACGCTGAAAGCCATATTCCTACTTAATAGTTCCTACTTAAGTTAGGGGTACAAGTTGCAATTGAACAAAACAACTTTCATTGTCTTGTCAAAATAACTAAAGTTACGAAACAAGGAACGAAGAAAAAGACCTAATCAATAAAACTTTATTAAAAAAAATATTTCACAAGATTGGTTGAAATGGTGATAGTACTTACCACGCTGTGGCGTCTGCTTACCATCTTACACCGCACCGCCACTTACCACCAGACCAGATCAGAACAGATCCAGTGCTTGTCTGTTCAATGTATCAGTTCTGTCTGCTGTCTGTTGATATAATTGATTGTCTATTTAATGTTATTTGACGTGTGTAAGTGCAGATTTTTAAACTGCCCATTTACTGAATTAATGCTTTTTGTTCTAAATTAAAATAAAAACGAATTAATAGAAATACTAACAACTTAAATAGAAATAAAATCGATCAGCAAAACATTTCACTTTGCCAACCAATTTACTGATGCGGAAATACGTCAAGTGTCAAGTTACTATGAAGTCGACATCAATCGATGCCAATTGACGTGCTAATCGTCTAATAATGGTATTTTTTGCGACATCCTCTACAATAGGGTATTGTTGAGTTATCTGAATGCGTAGGCTTGAGTTACGTGGTTGAAGTATATTTTGGAAGTTATGAAAAAGCAAAAACTAAGCGAGAACATGAAGTTAGCAATTGTATATAGCTTTAATTGAGTCTGGGAGATAGATAGGTATTTTCGACCGATTTCCAAAAAGGAGGAGGCTCTCAATTCGTCTGTAAGTTTTTGTATGTATGTTACGCGATTACTTAATTAACGATTATTTAATTGTGAACCGATTCGAATGATTTGTTTTTTAATTGGTAGGGTAAATTTTCAAGGTGGTCTCATTGTAATTTCATCGAGATCTGTTAAGTATCTCCAGAGAAATGACGATAAACGTCGAACTTGCTTCTGAAACTGACTCGCGCGGCATGGAAGTCGGTTGTTTTTGTTTTGAAACTAAAAATATTAATTATATTTATTAGTTATTTATTTATTAGTTGGGTACCTACCTTATACATCAGTACCAACTATACTACCTACACTAACGACATCTGCTCTCTCCGCATATAATTCTTTCTGGGTAAATATGTTAAGAAAAAAATGTGTACGAATCTAGATAAATAGTGTTTTTAAGTCCAGCATATATATTTTAGGTGAAAAAATAAATCTTGAAATCAGTTTGGGATTACGCTTGTGTACTTAAAAAAAATCGTTACAGTAATCGTAAAAGTAGCTTTCGTTTTCCAAGTTATTGTTTCAATAAGAGAGTTGTGAAAGAAAAAACGACAAGAGAGATATAAATTAATAAATAATCATTATAGGAAGATTTTGGCCCCCAAAAATTACAAGTCATATCGCCAATTTAATCATTAAGTTTCTGTGGAATTTGCAATGTGGGTGATCAATTTAAAAGATATGCAAGTAACTCTTTTTCAAATTTTTATATGATTCCATGTTAACTGCAATGAACCATAAGGAAATAAAAATTAGGTGCCAGTACATTTTAAAAAACCTTTTTTAAATCTGCAGCACTAAGGTCAATAATATGATTTTTTTTAGTTTCTTTATGGCTCCACACGATTAGTGTTTTAGCCAGTGTCAAGTATTAAAATTTTTCAAGTTTTTAAGAATTTTAGTCGTAGGGATGGGTCAAAGTCACATTTCAGGTCAGTTTTCAAGTAAAAGTCTAGTATAAGTCATACCTTCAGTAAAGATGTGGTGTTTACTGAAGATTTTCAGTGGAATTTTGGTGAGAACGCAAATAGCATATTTTTCAACATTGTGCAGTTTCCCTACACTCGCACACATTTACCAGCACTTAATGGTTAATAATCCATATTTATTACACATTAACACGTGGAAGAACACAAGTTTTAGGAAAAAATACAATGAGATCACACACACTTTTCCACGTTCCTGCCAAAAAAACCAATAATATGTTTGTACCTATGTTTTTAGACACAGATAATCTATTCATCTCAGAGGCTCAATTATTTGAGCTAATATAAAATGTACCATTAAATCTCTACTTACATATTCCTACAAACTTAATTGAATTAGGAGCAAATTTTTTTTCCGTGATTTTTTCTGGCATCCCGTGCATTTGTTGCCCAATAGTTGTTGTAGTGAATTCGACACCGCTCTGGCAATTCGATATTTTACGTCGAAGAAAGCGAAATATTTGCGGAAAGAAACCTTTTTTTATCGATTGCGGCTAGGGGGACTTTACAATCGATTGCATACGTATCGATTGTAAAGCTATTCGTTTTAGTTCAATTGTTTTATAGAAACGATCATTTATTTTAGTGGGGCTATTTATTTTTATTTACGTATGACAAAAGATTAGTCTTTATTTATAAGCGATTTCAAAAAGGGAGGTTTTCAAAATTATATTTTTTGTTTGTTATATATACCCTACGAAGAAAATGACTTATATTTTCTTCGTAGGTTATAATACCTTAGAACTCATTTATTTTCCCATTAAAAACTCTTCTTTTTTGAGAAGTATACCCACTTTCCGTTTTGATCTCATTTTAAATTTTTCGAGATCTGACGAGTATCTCCAGATATATGGAGATAAATACCTCAAACTTGCTACTGAAAATAACTAGAACGGCATTTGAAGTCGGTTTTTTAGTTTATTATACGATATTAAATTATTAAAAGGTTCATAATATAATATTTCATAATGAAAATTACCAAATTATGAAAATGCACACCTACGTGCTTACCTCATAATCATAATCAGCCGGTATCAGTCCACTGCTGGACATAGGCATCTCCCAAGTCATGCCACTGAGCCCGATCTTCGGCTCTTTGTTTCCAGTCACTGCCACTTCAGTTTGCTAATCCGTTGAACTATGTCGATCACTTTAGTGCGTGCTTCACGTGCTTACCTACGTTATGAAAATTATAACCCTGTCTCAGATTCATTTTGTGTTATTAAAACTTATCAATATCATATTTATAGGTACCTATACCTAAGTCACACATATGTGTCACTTAGTAATGAGTTTCGGTAACTTTTGATTGAATTGAGATAGGGGAGCTTGTATTGAGAATATTTTAATTTATAAGTAGGTGTGTTGGTAAAATACCCACCTAAGTATTTGATCAAAATTTTCTTTAGAAACTTTAACACCTTATTTTTAGATTTGTCCTTTTTTATAAAACAAGAAGAAGGAGAAGAAAAAATTGATACGCTAGTGTTTGCCACCATCTCTCCTAGTGGTAAGCGATGATGCAGTCGAGGATGGTAAACACACAAGGCTTCAAATGGCTGACTCTAAAGGGTCGTGAGCTGCCGGTACACCGTAAGTTTATTTTCTCCTTGATATAATGATGCTTCTAACTACTGAACATTTTCTTAATCTAATTAGGTAATCCTATTTCTAATAAGTAGAGTGAGAAAAACAATGTTATTTTACCTAACCAGATGTCCTCGATTAAAATAGTTATATAACTATGTGTTATAAACGTCTCTACGTCAGATTACGAACTGCGACTGGCTTTTAAATTGAGAATGAGAAGTGAGATCAGTCAGTCTCTAGACGGTGAAGACGATGGAGTAACCGACATATGAAAGTAGGTGGTTATTGGGTGTTCTACTCCACCCACAGGGTGGTGGGTGGAGTAGAACACCCAATAACCACAAATTGATTATCTCTCGCCATTTGTGTTTTAGAACTCTCAACGACCCTGGTAAGAACAGGCAAAAAACAGATACAGAAATAGAAATAAAATAACAGAAACGAGCAAACGCAGTTGAGTATATAATTTTGATCAACATGTTTTAGAACTCTCGAAGCCTCCGGTGTAATAATTTTAATAAACATGTTTTAGAATTCTCAAAGCCTCCGGTAAGATCAGGCAAAAAACAGAAACAGATACAGAAATAAAAACAGAAACAGAAACGAGCGAACGCAATTACTAGTTTGCTTATTTGGTAACCAAAAAAAACTCAACCGTTCCGCTCATAAGGTATATCGTTCGATCAACTGATGTGTTGTGGAACCCTCAATATATTTAAATTGGTCTGTTATAGATAGAAAAGAACGGAGAAAAAACTGAATTGGTGTTAAAATAACAGAAACGAGCGAACGCAGTTGGGTATATAATTTGATCAACATGTTTTAGAACTCTCAAAGCCTCCGGTGTAATAATTTTGATCAACGTGTTTTAGAACTCTCAATGACCCTGGAGTAATAATTTTGATCAACGTGTTTTAGAACTTTCAAAGCCTCCGGTGAGAACAAGCAAAAAACAGAAACAGATACAGAAATAGAAACAGAAACAGAAACGAGCGAACGCAATTACTAATTTGCTTTTTTGGTAACCAAAATCCCAACTGTTCCGCTCATCAGGTATATCGTTTGATCAATTGGTGTGTTGTGCACCCTCAATATATTTAAATTGGTCTGTTATACATAGGAAAGAACGGAGAAAAAACTGAGTCAGTGTTAAAATAACAAAAAACGAGCGAACGCAGTTGGGTATATCGTTTTTAATACACTTGCTCATGAAGTGGCTTTTATTTCACTGCAATCAGGCACACAATGACGCCTGTTATCAAACTGTGACTTTTTAATTACTATTATTCGCAAGTGAGTTATAGATATTTTTTTTTAATTTTATTGGTTGTGTTGCTTTGTTCTTAAAAAAGTTTCGATACAAAAAAGATCGTGTGCAATAGCACAAATAAATTAATATACCTATTGCTTGCTCATTTTAAACAACTTCGTGTTTAAATAGATAATTTTAACTTGTACGTGTTTAATAAACAAAACTTTTATTTAATTATAACTTTTGTTTTGTCTGTAAAAACTATAATTCCCCATTCTGTACGTGGCCAAAACGCTAACCGCGTCAAACAAAAAAATAAATAAATAAATAAACCTCATTCTTTTAGTCTATGGCCGATCGCCATTGTTAGATGCGCGCGCATTGGAAAACTAATGAATTTTTTCCCACCATTGCGAAACATTTTTCACAACTCGTTTTCGCTGATGAAATTATAGTTATTTATTAATTGAAATGTCTAAAAGTACTAGTTATAAAGAAAATGATTTATGTTGTACAACGCCCAATATAAGATGTGAAGCCCTTTGAACGTTATGGAAAGTTTACTACCTGAAAACTCCAAGGTAAAATATCTATAATTGTCTACTATATAACATGATTTTTTTGTATTATTTTCTTCACAAGTGTGTTAAAAAACGTCGTATGATACACGTGTGTATTGATGAATACCGTCCTCGGCTCTCTTAAGACCTTCACCTAACGGCTCGGATCTCAATGGCGCCTCAGCGGTAATCACCAACATTACACACTTGTACCGTAATGTACTATTAATCAACTCGTTTGTTATATCATTTTATCTTAAAATTGATTATATCTCATGTGGTGCCTAAACACAATCGGCTGAGTGGTCCATGGTAAGTCTCACTCTGGAAGTCTGAGGTTAGATTATCTTCCACCAACTATGTTTCTAACACAAATGTATTTTTTTTTTTTTTTTTTTTTTTTCGTCGGAGGGGGAAATCCTCATTGGATGCCGTTGAGCACAGACTCTTCGGTTATGTCAGACTCCTACTGACTAAAACCCCCTCCCTTATGTCATCCTGAGAGTCCAAGGCAGGATTATCTCTCGCCGCATGCGATGTATAAACACAATCGGCTGAGTGAGCAATATAAGTATAAACTGAGAGTCCAAGGCGGGATTATCTCTCGCTGTATATGATTAACTCACTCTGGAAGCCTGAGGTAAGATTATCTCCCACCAACTGTGTTCATAAAACATACGGTTGGATGAATTGTGTAAGTGTCATTCTGAGAGCCCATGGTAAGATTATCTCTCGATGCTCAAACACATACGGTTGGATGAACCATGGTAAGTATCATCCTGAGAGTCCGAGGTAGGATTATCTCTCGTCGTATGTGATGAACTCACTCTAGGAGCCTGAGGTAAGATTATCTCCCACCAACTGTGTTCATAACACACAGGGTTTGATGAATTGTGGCAAGTGTGATTCTGAGAGTCCAAGGTAGGATTATCTCTCATTGCCTAAACACATACGGTTGGATGAACCATGGTAAGTTCATTCTGAGAGTCCAAGGTAGGATTACCTCTCGCCGAATGTGACGGTTTACCAATTGTTCCACGGTTTTATAGCACATATTTTTATGTGTCAGCAAATAATATTCCAATCTAAAAGGTATTAAGTACTGATATTTTAACAAAACAAACGAAGTCTCGAGTTACGGCTTCATCGACATTAAAAGCTAAGGGTTTGTACATACGTTTTAACTCTACGATTAAAGTTTTCAATATATACATGAACTATCCAATGCTATTTTAATTTAAAACATTTAGTTAAAACGCGCAGCTAAAACTCTAGGTGAATATATAGATAGTTGAAAATGAATAGGCTGTAACGACATCATTTATGGGTACAGGAACGTTAAATCTTTGATCTAGCTACTCCCAGAAGATGGTCTACTCATTAGTAAAATAAGTACTTACAAATCCAAAAAATACAACGTGAAAAAAAGCCTATACATTCACATTCAATATGAATAAACGAAAACTTTCAAACTAAAATTAAATCGTAGAGTTAAAACGTATGTACAACACCCTTAGCCTTCAATGTTGTCGAAGCTGTAACTCAAAACCTTTTATCAACCGTGTGAAGAAATAAACTGGCCAAGTGCAAGTTGGACTAACACTTTACCATGGTTCCGTACCATCGAGCAAAAATACTGAATGAAAAATCGAGTTTTTTGTATACGCTCCCTAACTTAAACTTACTAGTTACTTAACTGAAAATATGATCAGTGATTCTGAATTAGTGATCAGCATTTTTAATTAAACAAGTAAGTAGTAACACACTTAATTTGTTTATATTGTTTATGTGAAATAAGTCTAAATTATAGTAAGTAATTTGTATTAAACATGAAAATATAGTACAGACCTATTGTTTTATTTATTATAGTTACATAAGCAAATAAACACTTTTTTCCTACAAAACATTCTATAACTTTTAATGTTTTAAAAATTTGGCAGACCTACATTTTAACACTTGAGCTATTAAATCTTTACCATAGACTAGATATATACTTCAAGTACTGGACAATCAAAGGTATTTTTGTACCAAAACCACAGAATAAGTAAAAAAGGTGATTTTTGTCTGTGTCGCGGACTGGTTGTATTCGACAGTGGTGCTTCAAGACGTTTTTTCCTACAAACCATTGTATATTATAATAACTAAAACAAAATCACAATAAAATATATAATACTAAAAATATATTATTATAACTTTTAATGTTTAAAAAATGTAAAAGTATGTTTATATGTTATTTATCCTTTCACGTCAAAACAGCTCAACAGATTTATGTGAATTTTGTATAAAGTTGGTCAGAGGACTTCGAGAGTGACATAGGCTGCAGTTTATCCCAATAGCATGTTACAATAATATTTTCTTAAAATGTTATTTGTACTTTAATTTTTATTTATCGATATTTTATTGATAAATGTCATGGAACGCACAAGGTAACCGAACTATAAACCGGTTACATGAAGATTTGTACGCCAAGTCGATTGCAGTGTCTTGTCTTTTTCTATTGAACTAATAAGTAATATTTGATGAAAGAGTGCGTACTACATACAAAACGATCAATGTAATGGTCGTCCCCCAGGCTTGCTACTAGCTCCGAAGATTGCGTTGACTCAAATGACATGAGAGAACCCTATTATTTTATCCGTCTCAGTAGAATACCTATTTGTCAGCAAATAATATTCCAATCTAATAGGTATTAAGTACTGATATTTTAACAAAACAAACGAAGTCTCGAGTTACGGCTTCATCGACATTAAAAGCTAAGGGTTTGTACATACGTTTTAAATCTAAGATTAAACTGTCATGTAGAGATAAATCATGTTCTTATAGTTTATTCATTTTCAAATATCTATAAACTCAAGTTTTCAATATATACATGAACTATCGAATGCTATTTTAATTAAAAACATTTAGTTAAAACGCGCAGCTAAAACTCTAGGTGAATATATAGATAGTTGAAAATGAATAGGCTGTAAGGACATGATTTATGGGTACAGGAACGTTAAATCTTTGATCTAGCTACTCCCAGAAGATGGTCTACTCATTCGTAAAATAAGTACTTACAAATCCAAAAAATACAACGCAAAAAAAGCCTACATGTTCACATTCAATATGAATATACGAAAACTTTCAAACTAAAATTAAATCGTAGAGTTAAAACGTATGTACAACACCCTTAGCCTTTAATGTTGTCGAAGCTGTAACTCAAAACCTTTTATCAACCGTGTGAAGAAATAAACTGGCCAAATGCAAGTTGGACTAACACTTTACCATGGTTCCGTACCATCGAGCAAAAAAATACTGAAAAATCGAGTTTTTGTATACGCTTCCTAACTTAAACTTACTAGTTACTTAACTGAAAATATGATCAGTGATTCTGAATTAGTGATTAGCATTTTTAATTAATCAAGTAAGTAGTAGCACACTTAATTTGTTTACATTGTTTATGTGAAATACGTCTAAATTATAGTAAGTAATTTGTTTTAAACATGAAAATGTAGTACCTACTGTTTTATTTATTAAAGTTACATAAGCAAATAAACACTTTTTTCCTACAAAACGTTGTATAACTTTTAAACATTTACCAGACCTAAATTTTAACACTTGAGCTATTGAATCTTAACCATGGAGATAGTACACTTCAACTTCAATTCAATTTTTATATATCGGTATTTTATTGATAAATGAGATGGAACGCACAAGGTACCGAACTATAAACCGGTTATATGAAGATTTGTACGCCAAGTCGATCGCAGTGTAATCGCCTTTTTCTATTGAACTAATAAGTAATATTTGATGAAAGAGTGCGTACTACATAAAAACGATCAATTTAATGCTCGTCCCCCTGGCTTGCTACTAGCTCCGAGGATTGCGTTGATTCAAATGACATGAGAGAACCCTATTTTTATCAGTCTCAGTAGAATACCTATTTGTCAGCAAATAATATTCCAATCTAAAAAGTAGTAAGTACTCGTATTTTAACAGAATATTTCACCTTTGCAATAGGCTTGGGTATCTGACAGAGGAGTGGAACTATCGTATATCCTTCCATATAATAATAAATTTTGATCATAAAAGGATATTGATCCGCTTGGTATAACTGCTTCTGATATATCTGAAACTCACTCAAAAAGACACATTATATCCGTTAGTATATTCCATATCCAAAATTAAGCATAGTCGAGATTTAAAACCTATATTATTTAACATTATTAGGTCGTAACTTGCATTTTTTTTAATTTTTTTTTCTTACCTGTTGTTATTGATGATGTGATCCAAATAATTATATATCACGGTTGAAATTGAATAATAAAAAAATCTTCATTAAGATATACCGGATATATAAAGGTTTTGGTAAGAGGAAGGAACGATCTAAATCTATATATCCGCTTAGAGATACATAATTGAAGATATAGGTCAGTTTATTTCCCTACACTGTTGATAAAAGGTGACTGGGTATCGACTTACGGCTACGTCGACATTCTATAATTAAGGCTTGATTTATGCTGTAGAGACAAATATTACATTTTAACCGACTTCAATATATGGAGATACGTTCTCGATTTGATTTTATGATTTTTTGTTTGTTGCCTCATAACTCCAGGTATGTTTCCAGATATGTTCCAGAGACAAAGATTACTTTTTTAACCAACTTCAATAAACAGAGATACGTACTCCATATGTATGTACGATTAACTCATACCTAACTGTTGTTTATGAACCAAATACTTCCTGTGTGCATTATTAGGCCTGCTTACATCATTACCTAACCACATATAAGTGTTTGCAATTAACAAACGCTGTTTCATAAAATCTTCGACCACGAAACGAAACATCAGGTGAGATAGTGAATAATGAAGACTGTTTTCAAATGTTAGATTTGATGATTAATTGACTTTTTTACTTGTTGTATATTTGTATATTTTTTTTATTATTAGTGTGTGTAATATTTTATACATTCACTTTTAATTCTATCGTAGTCGGGTAACAGAAAAGGTTTTTCTCATGTTATTTGAGTGCGACCAGTAGGTAGCTTTATGCTATAGATTAAGTTCAAATTTGTTTATTTTAATAAAATACGAATACTTATTGCAATTAAAACTCCATGTGTGTAGAGGCCTTCGGCAAAGATTACTATTTAACCGACTTCAATAAACAAGATACGTCGTACTCGATTTGTATGTATGATGTTTTTGATTGTAAACTCATATTTAACTGCTGTTTATGAACCGATTAGGTTTTTTTTTTGGTAAATTTATTTTTTATTACTCCCTAAAATCCACTACAAATAAATAAATTTGAAAGCGCATAATAATAATACAATAATTTTAATCTGTCGGCACTATTACAAGTTAGGGTCTTATAAATTTATAAGACTGAACTGACTGAAGAAGAATTAAAAAAATATTCAATGATAACATACTTATTGTAATAGTTACGTCGTTTCTCAAAGAGGGCACAAATCTTTAGCTAATTAATTAATAATATAATTATAAATTAATAATAGCTAATTTTTCATGTAACTGGGATTTGCAATGGTTTAAAATCTGCTCACAGACAGTTAATCATGAATATATTTAAGAAATTTATTATATAATCGTATACATTAACATCGTTGTTTTGAATTATTTCATTTATTAACACTTCCTAAAATCTTACCAACAAATCTAGCATAAAACTAATAAAAGTACCATAATTTAAATAATCCAATACATCCTTTTATACTAGTCCCACCATCTAACGGGAACACTAATAAACTCACCAATAACTAAATACTATAAATATATCTAAATAATTGCTCTCCAATAGGTAACTCAATAAATAAATTCAATCTAAATAACTCGATCAATGGATCCAATAAACTCCTCGTATATAATAATCAATATCGAACGGCTTCCTTATTTAAATTTCACGCTATCTGTCGAAATCATTACAAAGTTTTGGTCTAATCAAAAATTGATAAAATCTTACGGTAAATACTCAATGATAACCTACTTATCGTAGTAGTTACGTAGTTTCTCCATAGAGGACGCTAATGAATTAAAAATATACAGTGGTCGTCTCGCGACATTGCATACATTATTAAATAACCCATAATTATGAACGTACTTTGTACCAACTAACCCTGCAAAAAAAGTTTCTATGAAATGTATAAGCAATACTTTCCGTTAAGTTAGGTTGGCTATAAAGTACGTTCATAAATCGGGTATCAACAATGTAGAGAAGTGCCTACTCTTATAACGTAGTAGGGCTATTCAGTATCAGATCAGTACTCTGTGCACTGTGCAGTGGTCAATGGCACGCCTTGACATCCATTTTGTTTTTTTGTTCAAAGTTTTGAGGGACACTGAAACTGTGAGTTATCATATTTAACTTGTTATGCACGAAGTGTCCAAATTATATCGATGTTATATTCTAGCTTAAGCTTAAAGCTAGATCTCTGTCTAACGCCGAGATACAGGTATAATTTCATTGAAATCAATCCACCTTTCCATGCGAATCCGTCTAACAAGATGGGCGCATAAATTGTACATTTCATCCAAAATCTTGTTGTGTAGTGTTATATTTCTTACCTAAAAACCTTCCTTTAGACCTAACGGTCATGTACGTGGCATATTTATTAACATATAATAATACCATATATATTATAAACTTAAAAGCAGTGAGATAGCGACTATAACTTCCACTTTTCTACTCTCAAATCTTTCCCTAATATTATTAGTAAGGGTCAGGAAAGGCTTCTCTTAAAATGCTCAAACTTGTCCCCCGCGAACATACCCTTTAAATAATCTAATGATTACCATACATTGTAACATGTTGTGGTGTTTACCAGGTGGAATGAGGGGGCAGAGTAGCCCTAAGGCTGCACCAGGCCGGGTGTAAGACCCAGGCATCTAAGGTCTTAAGAACATGCATGCTGCAAACTCCGCCTAAAACGCCTCACTCACAGGCTTTCTTCCCCTATTTATTCTCCTAAGTATTCTAGTATCAGGTAATACTTCTATCTCATATAATAAACCTTGCCCCATAAACGGCAACGGTGTGCTTCTTTCTACCATATCATCGTGAACAGCGAAGAAGATGTTCCTCGCTTACTACAATTTAAATTTCAATTCTACATCCTTGCTTAAATATGCTAAACTGAAACATCTCTAATTACTAATATTACCTAGATACATAATCATGTAATGTAGAAGAATGGTACGGTAGTCATTTTTTTATCATATGGTTCTGCGTTCGTTACCCCACTAGAATTCCATTAGAATAAAACATTAAGCAGCTTTACATGCAAACGCAAACCTATTCTAGACGTCAAATAAAGTAATTTATCATGGCTGAAGTAAGCCTACTATAGTGTGCAAGAATATTAATTGACAAATTTAAAATTTTAACTATTATAACTAATATAAATTATAACATTAACTATTACCTTTCAAATAATTTAATTTTAAAATTAATGTCAAGTTGTATATGGCTGAGTACAGAGGGCTTTGTTAATCATTATAAAACGAACATTTTTTATTGGTATATTCTTAATAAATAAATTAATTGATTGATTGTTTTTCATTATAAAACCCCACAACAGGCACTCACATTATTAAAGTTTATTTTGATATACTCTTTGGTTGATCAACATTAATAATCTAATTAGGTAGGGTAAACCTACATTTACGGAATATTAAACTAAATCAAAGTCCGAGACGCCTTAGAAATAAAATATAAACGTTAGATTGAAACCTATAGTTTGGTTCGTTAACTTCATAGCAGCGAAGTATCATATCCTTAAGTGTATGTTTGTATACTGGAAAAGACCATTCAATTAATTCGAAAGTAATACTGAACTTTGGTGCAGTTTATTAGTTCGTGAGTGTATATTCTGTCAGATGATATTAAAGGGCAACATGCATTTACCAAAAATACTACGCCGCCACGACTTGGTAGTGAGCGACGCGCCTTATATTTTCTCTATTTTAACTCTATTTTAGCTCAATTTAAACGAACATTCTGATCAGCTACATTTCATTATTTAGCATTACAATACATCCTGTATACTACTATTAAAGCACCTAATCATGCAACAGCATGATTATTTTGAAAAAAATTAACATCATCGGTTCTGGCAACGGATTTGGTAAATAGGTAGGGGGCCCGGTTGTCCGGATTGCCTTTAATGTTTTACGTAAAATTAAAAGTCAGTGCATAAAATATTGCAATCATATTTTATGTGTTTAGATAATAAGACGGTATCTAATTATTTGAACTGTACAATACACCACACGGAAAGTATTACTATTTACATTTTTACATAATTTAAGATCGTTCACAAAACAAAAAGCCGACTTCACATGCTGCGCAAGTCATTTTCAGTACTAAATTTGAGGTCTTTATCTCCATATCTCTGGAGATACTTATCAGATCTTGATAAAATTAAAATGGAACTACACTGTAAACATATTCTATTTATAAAAAATAAAAACATTCTCCAAATCCACACACAGTTAATTAGTGATGAAGTTCTGAGGTAACAAAAAAATACAATTATACAGACGAATTGAGTACATCCTCCTTTATGTGAAGTCGGTAAAAAGAAAAAAACAAATCAGTTCATAAATGATTGATATAACAAACAAAAAAGTAATTCGTACAAACGCTATCTGTTAAGTCTGTTTAAAAATAATTTGTCGTAAGGCCGCTACACACCTTGAGTTTTAACTGCTCGTTTTCACTAAATAGTTTTGACTATACATATGAATGATAGTTTAACTGAATGGTTATAATTATAATTTAAAATCGTTAATAAACTAAAAGAACTAACTTCAAATGTCACGCTAGTCATGTGCCAAGTTTGATGTGTTTGTCTCCCGATATCTCTTGAGATAGTCATCAGATCTCGATGAAATTTAAATGAAATTACTTGGAAAGTGTGTCCTTTCAAACAATATAAAAAATATTCTAAATCGGTACGGCCATCTTTGAGTAATCGAGAAGCATACATAAAAAAAGATTCCGACGAATTCAGAACCTACTCCTTGGTTAGGTGTCGGTTAAAATAGCATTCAATTAACTGTACAGTGCAAACTTAATGGTATAAACATTTACAGGTTATAGGGACATGATTTATCTGTACCTACAGAACAATTCAATCGCAGAGTTAAAAACGAACGTGTATGCGAACCCTTAAAAGAAATGCTTACGATGTACATGTAACTCAATCCATCCTTCGTACGTTTGTACCTACTATCGAGCGTGTGAACAAGACCATTCATTCTATACTAATTAACTATTTGGAATTAACAAGTAAGTACCTAGCTTTTATTGTATAATACTTTGCAACGTAAACTTTTTTGATTGATTCGAAAATAAAATTACAAACAAAGTTTCTGTCGTATTATATAATAAAGATTTTCTCAATAACTAGAAATCGAAAAAATAAAATAGGTCTTCATACGACAAAAAGCCCTACTAACCGACTTAAAAAAAGGAGGATGTTCTATGTTTCACTGTGAAATATTTATTATTTTTGTTCTCTGTCAATTGTGGTCCGATTTTTTAAATTATATATTTATGTCAAAGATTATACTTTTGTAGTGGTTCCCATTGTAAATTTATCAAGATCTAATGAGTATCTCCAGAGATATGGAGATAATAACTGCAAACTTGCTACTCAAATTAATTACAGTGGCATTTGAAGTCGGTTTTTTAAACGATCCTAATTATTTTGAACATGTTATGTAAATGTTAGGTAAAGAAAATAATAGTAAAAAATTACATAAAAATGATTATTTTTCGATTGCTATTTATATTAACTACACACTGATTTAATTTTTAGTTATTTCCAAGTTTAATTTGATTTATTCTGAGTAATATGGAGATAATAACCGCAAACTTGCTACTCAAATTTATTATAGTGACAGTTGAAGTCGGTTTTTTAAACGATCCTAATTATTTTGAACATGTTATGTAAATGTTAGGTAAAGAAAATAATATTAAAAAATTACATAAAAATGATTATTTTTCGATTGCTATTTATATTAACTACACACTGATTTAATGTTTAGTTATTTCCAAGTTTAATTTGATTTATTCTGAGTAAAGATTTTTAAAAATAAAATTGTGTATTCTTAGTTTTAAACTAATGTGTACCAATTTCTATTTTACAGGAGCGACAAGCAGCAGGAACAATGAGATCTTCATGAATTTAATAAATTAAAATCCTTTAGATGAAAATGGTGAGTGACTACGCTTGAATTTTAATTTACGTATATACACACATTTCTTTAAAGCACAGAAAATATAAAAGTTGGTGCTTTAGGGGTAGCAGATTTTAATTTTGTAATATTTTTTATATTGTTTCAGATTTCCAGTATGAACACCTACGCTCTGGAATTATACAAATGTATCTTGTTTGATCTAATAAATATTTCGTCATACAAAATTAGTTTGTAAGATTTAAGTAAGTAAATTGTCAGTTACTACTAGTGAAAAACACCAGACGATATACCTGATGAGCGGAACAGTTGGGTTTTTTGGTTACCAAAAAAGCAAATTAGTAATTGCGTTCGCTCGTTTCTGTTTCTGTTTCTATTTCTGTATCTGTTTCTGTTTTTTGCTTGTTCTTACCGGAGGCTTTGAGAGTTCTAAAACACGTTGATCAAAATTATTACACCGGAGGCTTTGAGAGTTCTAAAACATGTTGATCAAATTATATACCCAACTGCGTTCGCTCGTTTCT
The DNA here is from genome assembly GCA_954871355.1 of Cabera pusaria. Taxonomy (NCBI): domain Eukaryota; kingdom Metazoa; phylum Arthropoda; class Insecta; order Lepidoptera; family Geometridae; genus Cabera; species Cabera pusaria. The sequence continues at coordinate 2,442,578 of OX940900.1, read as the reverse complement.
GTTATTTTAACACCAATTCAGTTTTTTCTCCGTTCTTTTCTATCTATAACAGACCAATTTAAATATATTGAGGGTTCCACAACACATCAGTTGATCAAACGATATACCTTATGAGCGGAACGGTTGAGTTTTTTTGGTTACCAAATAAGCAAACTAGTAATTGCGTTCGCTCGTTTCTGTTTCTGTTTTTATTTCTGTATCTGTTTCTGTTTTTTGCCTGATCTTACCGGAGGCTTTGAGAATTCTAAAACATGTTTATTAAAATTATTACACCGGAGGCTTCGAGAGTTCTAAAACATGTTGATCAAAATTATATACTCAACTGCGTTTGCTCGTTTCTGTTATTTTATTTCTATTTCTGTATCTGTTTTTTGCCTGTTCTTACCAGGGTCGTTGAGAGTTCTAAAACACAAATGGCGAGAGATAATCAATTTGTGGTTATTGGGTGTTCTACTCCACCCACCACCCTGTGGGTGGAGTAGAACACCCAATAACCACCTACTTATGAATGTACCCATAACTCGACTCTATATCTCACTGCAACTTTTCATATGCTTTTGACTATACCTGAAATAAGTCTCATTATATAGCAAATCCACAATGCGAGTCAGTCGAGTCTAGTCGACTTACATCTACACGCAGTCTCATAATTATTATTAATAGTTCCGCACAAAACGCGGCTCAAGTATCGCTCGGAAGCAGGGAAAACACAAATACGACCACCCTTCCCCCACCCTTACGCCGCATTTATGAAAATTTCATTTTCAAACACCCACAAACCAAACTAAGCCCTAATATAACCGCATAGAGCTTATTGCCACTTAGTTTCCGCGTTAAGGAAAACTTCACAACTTTACAATTTTCACGCGAATTTCACTCGTGTTTTCTTGCAGTTAAAGTTTGTTTTAATTTTTCTTGTTTGTTTATGAGTGATGGGTGAAATTTCGGTATAATGGCAAGTTAGGGATTAGGTTTCCCCAATTTTGGGGCGGTTGTGAGACGTTGCAATAAATGGATTATTATGCAATCAAACGTCTCGTTGCCCCGGATATCCCTTTGTAAACTGATATAATAGGATCCTGGCTTCAATTATACATTTAGAAATAATTTTTAGAAGCATTAGACATTCATAAGTTGTCGGTAGGTAGATTATTATATTTAGGTGCCTATAGAAGCCAGTTAGCCTTACATTTCAGTTCTCTAAAACTACATAAACATTGCTTATTGCAGTATAATTCCTAATTACGACATATATATGTGTTTAATGGTTATTCACACGTATACACATTTACCTATCTGAAATTAGCTCCGACGAGGTTCGGACGTACATCGTGTAAAATTAGAAAACTGACATATTCTTCGCTGGTACATCATCCTCGAGAATCTTGCTGTCTGCCAGACCCTGCCAACCGCCCGCCACCCTGCTCAGCCGCCGTAACTACAAACTAGCCGTTATAAACTTTAATATGTGTAACTCTCACGATAATTTCAATAAGTAAATACTAATTAAGTACGACGTTGATAGTTAAATAGGTACCTAATGTACCTATAGCCATATTATAAAGATTTTTCACACATTTATAACAAAAACCCTCTTTACAGCCAATTGGCCTCAAAAAAGCTTGGTGTTTTGCCCAATGTGAGGCAGTACTTCACTCTAGGACAGCTGCTAAATTTGTATCAAGCACAAGTCCGATCTTGTATGGAGTTCTGCTGTCACCTCTGGGATGGGTTCGCAAAATACCAGCTAGAAGCGTTGAAAGTTATAGAGAGGAGAGCCAACAAACTCATAAACGACAATAACCTAATAGAAAAAAGGCTTCAGAGCCTTGAGCATCGCCGCAAAGTCGCCAGTTTATCGATCTTTTATCGGATACATTTCGGAGAGTGTGCCTTCCAATTGCACAATTATTTCCACCGTCCCCCTTTTACCATCGCACTACCAGGCGCACAGACATCCGGCATCGATACATGGTGGATATTCCATTTTGACGCACCAAGCGCTTTGCATCCACATTTATCATTCGCACAGCGAAGGTATGGAATTCCCTGCCAGAGTCTGTGTTTCCTGTGATGTACAATCCGGGGGTCTTCAAATCGCGAGTGAACAGGTATCTTCGGCAAGCGTGCTACATCGTCGATCACATCTTCACTTAACATCAGGTGAGATAGTGGTCAAACGCTTGCTTATCAACTATTAAAAAAAACAGACCAATACATTATACAACCAAAAATATTTAAATATATATTTTGTTTATAGTAAAAGGTAACAGGACAAGCACGACGCACGCCTTATGGTAAGCGATGATGTCTACCTATAACAGATACAGCGGCATGCAAAATTCTGAACTGCCAGAATTTTGCATGTCACTGCACTGCGCCTGTTACCTTGAGACATAAAGATGTTGATTCTCACATGCCCTGTAATTTCACTGGACACCTTGCCATTTCAACTGAAAAAATATTCCTATTTCACGGCTGAAAATTAATTCGCAAAGTGGTTGTATCGACCCAGGCGGACTAGCAGAAGTCCTACCACTACAATTTAATTGGCAAAGTACCGGCTAAGTTACCGGCCTAGGCAGAATAGGAGAAAAAGGACTATAGTTTCGATTTTAGTATTCAAGTGAAATCTAAAAAAAACATTATATTTCGATGTTCTACCACAGAATAATAAAATTGTTTTTAAAAAGCGACAATAGCCCACTGGATAAGGTGTCGGACTGGCAATCGAGAGGTCGTGAGTTCGATCCCCATCCATTGCACTATTGACGTGAACACTCCAGACACAAGCATATTTAGCTTAGTTGGAGGGGTTAACAAGAATACTAGTAATGTTCTACCCACATTGCTAGTAAGCTTTTTTTTAAAAAAGAAAAGAAAGTTCTACGCCAATTTACGAAATCTGGAAAGTTGAATCAACTCGAATATTTTCAGCCTACAGCCGCCATCTATCCAAAGCTCACGACAACTCTACGTCGCTATGGCAACCGTACGGTGATTGGCCACTTTTGGATTTTTTCATCATGACGTAAAGTCTTAACTGCCAGGGCCAAACATTTTGTATTACGCTCTAAATCTGTGAAATTAAGGCTGCTTTTAGGTTGTGTTTGGAGAGGTCGTTGTGATTTTTGAAGTGTAGTTTTCTTCCGTGATTAGCTCCGCCCTCCGCGCTGGCATGGCGGCCGGGTTTTGTTCCCGCGTCTTTTTGTTTCGTTTTGTTTTACACGCTCGCGCCATATAAGTACAGACGTGTTACATTAAGTGATTTGTTTTTTGTTAATTAGTGATGAACTTGGTTTTAATTAGTGGGATAGCTCGTTTTGATGGCTTGCATTATGATTAGACTTGAAATATGAGGTTTAGGTCTACGAAACGTTTGAAAATTATGCGGCGTGTAGTTTTTACATGCCCACTAACTAAGCTTGTAACTTCTGCTGGTTATATTAACCATATTTTTTTCAAATATACATACCAAGAAGTAGATATCTTTGAAGATAGATAGGTACATCTATCTTCAAATACCTATATCTATTTATCTACCAAGCTTCTCTTTTCTTTAAGACCTAGTACCTACACGTACGTAGTACGTAGTACACCGCCTAGCTTACAAACGTAGGTACCTACCAATCACAATAAGTATAGCCAACCATGGCGAGCAGATTTGTATGAATTTAATCGTGGCTGGTACCATTTTTGCATGGTGGCAGGACACTATCTAGTGTCCGCCTGGCCAGCTACCACCCTTAAGTTAGAAAATCTGTCGCCAAACATCTAATGTGTTCCGGCAGCTATCCTTGAGAGCCAGTTCCCATTCTAGGCCAAGCGTGCTTACCATCTTCGACCGCATCATCGCTTACAAACAGGTGAGACAGTGGTCAAACGCTAGCCTATAAGATATTTAAAAAAAAACGTTACTGTAGTTACCTATGTATGCTGTGGATGTATAAATCAATCAATCTATTCCTCCTCAATTTATTTGAATTTTAATAACCAACCTGCAACTTCTTACCACATATATAAATCTGTGTAATGTACCCGGTTCTAACCAGTTCCCGGATGTAAAGCCGCGTGCACACCGAGTCGCGTTTCCCGGCAATTACTGCCGGCCGCGCCACTGAGCCCCGGTGTCCGTTACTACCTATTAATTTGCAATACGTATTGGAGGCAACTAGAAATCGGATAATCCGTTCCAGATATCAGTTTAGATTCTGTGTTATGATTGTTGGGTACAGAGTTATTTGTGGATAGATTACAAAGTGAGCAGGATGTTCTGTTTCATTCGTTTGAGTTAAATCAGAAAAGAGTTAAGTATCTTATATTGCACATGTGGTAAATGCATATTATGTCGATGTTCCGCCTGGTTTGCTACCAAAAGTAGCTAAGGTAACACCATCAAGTAGAAAATCTGCCGCTATAACCTTACGGAGATCCAGCAGCACACAGCCCTTGAGAGTCAGAGTATTCTAGGCCTAGCGTTCTAGGCTTAGCAAAATCCAATTTCTTGGTTCCATTCACGCTAACGCAAGTTCAAAAAGTATGGAATGACATTTATGTTTCCGCAACAAAAATGTAATTTCCATACATTTTGAACTAGCGTTAGCGTGAATGAAAACAGGAAATTGGATTTTGTCTAGGGGTCCAGGTAAGATAGCGGTCAAATGGTAGCCTATCAGATATAAAAAAGGTAAATTTATGAATAACTTGGCAACAATTTTTCGGAGGATTGATTGTTGATTGTAACATAAAAATGTGTTAAACCATAATCATTAAGAGTCTGTGTCTCAAATACAATCATTTAAATCAATAGTTGCAGATTGGTCAAACGTTTTAATCGTGCTTAACGGCTAAATTGCATTTTTATCGCAATGAGGCATTAAAAAATATCGAAAGACAGTTTTTTATACAACAGACCTATTGCTAAAAATACTTTGTTAAAGGACTTTATCTACGTAAATAACTAGGTACGCCAAGATTCTTATTTAACAACTTGGTCACTCATATATATTTTTTTTTAATTGTTTGATTAAATGAGATTTAACTCTTTCAAATAAATTCATGTTTAAACATCTTTTTTAATATAAGTAGGCAAAAATCAAGCCAATGGCTCACCTGATAGTAAGTGGTCACTGTCGCTTATGAACACTTTTAACACGAAAAGCCTTAGTTACTGTCTGTTGCATGCACGACAAGGCTCTTTTAACCTTTATACAATACGTCAACAAACAATAGCAATACACGCACAGCTCTTTTAACCTTTATACAATACGTCAACAAACAATAGCAATACACGCACAGCATGTAAAGTCACTCCTAAAAGTTTAATACAATGTGATTAAACCAAGCGAGCTCAATACCTTTATCTATCTATCTATCTACCTTTGATTTATTACCTTCGGGAATAGATTTATCATTATTAGACTAACAACATCTAGTCCGTCTCAATAGACACAAATTCAGCAAAGTGTGTGTACAACAAGCTCGGCTCGCTCAATATCCCGGCAAATGCATCAATACGGACTCGGCGCGGGATGCGCTGATCGCATTTCCCGGCAATTAGGTGCATTCGCTCGTGTGTTGCCGCCTTAGCTGGTGGGTTTAGAGATTGTTGGACTCAAACATAAAAACTATGATTTATTTTGTGCCGTGCTAATGCCTAAGTCCAACAGCGGACTAGTGTAAGTGAATGAAGTTAAGACGATTGTTTAACATTAAGTACCTATAGCCACAGATTATTTAATAGTTACTTCGTTATAGGCTCTTTATTTTTTCCAATAATGTAAATTAATAAGTGACCAAAACTTAGTTTAAAAAATGCTACGAGGAAACAGGACAAGAAGTGGGTAAAACCAAAAAGGGTAAAACGGGACCCTATTACTAAGACTCCGCTGTCCGTCTGTCTGTCTGTCTGTCTGTCCGTCTGTCACCAGGCTATAGCTCATTAACCGTGATAGTTAGACAGTTGAAAATTTTACAGATGGTGTATTTCTGTTGCCGCTAGAACAACCAATACTAAAAACAAAATAAAGTTAATAATTAAAGGCCCCCATACAAAAAGCGTGTTTTTGAACGCCATCTATCTAATTAGTTTTGGCAAAATGACATAGATGGCGCTAGTAAACGAGCCCCGTCGTTCTAGATCGCGACCAAATCAAATATTCTTGGTAATATCAATTAATCAAATATATGTGGTTTAAACTCTGTTATGTTTCGTATTGTACGGAACCCTCCCTAAGTGTGCGATAAGAGACGCGATGCTGACTCGCACTTGGCCAGTTTTATTATAAAAACGAACGAAAGTTTAAAAGTGTATCTAAGAAGTCAGTTAATACATATTTAAGACACACTATCTCTACCTATTCACAGTGAAAACCATAATTCCAAAATCAATCAAAAAAAAAAAATATTCAAAATAATTCAATCTTCATTCCAACAAACTATAGATATAGTCTTTCCTCAAAGATGGTCCAATTCGACTGAAAACCTACGTTCCAATAGTGGCGTTGCGACGTTTTACAGTTTCAAGCCCAATCTCGCCTGAAATGCCTGAACAGAGAATTTATTCTGATGCGACGTTCGACCAATTCCCGGACCCGGTGCACGGTAGGAACACATCCGAGTCCAAATACGGACAATCTAATACGCTGTGTAAGTACTATGTAAAGATAAATGACATTAACCTTTATTGACATAACCTTAACGTTTTAACAATGACACTAATGATTTTAAATTTAAAACTACCCCCGATTAATTAATTGTATAATCTGTTACTTAATTGTAACCGTTTCTGCTGTAAAATGGTGAGTTGTTGAGTCTTCTGCAGATTTCAGATGCCCCAGAATTAGGGTCAAAATTACCATGTTCTTGCAATGTCTTTGAAGTAACAGGATTCCGAATTTTGCATTGATCTGACTGATGAAAATTGCTCTCAAAGCTAAGAACACTCAGTATTAAGCCACCACCTACGAAGAAATTATAAGGCCACATCCTATTAAAAATAAAAAAAAAACAAAACAAAATCTACTCATCCGTTTGGTAGCTACGACGCCACAGACAGACAGACACACACAACACAAATCCACAGATACACTCGTCAAACTTATAACACCCCCTGTTCTTGTGTCGGGGGTTAAAAATAATAGAATCATAGAAATAGTTTAGAGGTGACTTAAGAGGATAGTAACGAATCAAGTCATATTCTTATTTGATTACACATAGGTAGTTTCAATAATGATCTTTAAGGATTCAGAACACAAGCACGTCATCATCGTCATTGAGTACATCAGTCCACAGCTGGACATAAGATAGGACTGGCTTCTCCCGCTCTTGATTTCCAATCAGAACACTTACTTACAGAAACTTAGGTTTAACAACAGTCAATAGCACTTGAAATGAAATGAATGTTTATTCCACAAAAAATTGAGTTAACATTAGGATGTTCCTAAATATGTATATTACACTATAAAACATTATTGATATAGGTACATATAAATTATTGATGAAATTTTGAATTGTGTTTAACAATTTACAAAAATATAAAGTGTGAACAACACTTCAAAGAAACATATATTGATTTATGCAGTGCAACATCTCTCGTCGGATTTGAAAACTGTAATGATTTCTTCCGAATGATTAACTTACGTAATAAGTAGTCATAGATAGCGCCACCAATGCATAATTGGGTTAACAAATGCAATCCACTAATTTCGTCGTAACGATACTTCGCACCGTGGCTTAATTGGCAAAGCACCGGAACATGTTATTCCGGAAGTTGCGGGTTCAAGTCCCGTCGGTACGATAAATTATTGATATTTAAAATTATACTAAAATGTGATAACTACTTTAAAATGAATTAATATTATGATTTCATGCTTGAACTTATTATTAATACAATTTGTCAATACTGAAAATTTCTGTTAGTGTCAAATGCGTTTTTATGTTTATATCGTATAGGTAGGTATGTTACTTATTTAATACTTATTTAAGTATGCATCTGAAAAATTAAGAATCTAATAACTTACGCAGCATTTGAAGCCGGTTTTTTAGTATTTTTAAACGATCTGAGTAAAGTAGTTAAAAGTTCTCTCATTGAGTTGTATTTCTTGTGAAAACGCAATATAAGCCAAAGCTCGGATGGACGCCTATTTTATCGCTACACATCTACGATACTAACATAATTCGTAGTAAATAGGTAAAACATTGCTAAGACGACGATAAACGTGGCTTTACATGAAAGATAATATGATGATAAATTCAAAGCAGATAAATAACATAGATGTATACAATGTATGTATCTATGTTATTTATGATAATGTCATTATCATCGCTTTTTAGAGTTCGTGCGCAGTTATGCAATTATACCTACTTCAAAATAAATTATGTGCATACTGAAAATATACACTAATTCACTCTCGTAATTATATCATTCTTATACATATAAAAATAAACCCAACATCGAAGAGAAGAACATGAATAAAAATTAATTCAACTACAATAGATCCTAATTTCAAAATTATTAATTCAGTTTGATCGCTTCTGAGAAGCCTTTATAACACCACGGCTCAGCGAGCTGGGATAATTTAACTCGCTCGTACAGATATGGGAAATTTAGATGAAGGTGTTTATGGCAATCTCTGATTTTTGTCTAATAACCAGGTGCTACAATTACGGCGTTACAGGTTTTGATGAAACATTTTTGCTGTGGTGCATTTAAACATTTTCTATTCGTTTCTCTACATAGTACCTCGAGCAGAAAATCTGCCGCCAAAGCCTTACGGTGTTCCGGCAGCACAGCCCTTAAAAGTTAGACCATTCTAGGCCTAACGTGTTCACAATCCTCGACCACAGAATCCCCTACCACATGGCGAGATAATAGTCAAACGCTAGTCTATCGGAAATAAAAAAAAAATGAAACAGGCCCCAAGTCTGGTTTACTATACAAGGAAGTTTCTCAAATAATATAATAAAAAATTATTAATACATACAAATAAATAAATACATTAGTTTCTAATAGCTATATTATTTTCTGGTCTACAATTAACGACAAAACAACTGTATCTACCTAAACAAAACTTTTTGATGTTGGTTGTAACGAGTCTTGAAAGCTAGCTGACATACGAATACCTATCGAATAAAGACTTACCGGCTGTACTACTCTGAGTAGAAATTTATTGACCAATAAGATTCTAACTATCACCAATACACAAATATTTCAAAAACTACAAATTGAATTATCCACCCATCTAAATTCTTGTCTACATCTTATTAGAACGCGTATTTCTTTCCACTTTCAAACGTTACGAAATTATGATACTCCAATCCACTTCAGCCGATATTTCACCGTAAATTCATAACAAACTTGCAATCTCTCTCAGGGACAATAAGCCCCCCGGGGGCGTGGGGAGGGGAAAACGGGAGAGGGGGTGGGGTGAAGGGGGAATCCAGGGGCGAATTTAGCAATTAGCGTGCGTGCGCAAATTCCGGCCTCGGACTTAATAGCCACCTAGAGGAGCGCCTCGCGTCGGAATTTACCGGACATTCCGACGAAGCGGTAAATCTTTTTTCTGGGTTAATATAATTTTATTGAGGACGCTTTTCTGTTGCTTTGGTTGTGTTTCAACACTTTGTTCTATCTGTGATTACTACATAGAGATAATCCATCTACCAATGACTGTCTTTCCTCTAAAATATGATACCTGGGAACGATCAAATCAAGAGTGAATAGGTACTTACTGAGCAAGTATGCTATATCTTCGGCTACATCGTCACTTAACATCAGCTGAGATTGTAGAAAATCGTTTGCTTAGTCATCAATGAAAAAAAAACCTATAGCCTGTAGTAAGAATTAATTGAACTCTTTAATTTGAAAATAATATTAAAATAATTTTTGAGAGCCCTTTTTTAGGATTCCGTAGCCGAATGGCAAAAAACGGAACCCTTATAGATTCGTCATGTCTGTCTGTCTGTCCGTCCGTATGTCACAGCCATTTTATTCCGAAACTGTTAGGACTATAGAATTGAAACTTGGTAGATAGATGTATTCTGTGAACCGCTTTCCGATTTTTATACAAAAATAAAAAATATAAAAGTTTATGGCGATCCCATACATAGAACTGAAACAAAAAAAAATGTTTTCTTCAAACCTATACGTGTTTATGGATAGGTCTGCAAAAATGATATTGAGGTTCCTAAAATCATTTTTTCTCAGAGTCAATCATTTGAAAGATAGGCGCGTCTAAAGTGGTAAAATGTGTGTCCCCCCCCCTCTAACTTTTAAAGTATGGGAGTGAATAATCTAAAAAAAATATATGCTGTAGATCTCAATGAAAACTAACAACGAAAATTGGTTTGAACGAGATACAGTCAGCAGTTTTAGAGATATGGCGACCGCAAACATATCTTTGTTTTTCATACAAGCACTATGAAAAACAAAGTTAATTTTGTAGTTGCGAAAATTCATAGTTATGGAATATTTAACTGTGTTACGGAACCCTACGAGTGCGAGTCCGACTTGCACTTGGCCAGTTTCTTTTTGAGAGTTGGCGTAAAGTAACATCTTTTAAGCGGTAAGTCTTCGGTTTAAATCCTATCACAGGTGGTACGACTGTGACCTTTAATTTTTTGAATTCATTTTTATTTCACCTGGATATCCGCCTGGAAATCCAATGGTGCTTGAGTAAATGGTCGACTTTTCTGCCAGAGGTAGGGATTCAAATCCCAATGTGCAATTAACATTGGCCATCGAGTGAAGGAAAACATCATCTGCGTTGTAGCATACTATTAACTTTCAACTTTCAAACTTATCGCGCTAAAATTATAATTTTATATACCTCGACGTTTCGATCAAGTTGCATTGACCGTGGTCACGAGAAGACTAAATCGAATCCGGAACGAAGTAATTCGCCAGAGAACTAAAGTTATCGACATAGCTCAACGGATTAGCAAGCTGAAGTGGCAGTGGGCTGGTCATATCTGCCGCAGGACTGATAACCGTTGGGGCAGACTTGTCCTAGAGTGGAGACCGCGAATCGGCAAACGTAGCGTAGGACATCCTGTGACCAGGTGGAGCGACGACATACGCAAAGCGGTGGGCAGTGACTGGAAGAGAAGAGCCGAAGATCGGGCTCAGTGGCGCATCTTGGGAGAGGCCTATGTCCAGCAGTGGACTGATACAGGCTGATGATGATGATGACGAGAAGACTGATGTTGTGGGTATCAGCATTGTTATGATTGAGAGTAGTTTGAAACTACCCTCATTTGATCTTGATCGGAGTTGCCATTGCGACACACAATACTGACGACTATGATGGGACTGGCGTTCTAATTGTAGCAAAAGGCTCTAAAATAAATAAAGATAAAAAAAACTGACGAACTGACGGCAGATTTTCGTTGATTTAAACTTCGACTTGCTAATCACTGGGTTCCAAGTTGCGGCCAACCTAAAACCATCCTCTCGGTTGAAATTCAGATGTTTTTTTATGTCAACCGTTTCACGTACAATACGGGAGTAATAGTAATGTTCGGTGGAGAGAATTTCAGGGTCGTGAAGTTCAATGCAGTGATTAGGACCCGAATCTAGCAAATGCTCGGCGATGGCGGACTTATTATCCTGTAGCATACCTACTGTCTAGTTAAGTGTCCACTTCGCCAGCTCAAGTTTGAAAATATGCTGCCATCTTATTTCTTCCAGAAGCTAGCCAGTTCCCATACAAGTCCATCCTCGACCGCATCGTCACATACCATCAGGTTAGATAGTGGTCAAACAAAAAAAATTACAAACATGAAAAATATTCTCCTATAAGAAAAATCTCAAACAAATATCTGTTTAAACAACAGAACACATTTTTCCAATAACCTGTGGTTTAATTCCTAAATTCTGGCCACAGTAGCAGAAACAAGGAACCCTGCTCTGCCTGAAAACTCTGAAAACTTCCGCCCGTTTCCTCGTTATGGCTAATAAGCTGTGCCCGCAGCTTTACCAGCGTAGACATAGTTTCCGTAAGAACATCGAGATAAAAAGTATTTTATGTGTCTAAGCTATCTACATACCAAATTTCAACTCTTAGCTTTTAGCGTGAAGAAGATACAAACAAACAAGAAAAAAAAAACATAATAAACTCAACTACTTTCGCCTTTATAATAATAATAGGATTTGGCTGTTCTGTGAAACCACAGTCCACATAGGTTCACACAGTCATTATAGGCTAGCGTTTGACCACTAACTCATCTGTTGGTCAGTGATGATGCGGTCGAGGATGATATAGCACGCTAGGCCTAGAATGGGAAATAAATTATCTAAATACATAACAAACTTATTTCTAAAATTACCAAACTTTATTTCAAATTCAATACACTAATTAATTCTCCCGTTGTATAGCAAGCGGGGCAACATGTCGCCGGGTATAATCTCATGTGTGGTGGCTCAAGTGGGATCAGCAAATTGTGCCGTATGTCGCACTTACAGAGTTACACTGCTCGGGGAGGGTATTGATTGTAGGTACTGGGTTTAGAGACAAGTTATCATCGTCATATATCAGTTAGAATGGGGTTAGTCTAAATAGAATAGTTTAGTATGAAGTAAAATTTAATTTAATTTTAATTTTGTTTCTGATAGGGCGATGTTGATAAAGTGCTCAGTAACAAAAGCCTAAAAATAAAAAAATAAACTGGCCAAGTGCGAGTCGGTCTAGCACACGTAGGGTTCCGATTGAACAAAAATTTCTGGAATAATAAGTTATTTGTTAGGGACCCCCTTTTATTTTAATTTATTTTAGTTTGTATTATTTGACATTATATAAGCAACCATTGTAATACACACTATGAGCTTCTGTTTTTAGTATTTGTTGTTATAACTGTAACGGAAATACATCAACTGTGAAAATGTCAACTGTCTAGTTATAATACGGTTCATGAGATACAGCCTGGTGACAGACGGACAGATAGACAGACGGACGGACAGCGGAGTCTTGTAATAGGTCCCGTTTTACCCTTTGGTTACGGGACACTAAAAAGGTAGAATAGAAGAGGAACATTAAATTAAATTTCACAATTGAATAATTAAATCTTATAAAATTGATATGTGCAGGTTACAATATTGTGGCTCACCACCATCAAGAAAAAAATCTGCCGCCATAACTTCACGGTGTTCCAGCAGCAAGTAATTTTTGAGAGTCAAGACTATTCAGGCCTATCGTATTCACCATCTTCGACCACATCATCGGTTACCACCAGGCGAGATAGTAAAAATGACTGTCCCTACTTAATAAGCAATGTCTAAGTTATTCTTCGTCTTTTACAATATCAAGAATGCTACCATAAAGTTACCAGAAACACATACATACAACTTTCACCACCATTAAAGACAAATTGACTTTCATAAATCATAATAAAACAGAAACATTACAAAGAGCACCGCAGTACAAAGAACTAGTGCCAGTAATCGGATTTGTCTGATTTATACACTCGTTTCATGTGTAATAATCAATTTACGTGATAAACTATAAATTACTGCTTCACAACGATATCTATGACACTAACTTTACCCCTATTATCTTACACGTAAGACATAAAATACGACTGAACGATAGCAAAACATAAGCAGCTACAAAACATTTCCGCAAAGTTACTATTTGCATCTTTTGCGGACTCTATGTCAATGAGATAAGGTATATTTTAAAGTTATTGAAGATGATGGTCAAGTGCACCCTTCAAATAGATATTGGAGGGTGCTTGTCCCCCTAATAAAGGACTGGTACAATGAGTTAAAAGTTTTAATTCCGATGAATGGATCTGTTGAGGAGGTCATTTTCGTTTTTATTTTGACTGACATGAGTCACATTATACAATGTTTATATATATTTTTTTACTATGAAATATCTATATATAGCATAAAAAAACATATATAAAAGGCAACAGGACAAGCAGGACGCTTGGCAAATGGTAAGCGATGAAGTCTGTCCATAACAGAAAAATAATGTTGCGCATTAGATCTTACACATTTAGATCTTAAGGGCCAGTTTAACTGGTTTGTTTTGTGATAGTCCTAATCTGATAGGTTTTTCACACTTTTGTATGACGATATATGTCAGAAACTCTAAACTAACTCTATAAGCTTTGAAATTATTAGGTGTTAATACTGATATTATCACCCACAAGAAATACACAGTACCTATAGTTACGTACTAATTGACTTCAGTAAATAAAACTTCAATTCCAATAGTAATGTGCATAAATTAACACAGTTTTTAGTTATGATATATCTAAGGCATTTTGAAGCACGTAAAACACTTAAAATTGACTAAGCTTAATCTTTTTCTTAAAGGTACGGCTACATCGCGGCGTTCTGCGATCTGCAGGCGCGATCTCAGCACTTTTCAATTGTTTTCTGATCGCGTTTGGTGTGAACCAGTCGGTATAAATACTACTGCGATATCTGATCGTCGCCTAGATCGCGCACGCAGGACCTTGCGGTGTGTCCGTACATTAAGGCATCCTAAAACACGCAAATCACTTAAAATTTACTAAGCCCAATCTTCTTCTTCTCTAAATAATGTATACTAATTTATTAAATAGTTGTAAGTTTATAATTGTTTACGGATGCATTTATAAGATAGTTTAAAAATCTAGAAGAACCGACTTCAAATGCCGCGCTATTAATTTTCAGTACCAAGTTTGAGGTGGTTTATCTCCATATCTCTGGAGATACTTATCAGACCTCGATGAAATTACCATGGTACCACACTTAGGATATCTCCTTTCCAACAAAAAAATCCAAATCGGTTCATAAACGACGAAGTTATCCGCGAACAAACATAAAAAAATATATATTTATATGGTTTCCCTGTACGCGAGGTAGATAATTATGTCAGTATATCACTGAACACCTATTAATGCACCTACGTTTGGACAGAGTTTGATGTTTTCTATTTGTGTGTGTATTACTAAATCTCTGGATGGTTTGATTCACAATTGTACCCAGTAGGTAGCGCTGCTCGATCGGGTAGGATAACGTCAGCTGACTTCACTAGTGTCATAAATATAACTAATACAATAAACATCGACGGATTAAAATACATATTCAACACTATAAATCACAGTGACATAATTAAATAATCAATTATAACTAATATATCTTAATAATACTTGGCTACATTATGAGACAAGCACCCTAAACATGCCACACCCTAATCAAATACAGAGAGGATGCGACTGCGTTAAATGCTATCATCGGGTGTGTCTATGGCCTCTCACATTCATACTATGGTGTACAATAGTGCGGGAGATGCTGCTGATTTTTTAAACCCACTTCCAAAAAAGGGGAGGTTCTCAATTCGTCAAAACATACTTACATGTAAACAAAAAACATGCACACATACATGTTTTTTGTGTTCCGTCATTCCGTCAATTTTGAACCGATTTGAATGTTTCTTTTTTCGAACGATTTCATAAAACAGGAGAAGGTTCTCAGTTCATCGGAATCTTTTTTTATGTATGTTGGTCGATTAATCTTTTTAGGGTTCCGTACCCAAAGGATAAAACGGGACCCTATTACTAAGACTCCGCTGTCCGTCTGTCTGTCTGTCTGTCTATCTGTCTGTCTGTCCGTCTGTCACCAGGCTGTAACTCATGAACCGTGATAGTTAGACAGTTGAAATTTTCACAGATGCTGATTTCTGTTGCCGCTATAACAACAAATACTAAAAACAAAATAAAGTTAAAAATAATAAATGGTCCCCTCCCCACACAAGAAAAGTGTTTTTTTTCGGCATTTCACGCCATCTATGAACTCTTAGTTAGGTAAACGTCCCATAGGTGGCGTTATATTGAAATGTCGATCCCAAACACCTTTCTTAGACGTTAGATGGCGTTATAAGAAATAAAATGTTTATAAATAATTATTTTTTG
The DNA here is from genome assembly GCA_954871355.1 of Cabera pusaria. Lineage (NCBI taxonomy): Eukaryota > Metazoa > Arthropoda > Insecta > Lepidoptera > Geometridae > Cabera > Cabera pusaria. The sequence continues at coordinate 2,426,675 of OX940900.1, read as the reverse complement.
CTGGCGAAAAATGATAATATTTATTAGGTATTTTTTGCTCGATCTTATAAAATACTGTAGTGTGGTACGGAACCCTACGAGTGCGAGTCCGACTTGCACTTGGCCAGTTTATTTATGAATAGAATAGTATTTATTGTTCAAAACTGTGTTTACAAAGATCTTAAAGTAAAATAGTTTCAACAGTTTGTTCTTTATGAACATACAATAATATTGTAAGGCTAATTTACGAATTAAACCTTAAAAATTTATTTAGAAGGGTACGTGAAAGGTACGTGAAAGGGTTTATTTTTTATTTTTTATTAATTTTATATATCTGATAAGTATCTCCAGAGATATAGAGATAAACACCTCAAACTTAGTATTGAAAATTACTAGTGCGGCATTTGATGTCGGTTTTTCTCTTTTTGTAAACGATCTTAATTTTTTTTATTACTGTATTGAAAATATAGATTTAAATATGTATTATGGATTGGTTAGATAATATAACAAAGAAGCATTATTAGCTTGAATCTAGCTCATACGGCAATAGCGAGGCCTGGCAATAGAGACGTCGTGAGTTCTATCCCCACCCATTGCACTATTCACGTGAACCCACTCCAGATACAAGCATATTTAGCTTAATTTGGAGAGGTTAACAAGACTACTAGTAATCTATAATTTTTTAAAAGTGAAATTTGAATTTTAAAGCGAACTTATGCTGTTGATACGTTTGCATAGTAGCCCATTTTATATTTCTTTCCGTGCCTAATATCTTAGTACCCACAGTTGTGTGTACGAGTTCCTAAGTTAATAAGTTACTAGCAAAGTAAGCTTTATTGAAAAAAATACAGAGGCCTATGCCCATCAGTCGATAAGGCAGATCAGATGATGAGTTACCGATATCCTGACACTTTAAAGGCAAGAGAATAATTTCTCAAAATCAGGAGATCTCTATTAATCTGTACCTACTTATTACACAAAGCGTCAAATTATTGTCCATTAGCTCCCAAACTCCACATTCATGTAAGTCGGTAAAGACATCCATAATTCGCGCTTTATTGACCCGCACCCCCTCGGGGGGTCATTTGTCAATGTCGGGGAGAGTTTAAACTGTTACAAACACTTAGCGGCGCTGGTAGCTGTTGTCTGGTTTGCAAAACATAGACACTTGTTCGATAATGAGATAGTGAGATTTATATGTTTCGATAGTGAAGTCCGAGCTTCGAGTAATCCATTAGGTCATAAGATATAGACGCTTGTTTTAACTCGACTAATGGCCGGTTCCTGAGTACATTTATTCAGAGTTTATCTGCACAATAACGCTACCATTAAGTTGATAAACACTCAAAAAATGTTACACCAGAAACCGGCCATAAGACATACACAAAATGAAGAGTTAATTATCAACGCTGATATTATAAATGTTTAATAATTTATGTCAGTTGGAAACTATAATTTTATTATTAACAGTAAACTTGTACGCCTAACTGGCAAAACAGGCATGTTCTTACTTTTACCATATTGCATGCATTTTCAAACTGTAGGTATGCATACACATGTTTTATGCAAATAAATGATCTTTATATTTATGCGAAAGTCAGAAAAAAAGAAAAAAATTGCAGAAGGAAAGCAAGTAATATTGATTAGGCTATAGGGTATAGGTGACATAGTGGTCAAACGCTAGACTATAAGATATATAAAATAAAGGATATTTTTGTCGCGAGCAAAGCCACGGGATACAGCTTGTTAAATGTATAGAAATCTATACAGATACTAATAAGATATTATCATTCTATGCCTAGTGTGTTTACCATCTTCGAACACATCGACGCTTACCACCAGGCGAGATAGTGGTCAACCGCTATACCCTAATCATATTCTAAAACACATGCTTTGAGCAGTTTAGGTATGTGTGTATATAATTTAGAAATTAAATAAGTAGTTTTACTGTAAAAACCCACCCTATTATAATCTGTTTATGCCCGTTACCTCATTACTCTGACCAGTGCGCAGAGATAAACACCACAACGTCCGCCACGCATGCGCGTTGCACAAACGCACAAAGGAGATGCGCGTGCGATTATAATGACGGCGGTAAATTTCAGTTTAATGCGGGGATATGCAACGATGGACATTTAGGGCACATGAGTAAAGAAGGAATCACAGGTCGGTAAAGTTTCGATGCAGTAACTAAGTATGCGATAAATATCTTACAATTATTTTTACTTACTGCTACACTAATTACACTATGTAAGTACTTTAATTAATGTTTATAATTTTACACTAAATACATTATTTATTTTTGACCCACACAACGCGTTTTAGGCGTTTGTTCATTTCGCGTATGTGCGAGATGTGGAATGACCTTCCTCCCGATATCTTCCCACAGAAGGTTCATCTGAGTTGCTTAAAAAGGAGAGTTAACAGATTCCCAATTCCCAACGCACCAATATTGCCTCTGATATGGCAGGTTTTAATAGATGGCGGTAACCACTTACCATCAAGTGGGCCGCATGCTTGCTTGCTACTTAATTATATATTTTTTAATTAACTTAAATGCTTAATGCACCGTTGTCACACCGTGTGCGATTATTGAACAAAATGTATGGAGAAGCAATCATTTGGCATGTTGTACGCATTCCAAGTGTGGTTTTTTCTCGTCGCTGGCCAACCTGTGAGTGAGTGGCCTTATGTGGCTAAACTGTGGAAAATAATCTTAAGGACATACTGTATTATTAAGCGACTTTCTGTTGGGTATCATCCGGGTAGGAGCATATTAAATCGATGTTCCGTCTGACTCGCACCAAAAAGTAGCTCATCACCATCAAGGGTTAAATGAGCCGCCATAACCTTACGGTGTTCCGGCAACACACAGCCCTTGAGTCAAAGTATTAGGCCTAGCATGTTCACCATCTTAGACCACATCATCGCTTACCACCAGGCGAGATAGTGGTCAAACGCTGGCCTGTAAGATATAAAAAAAAACATAATTAAGGAGCTCACCGAATATCACCTAAGATTTTCATTACTGAGCCATGGTCATCCAAATGGCCTTTGTCTCCTCTCGCCATTTATCTCCGTGAAAAACTTTGCTCATCGAATACAATAAACAGGGTGTCGGGTTTCATATGGTCTAAACGAAAACCGTCGACGGAGGACTCCAAGGGCTACCCAAAGAATGTATGTTCCGCGAAAATCTATAGTTTTCGAGAAAATTGCGTTTTACTTGTTTTGTAGTTAGTCGCCGAAATGTAGCAATTTATTTAATTTTTCTCCTAAACTATAAAGGCCAGAGCCCTAGTTTTTTTGTGGGACTATGAACAATGAATAGGTCTTTCAGGCTAAACTACAATTTTTAATTTAGGCTTATTATTTTCCGAGAAAAAAATAAGACGTCACATTTTTTTATCTAGACGATATTTGAATTTTTACTTTGAGCAGGCTTTTCTCCAAAAAAGCACAGAATAAAAAAAGGTACAACCGATTTTAAATACTTGTCTGTTTTATGGACCTGCTGTTTGCCAAATTTCATGCGGCTACGACAAGAGGTTTAGACCTAAAAACATAATTTACGAAATAGAAAGGATTTCAATATTCAAATTATTTTTTCTGAAATACACTCTGGTAATCTCTTTTTTACAGAAATAACTCATATGAAGAAAATAAGTTGTAATAAATGCCCAAAATCTTTGAATTAAGGAACTTTAAGACTAAAAATTGAGGTTTTATGTTGAAAAATATCGACAATTTTCCTAGCCTCTCTTTTGTCATTTTTATAATAAAAGTTAAAAGTTACAGCTAAGTGGTCACTTTTAGTTTTGTTTTGCTATGATTCTTTTAGTTTGGTGTTTAATTTACGTAATAGGCAAGCGTTTGATCACTACCTCACTTTATGGTAAGTGATGACGTGGTGATTGACCATGATGTGCATCATGGTCGATCACCACCTAAATAATTTTCATTAAACACCAAACTAAAAGAATTATAGCAGAAGAAAACTAAAAGTGACCACTTAGCTGTAACTTTTAACTTTTATTATAAAAATGACAAAAGAGAGGCTAGGAAAATTGTCGATATTTTTCAACATAAAACCTCAAATTTTACTACAACTTAGCTTTTATTACAACTTATTTTCTTCATATCAGTGAATTCTGTAAAAATGAGATTACCAGAGTGTTTTTCAGAAGAAATAATTTGAATATTGAAATCCTTTCTATTTCGTATATTATGTTTTTAGACCTGAATCTCTTGTCGTAGCTGCATGAAATTTGGCAAACAGCAGGTCTATAAAACAGACAAGTTTTTAAAATCGGTTGTACCTTTTTTTATTCTGTGCTTTTTTGGAGAAAAGCCTGCCCAAAGTAAAAGTTAAAATATCATCTAGATAAAAAAATGTGACGTCTTATTTTTTTTCTCGGAAAATAATAGGCCTAAATAGAATATTGCAATTCACCCTGAAAGACCTATTCATTGTTCATAGTCCCACAAAAAAACTAGGGCTCTGGCCTTTATAGTTTAATAAAATTTAAATAAATTGCAACATTTCGGTGACTAACTCGATAACAAGTAAAACACAATTTTCTCGAAAACTATAGATTTTCGCGAAACATACATGGTGGTTCTCTGGGGAGCCCTTGGAGTGCTCCATCGACGGTTTTCGTTTGGACCATATGAAACCCGACACCCTGTATAAATGTATATAGGTACTTATAAGAAAAACAAGAACTATTTAAAAAAAACCTTTTTAAACACAAGCTTTAACATAACCTAGGACCAGAGTAAGACAAGACAAATCCAACGACAGGTATACCTAACATGTGTAGTTTAGGAGTTCCTTTGGCCACCATCCAGCTCCATCATCAGATCAGCACCATGTCATCATACTATTGCATTGTCACGCGATTTACACATGTATGTAAAATTTCAGCTCAAGCGAACCTCTGGAAGTCGCTCTAAAATCAATCACAAGATTTGTGACGGACAAATTCGCCGTGAAGTAGAGATAAAGCTTGTAATAATAATTTTGTCTAAAAATCATAAATATCTTGAATTTTATGGTATGCACACGAAAAGCAGATAATCATACAAATTGAGAAACGTTTACATAAAATCTTAAAAAAAATAATAAACAAAATGATTCTAAGCTTATAACAAAATACTGGTCAAATTATCCTTTTTAATAATCCAGCAAATAAGAAAAAATCCCCATGTTCTGTGGGCGGATCCACAATAACATATCAAATGTCGTAAATAACACGAGAAAATAAAATCAAGAGGGACGCCATTTTATTAAGACTGATGGCTTTTGTTCTCGTCTTAATTTAATTATGTGGATTTAAATGTGTACATGAATGTGTTTAGATAAAGGCGGGTATAATTTTATTGATTTGGCAGGTAATGGAATAGAGAAGGATGGCTTACTTGATTCTAGAATAGATTTAGGGCCAGTTTCACCGGTTCCTGATATTGCGTTAGATAGTTCTTCACTTTAAATTAATTTATACGATTAAAAATATTTTTCAAGAACTATTGTCACGTTAATAAACCTCTCTTTTTTCATATAACAAACTCTTAATACGAGGCTCATTTACAACAACGACCACAAATTCACACAAAAAACGTTAATTATCCAACTAAACAAGGGACAATGGCAAGATAGTTGCAACAACGAAAAAACACGCGTGACACAGCGGGTGTTCGGGAACAGCAGTCGTTAGTGTTGCCAGAATTTAGGGAGATTGGTCGACAGGAGTTTGGGAGTGTACACACAGAGCGGATTTACGCGGAGTGCATATAAGGAAGATAGACAAAGTTACATTTATTTTACTTTGAACTAATAGCTTCTTTATATCAGAAATAACCTGATAAATGAGCTGATTGTTGCATTAATAAGTTACTGAATAAATGTGTGAGTATAGTCCAGTGGATACCAAACATTAATGGATCCCAAACATAGCATTTGCATCGATCTAAATAGGCTAATATATAGTAAAGATCGTTATAAATATAAAGTTACAAACAAACATCTGTAGGATAGATGGATGTGTAAATACTACAAGAAATAGTATAAATAATATTTAATAGCGTGAAAAATCGTTACCTTAATACATAAACTTAAAGATTGAATGAATTTTATTTGGCAATCAAATCTTACCCTATTTACAATGACCACTTAAAAAATTAAAAAAGATAAAACGTCAATCAATGTTTTAGTTATGCTTTAATTGACACGTTTTCTCTTTATTTTACTTAAACACTCAGAAATTCAAGATATTTTATTCAATTTGTACTCTTGCTCTTAATGTACACAATTACGCTCCCACTCTACGCTATGTTAGTACCATCCCCAACACGCTTGTCTCCGTAGGGGCTCGCTGGGTCATCCCGCCACGTGCCGACGAGCTTCCCCAGTAATTATGACAAATGAGCGAGCTGATGCCCACTCCGCCGCTTGAGGCCATGATTTGTAAATAGCCCGAGTACTTGTTATTTTGTTAAAAAGGATCTACTACGGATGGACGGGCTTTTGTAACAAGCTTCTAATTTACTTTGTAATTATCCGGGGTTATGCGAATGGGTATTGGGAAATTAGGTTGTGGTGATATTGATTTTAAATAATGTCCCTAATGTGTAACAGTGGAGGTAGGTAGGTACGACAGAAGGCAGTATTTGTTTACACGAGACTAAGCAAATCCTTGATGTGGAAATAAGTACCTATTCAACACTCTTATATTATAATTTAGGGAAAAAAACAGTTCGCAGTAATTTTTTTTTCTTAGGTGCTTTGTACCTTCTATAAACAAAATATTAATTGTAAAATAATTATAAAACAGAAGGAAAGTTAGATATATCTCATTTATGCACAAATAATATTATGAAAAAGAACATTTTCTAAAGATAATCAACAAGGTTTGTAAAGAAATCGTTTGAGGTTTACTAAAACGAGATCCACTCACATTCTCTAAAAAGAACGAGGTTCTAACCATTGCTGGTTTCTTCAGCACCCATCTCCAATATTGTGGTAAATCAGGATTGTCCACTAATGTAATATCGGACATTAAATGTCCTTCCATCATTTCCCCTCGCTAATATATCGGTCGGTTGATAAAATTACCGGAATTGTGGAAAAGCCGGTTGATTTGATGATATTTATTGGTGAGGGCCCGTTGTCGGTGATTCAATTTGGTAGTTCAAGTATTGTTGGCGAGGAAGATTTAATCTAATGTTAGAAAAAGTTAAGTCACAGTATAATAAATAGTACAAGGTTAAGTGTAGCTACGATATGAAAAAAATCTATTGAGCTTGGAACTTCGTTTCATCTAAAAAATATCATAGATACATTACATATTCCGTCTATTTATAAATCAACTTTTCATGGCTTTTACTACGAAATGTAATGAATTTAAGTGATCGTAGACAGAGTACTCGTTGCGTTCGTAGACTTCGTAGCACGCCTAGTGAGTGCAATCAACAAGAAAAATCAAGGATCCCAATCAATAGCACCATATTGGTGATAAAAATAAACCGTAGAGCCATCGATACAGTTACTCTACGTATCTGCATTCAGTAGAACTTCGACTCACAGCCATCGGCGTCTACTCGCAGACCAGCGCATCATGTCCCACCTTAGACCCACTTACATCATCAGATTCAATCAGGCGAAATAGCGCTCGTAGCGTAGCGAAACTAAAGTACTTTTTTAGTCGTTAATAATGAAAACTCAAAACAAGACCTTTAAATCATTATAATTTATCACCACCTTCAAATCTCAATACATATCTTAAAAAAAGCTACCCTAAAAGAAGTGTAACTCTCATTTAAAACTGTTCTTTAAACCCCATCCTAGCTTTTAATCTAACTTCGCCTTTGACTAGGTATTTAAGATAAATAAATAGCGCCTGGAGCGAGGAATAAGTTTAAGAACTCCTAACTAGGTGCAGCTCTATTATTAAGTTCTAAAGTCGATCTTGTCTATGTTGGCTATACTGTGTCGACTGTGTGTATAGACTATAGATACAAGAATCCGGTTAGGTAGAAGAATGTCTGATTCAAGGTGCATAAAGGATTTAAGTCGTTTATGCTTTTATGAATCTGGTTTTTGTTTTATACAAGGTACAGCACAGACACGTGTAAGACTGATGGTAAGCGGCTACAAGTCGCACATAGTCTATATTATATTTATATATTATATTCTATATATATTCTAAAGAAATTTTTACCCTTAAAGAGAGTCAGAAGTTTAAAGAGTTAGAGTATTCTAGGCATAGCGTGTTTACCATGACACCTTTGACCACCTTTGACCACATCATGGCTTACCACCAGGCAAGATAGTGGTCAAACGCTAGCCTATAAAATATTAAAAAAAGGTTTTTAGGTTACTTTTAAATAGCCAACAAACATCTTCGATCGGATCGTCACTTAAAATCAGGTGAGATTGTGGTCAAACGCTTATTAAATAATTCTATCGTCGTCTATCTAGTATAAAGATAAAAAAGCTGCAGTTCCGCTCCAGGCGCAGTAGTAAAAATCAATCCACAAAAATGATAATTTAAGATCGTTAATAAAAACTAAAAGAACCGACTTCATACGTCGCGCTAGTCAAAGTAGCCGGCAGTAAGTAGCATGTCTTCGAAGTAAATAAATGCATCGTAATACAAATGTTAATATATGTATTAAAAATGGCTCGACCGATTTCGTTAAAATTTAAATTATATAATATTACCTGGGAAAGGTACCCTTTGAAACAAAAAACGAATTTTCCAAATCGGTTCAGGCATCTTTGAGTAATATGTGAACATACATTAAAAAAAGGATTCCGACGAATTGAACCTCCTCCTCTTTTGTGAAGTCTGTGAATAAAGTATATGTAGCAAGTGTCAAAACTAGGTAGCAACATATTAATAGAAACAACAGAATATACCTACAAAATATACTTATATCAATAACATAGAATAAAAAAACAAAACAAAGTATCATCACATTTAATCGTATCATAAACATTTTTAAATGTAACATTATTATCAAATTATGTAAAACAGGATATAAATGGTGCGTCAATGATTCAATAACTGCGCCCTCCATAGCTGCAGTAGTGCCAACATCGCCGACAAAATGTCGCTTACTCGCTGGATATTTGTTCATATTACACAAATTATATTAACATTATTAAATTATGTTCAAAAAGTGCGGTGCTTAC